>VWZT01004349.1:1393412-1510748 GCA_013397055.1 Pachycephala philippinensis | reverse complement strand
CGCCGCTGTCCCGCGGAGGGACGGTGCCCGCGGGCCGGGGGAGCCGGGCGCTCTCGCTGCAGGGCGTGGCGGGCGGGGAGCAGCCTCGGGACGGCCCTCGGGAGCGCCGGGAAGCGGCACTGCTCTCCAGGCGTGCGGGAGCGGGCTCCGGCGGGAGAGCGGCGTTTCCAGCAGCCTCCCCGGGGGCGGCTTCTGGGAGAGTCGCGCCGGCTTCGCCCTCAGCCGGCCGGCTGTACCGCGGGAAGCTGAGGCGCTCAGGGCTTGCGGAGCCGCGGGAGCTCCCGGTACTTTCATCGATGGAGCTTCAGAGAAGGCGCCCGCTTATGCGTGAAACTCAGTGCTAACCTGAAGTTGCTTTTGGGGGGCTGTTTAGCAAATCCTCCGGCACTGCTTAGTTTCTGACTGCCTTGTTTTCAGTTGCCGTTTCTTTGTGCTTTACATTCTGAGGCAGCATAGGAAGAATCTTAATCATATTCACTTTATTTTAACCCCTGCTGCTTTTAAATGTAATTCTATCTGAACAACTGAATATTTTTTGAAAGTTGGCCTTTCACAAAAGAGTTTAAAGAAGCATATATAAAACTTCCTTTGTAGTTAGTTTTCATGTAAATGGACACGATTTTATTACTTTTTGGCATTGGCACATGCCAGGGAAGTGGTCAGAGCACCAAGCCTGGCAGAGTTCAAGCAGCGTTTGGACAACTCTCTCAGGCACATGCTGTGACCCTTGGGGATGTTTCTGTGCAGGGCCAGGAGTTGGACTTCGATCCTTGTGGGTCCCTTCCAGCTAGGATATTCTATTAGTCCATGATTCTGTGATAATCTCTCAGGAAAATTCAGTAATTATTTTTCTCTTTCTTCTACAGAACTACCCACCTTTTATTTCATCAGGCATCCCTTTCCTTGGTCATGCAATTGCATTTGGAAAAAGTCCCATTGAATTTTTGGAAAATGCTTATGACAAGGTATGTTTTCCCACATGACTGGCTGAGCATATATAAAATTATTTTTGTGTATCTGTTAAGTTCTCTGTCTGGGGTCTGTTTAAAATCAGTTCATTCTCATTTACCACCTCGAATACGGAACAGAGTGTGCACAGTAGGCTCTGTGATCTTCAGATCTCTTCATGTAGCAGTAGTGTTTTCTGAGCTCTCTCTTGTCATTCACATGTCAAAAATATGCTTGTGCATTTGGGGAATACTCATAGCTGAATCACAAGTTAATTAAAAAGCCATTTTCATTACATTAATTCTTGCTGTACTTGGTAACTTTTGATCACATTCCTTACCAATCTGTGACCAGGCTGGAATGTAGCTGACCACCTCTGTAGGCAACTTGATGAATTTTAAGGCCTCTCTGATGTTAAAAGAGCTGGTGTATAAAACCTCAGTAGTTTTTATACTGTAACAGCCCAGAAGAAATTAACTAAATCAGTAGAGCCTGAATTCCAGTTAAATTAGGTTTACCAAGCTGGTTCACATTGTCTAAAACTACCTAGAGTTATAAGCTTAAATCTTAGCGTGATTAGCTTAGAGAAAGCCAAGTCTGGTGCATGAAGGTCTGCTGGAGATGACTTTTAAACTTCCAAGTCTTATTTGCCCCTAATTACCTGTGCATAACTCCAAATCCAGAATTTTTTGAGACAGTGTTTGTAGATTACTGGAGTCAATATGTGCTGCAGTCTTGCTGCTAGTTTTTTTAGCGTGACTGATCTTTTATTTACGTTTTCTAAAATAATTGGTTTGAAAATGTGCACGTTCACATGTGTTCATTATAACATTAGATATCATTGGCATGTACATTGAGAAGAGAATTTATATGTGGTTTAAAATATTTTTATCTGTATTAAGTCTCTGGATACTTAGGAGAAAACGTAATTTATGAAAGACTGTACCTAGAGATAAGGATTTAATGATTTGTGTTCTTATTTAAAAGAAATTGTGGGGTTGTTTTTGTTCTCTCTCTTAGTATGGACCTGTGTTCAGTTTCACTATGGTTGGCAAGACATTCACATACTTACTGGGTAGTGATGCTGCAGCTCTACTCTTCAACAGTAAAAACGAAGATTTGAATGCAGAGGATGTGTACTCTCGGTTAACGACGCCGGTTTTTGGCAGGGGAGTTGCCTATGACGTCCCCAATGCGGTTTGTATTTTAAACACCACATGAGTAGAAAAGCAGTGCAGTTTGAATGCTGAGTAGGCAGCCCTGAGCTCTTGGCTCTGTCTGATGGGGTTGTGTTCATATGCAACTGTGGCATATTGCAGTAGGGAAATAGTCTGATCTGGATAATCAAGACTGAGCAGGTTCAGGTTGCTTTCTTTATCGCCTGGCCATTTGTCACTCTGGATGTTATCTTTTGTTTTTGAAAGCATCTAATCTCATCACAGAGGAAAACTAGTGAGTCACTTTTTTCCTCCCTTGCAGCATGCCACTGACTGCAGCTCACTTTTCCCTTCCAAGCAACTTCAGGTCTTTCTTCTGAGAAAACCTCAAGAGTGATAACTTTATATTTAGGCCATGCCAAATCTAGACATGGGAGTAATTATTTAACAGTTTGAACCACAAGGTTTGTCTTGCTTAGACAGAAATCATTCTGTATGTGTTTGCAGAATACAGTCTGCATGGGAGCACAGGGGTTGTGTCATGTGGCATTGTATCCGAGCTAAGCATTGGCTGCTTTCTGGTTTGGGAGGGTGGCCTGTCTTTGGTCAGACTCTCAAACTGCAGCAGCCAACTTTTCTGTGGCCATGCTTGCTCCACTGGCACTCTGTGTTCAGTACATGTTGTATGGCAGAGTAGTTGGGTGGAAGAAACAACACTGTGACGTACTTTATTTTTGGATTTTCAGTTTTGGCTTCCTTTTGTTCGTATAAATGTCAGTCATCTGACTAGTTTCTGTGACCATCAATTTCTTTTCCTCCTTAGCATGCCTCTTCATTCATCCTTGCCTATGTGCTGTGGTTGTTGCCCTATTAATGATGTGGCTTAGGTGCAGTAATCACTACTCTCTTTGCCTCCATGCTGGCATTTTGCCATGATCCATAGAATATGCATGTTGTCCTTACCCTGTTCTTTTGGAATTCTCATACACAGCTAACTACCTACAACTTGCTACTTAAAAATAGGTAAAGGAGAACTTGGTTGTCTCCTCCTTTGTCCAGAAGTACTAAATTGTGGATAGGCAGTTTGGGGGGAGGATTGGTTGGTTGGGTGGTAGGTTCTTTTTCACTTGATGGATTTGCGTGGCTCCTCTCATCCCTATGAGAATGAAACCAGCAGGACTGCAGCCTGGATAACGAGTAGGAGATAATTTCGTGTGCCCTAGGAGATCTCTTCCATAAGTGGGTCCATTCTAACAAACTTGTTTCTACGAGTTCGGATAGTTGGAGTTCTTCCTCAAAAAGTCAGGGATGGAGTTGTCAATCGCTTTTGCAGCTGTTGGAGCATGGAGGGTGCATGATTCTCTGCAATACATCTCATGTTCTTCTCTGGTGTATACTAATTTCAGAAAAGTGTCTGTGAATCACAGACTGCTAAGTTGGTCAGATTTTCACTGTGTTGTGCTTGTTCTGTAGGTTCTGACTGTCATGGGATGTCTGCTTGAAACTTAAAGGTCATGATTTGTCCTTAATTCTGTTTGCCCACATATTACAGCTGCTTTGACTTCTGTTTGCATGCTCTTCAGTTTGTGGATGGATTTGAATGTCTGTCTTCATGCAAGAGCTAGTTCTCTGATGGGATCTAATCTCATCTATCAGTTTTATAGAACTTCCTGTAAGCTCCTTGGAAATGGGCATTTCTTACAACCATGTACTTCAGGCATATAGGGATGAATAAAGCCTACCTCATTGGCCCACCATATACAGCTTTTTTTTTGCTTTTATCTGAAATGAGGTCTTTTTCTAGAGTTACCCTAGGTTTTCTTTTTCCCTAGAGTGCACTTGAGTTCTGCTTTAGTCAAGAGATGAATCTTTTCATATTACTCAGTAAGCCTTGAGTGTCTGTGGATATGTCTACTTTATTCATACCTTTGATACCAGAAGGACTTCTTTCTTATTATCTCTGCAGATTCAGGCTCCTCAGAAAATTCCTTTTTTTTCCACAAAAATTACTCTTTTTCCACAGTGACGAGATGCAGGGAGTTTGCTATTGACATTTAAATTATCTCTGAGACTGATTATCTCTAGTTTCCCTCTATGAAGCTAGGGAGGGAGCATGTCCAGTTGTGGCCAGAATGCGTTCTGCTAGAGGTGAGCTGGGTTTTTTGCATAGTGTCACCACCACAATTTCATTTCAGACATCTAATGGGAAGGCATTTTGAGAGCCATGGAAAACTTCATTGGCATTCTACAATTGATGGGTCATCCTGAAGTTTCTTTTGAGACCCCCTTCTCTCTGCTTAAGCTGCTAAGTATCTCTTCATTCTGACTGTGACTTTCAGTCACCTGTTTAGAAGAACCACCCCTTATTCTTCAAAATGAGTAACTTGCTTATTTACCAGTGATTCTGGTAATTGTTTGTTAATATCCATAGTCAATATATCAACTCATATTCACTCTCTGTCTCCTCCCCCCAAGCCTCTTGCAGATAGTTCCTTGTTTAGAGGAGCTGAAGTTGTAGAGGATGTGTTCACTCCTATGTGCCTTTCCTGTCTACATCAAGCTGGAGACTGGCTAGCATGTTGCAAGGGAAAATGTGCTTGTCTCTTTGCTCTGTGGCATGTGTGCCCTCTGACAGACTGCTGGGGTCCTCACTGCATTCTCAAAACAGAAGCTTCTAGGAAGTAGCCTTTCTTCTTACACCTTTTATTCTGTATCGGACATGCAGAGCCCTTGGTGGGGAGACAGTTTTTGGTGTATTACTCATGGTACAGTGCAGAGCTATAGGACAGATGCCTCACTCATAATTAGGGCTTAAAAATCAAATGAGTAATTTTCTGAGTCGATGTCCTGTCAATGCATTGAATGGTTCCCATCTAACGAAGGGCTTGTCACCAGTAGGTTTGTCAGCTATGAATCTATACAGAGAAAAAGAGGAAGAGGTGAGAAGGGTGTGAAACTCACTACTTTCCTAGGATACAGTTTGCCTCCTGCTTCTGTGTCTGATCTCCTGGGCAGTGAGATCAGAGGGCTCTGTAAAAGAAAGGGTCATCTCTAGTCCAGGGGTCCTTGCGCCTGAGAGAACACAGGAGAGGGAGAGAAAGCAAGGAGGCTGCATAGCAGGGAACACAGGCTAAATCCAGACTTTGCAAAGATGGGGCTGGTTAAGTTTGTGATTATATATCTAAAGGGCATTCCATAGTTCAACTTTGCATGCATCTTGTATCTTCAGGGATAAAGCTTAATGAAGATACTAAACCAATTTTTTTGTTTGGTACTGCAAAAGAGAGAACTGCAGCTCCTTTGAGCTGTTATTTTACTTGGATGTTTCTGAACTGTTGCTTGAAAGACAAAGAAGGTGAAAAACAAAAGTATTACCTATTAGTTAAAACTGAGTATCTGCTGTACCCTGCAGTCCTAATCATAATCCCTATTTACTTCTGGATGATCTTATAGTACAAATTCTAATAAGTTTTAATTACATAATAATGTAATTAATTAATTACATAATAATTACATTAATATGATGATCCTTGTACTGATAGCTTTTTCTGTCTTGGTTCTTTTAGGTATTTTTGGAACAGAAGAAGATGCTCAAAACTGGGCTGAACATTGCCCAGTTTAGACAGCATGTATCTGTGATTGAAGAAGAAACAAAGGAGTATTTCAAAGCATGGGGAGAGAGTGGAGAGAAAAGTAAGCACGATCAAATGCATTTTTTGTCCAATTTTCTGGGAAGTAAATAAGGCCAGTGCAGTATATTTTTGTAAAAGATGTACTGCAATATTAAAGAAATTAAAAATTACATAGGTAAAAGTGTACTGAACATCAGAAGAAAGAAAATACAGATTTGTTAAAATCAAATGTAAGGCTATTGGAGAATAAAGCTGCTCAGAAAATCACTGAAAGAAATGAAAAGACTATCTTAGTTTTGCCTTCCTAATCAGCTCATACTGCACCTGTTGTGCTTGTTTTGGATCAGTCAGCTCAGTGTAACCACTTCCTAGTCCCTGGGAAAAGCTGCTGCTCTGACTCCCTAGAGAGCCTATGCTGAAGATCTTGGCTCTGGGAGTTTCTACAGTGAAAAACTGCATCTTTGAATCGGATATGGTTACATTAGTGACTGAAGTGAAATTGTTAGTTTCCCTCATTCCCAGCTTGCCCATCATCGTTGTTACAAAGCTCACAGTTGCATAACAGTGCCAAATATACATATTTATATTTAAATTCATAAAATTTGTGTAATACATATCACATTTCAATATATTATTTTGAATGTATTTGATTTATATGTAGTATAGTTAATAATATGGTAATATATAAATTTAAGTGTCTAAGTACTACTATATAAAAATAATTCAGTGAGCAGGAAAACTGGTTTCCCATGGATTTGGAATTCAGGGTTAAATCTTTGTATGGCTTATATTTATTAAGGATTGAGCTTGTGATGCACGGCTTGCTTTGGAAGAATTACTAACTCAGCTACCAAAATTTCTAGAAAGAAATACCTTAGAAGAAAGGTATCAGTGATCTAATTAAAAAGGTGTTTGAAGAGACATCTGATAAGAAACATAAAAATTTTAAATTGGATTCATTCTCCTAGTAAAACAATCCAAAACTCTCTTTTAAATTATTCATCTCTGTCCAGTTACTTATTTTTTACTTAAACAAAAATTATAACCTGTAAAACATAACCTCTCACCTGAGATGCATCTTCAGTAATGTTTTTCAAATCTTTCCTCAGACCTGTTTGAAGCCCTTTCAGAACTGATCATTTTGACGGCAAGTCACTGCTTACACGGGAAGGAAATCCGAGGCTTGCTGGATGAGAAGGTGGCTCAGCTGTACGCCGACCTGGACGGGGGTTTCACTCACGCTGCCTGGCTCCTGCCAGGCTGGCTGCCTCTGCCGAGCTTCAGGTACCAGCAATAACAGAGGAAGCAAATTAAGCGTTTTATCTAAACATCATTGTCTTTTGGATTGCCCCCCATCCCCACCATTTCTTGTTTGTAAGCTATTCTAGACATCCCAATAAATCCTCATAAGACAACCCAATAATAATCCTCATTGCCCCCCATCCCCACCATTTCTTGTTTGTAAGCTATTCTAGACATCCCAATAAATCCTCATAAGCATTTTGTGTTACATTGTATAAAGTTGCTAATGGAAGTGTTTTTGAATCACAGGCGTCGAGATCGAGCACACAGAGAAATAAAAAATATTTTCTACAAGGTTATCCAGAAACGTCGAAAGTCTGAGGAAAAGGAAGATGACATGCTCCAAACTCTACTTGATGCTTCATACAAGTAAGCGAAGAGTTTGAAGCCTTGTTTGAAGATTTACTTTAGCTTCGAGCTCTTTAGTTAAAACTATCTACCAAAACCCAAGAAACACTCCCTCATGTTCTGAATTGGTTTTGTTGCATGCAGTTTGTCCTAGCTGTATTCTAAAAAACAGGTTTAAAACTTCACTTGTCAATGGTTATTCTGATTTCTGAGATTTTCATCGGTGGTCATGACGTGGCTGAGGTTGCTTCCTTTCTCTTTGCTGGCTGTTGGGGAATGATTTTCTTTAAGCCTCTGAAAGAGTCTCTCTCCCTCTGTTCTCCCTTCTCCCTTCTCCCTACCCTTAGATCTTTTGCCTCTGTTTACGGTAGGCAATGAAAGAGTAGAAGGAGTAAGTACCTTAGAAGAAATGGTAAATGCTGCTGTATGAATAGCAGTACTAAATAACTGGAAATGTGGCCAAACGAAGCTCTAACCTGGCTCCCTCTGACGCAGGGACGGCCGCGCGCTGACGGACGATGAGATTGCGGGAATGCTGATCGGGCTGCTGCTGGCAGGGCAGCACACGTCCTCCACCACCAGCGCCTGGCTCGGCTTCTTCCTCGCCAGAGACAAATCTGTCCAGGAACAGTGCTATGCAGAACAGAAAGCGGTGTGTGGGGATGACTTGCCACCCTTAACTTACGACCAGGTTTGTATGTTACATGAGTCCTGAGGGGTATTCTTATACTTTTAGATGCTTATTTACAAAAAAATTAAAAGGTCATCAAACATGAAATGCAGTCACATGCTTTGTGTTAAAGTAATAATTGGCACAGTCATTCTGTGATAACGCTGTTTGCCAGTACATTTCCTCTTCCTGTCCAAGTAAATTTTCAGCTTGATACTGTTTTTTTAATCAGTGTTCATTAGGGAAATTGCAGTTCCTATGTTTATTTAATAAATGATAGTTTTATAGAAGAGGAAGATCCTCATATTCCCACTGAGGAAAGCAATGCAGTGTGACCTTGTTCTTTAAATAGGCAACAGTAAATACTCATGAGACAGATAAAGACACTAGTTGTATTCGATTGCACTGGTCAGTGATTTTTTTTCCTTCTTAATTGAATCAAATGGAAAAAAGAAATTATCAGTGTAGTTTAAGAAAGTACATGTAAATATGAGCTGCTTACTCTTTGATTTTTTAAAAAAATCTTGTTTTTAAACAGTATAAGATAGCATTTTGTTTGTATTGAATAAATATGGCTATATTTTGATATATAACTTTCTCTGTATTTTCAGCTCAAGGATCTTAGTTTGCTGGATCGCTGTCTAAAAGAAACTTTAAGGCTTAGACCTCCTATAATGACCATGATGAGAATGGCCAGAACTCCCCAGGTGAGGACACTTTTTGAAGCCAGTTTCACTGCAGCAGCACAGCACAGGCCAGGTCAGAGGTATCTTGGCTGGCAGAAGGAAACAAAAGTGAGCAGTGTTTGCTGGCAGGGAGGAAAGCTGATGGCAGTCCGGGGTTCTGTCAGTGGTAGCTTAGCCAGCATTGAGCGAGAAAAGCAGTTAATACCTTGAACTTGGTATTTGTTACCTCCATCTGGAATTGTGTCCAGTTTTGGACCCCTGCAGCCCCCAGCAAGCAAGCGACTGATGAAGTGAAACAAGCAGAGGGCCACCCTCTGGGTGGCAGGGGGCTGCAGCACTTGTGCTGAGAGGCTGAGGGAACAGGGATTGTTCCACCTGGAGAAGAGCAGGCTCTGGGACCTAGGAACAGCCATGTGCAGTTTTCTTCAGCAAAACTGACCCTTCTTTTAGTTACCAGTCTTATTTGAGCTTAGTTTGATGCCACCATTTAAAGCCTTTTTGTTTGCCAGGTATTTTTAATTGGTGTCATGGAAAAATTTGGCATGCATTTAATACAAGCTAGGTAAATCTGAAAGAAAACTTGGTCTTTGTACAAATACAGTACCATGTCAAAAAATTAAGATTTCTTTTAAACAATGTCCTTTCAATGACAAAGGCTTTCAGTAAGTTTTAAGTTGTTTTTTTTTTGTAAACCTCCTTCTGTAGAATTGCCAGCGTTATTAAAGCAGCTGGAAGGTTCCTGCAACTGCTTGAGCACTGTGTCCTGTATAAGTAAGAGAGAAAATGCTAGGTTGCATTAATTTTAAATGCACTTGGCCAAAATCTCCTGAAATTTAAGCCTCATGATGGAACACTTCAGGTAACACTTTAAAAAGAAAAATTTTTTTCATCATGTGTGGGATCTTGTCTCTTCTCTTGTAGACTGTTGCTGGATACAATATTCCCCCTGGCCATCAAGTGTGTGTATCTCCCACTGTTAACCACAGACTCAGAGACTCCTGGAATGATGCTCTAGACTTCAAGCCTGACCGGTATCTCCAGGATAACCCAGCAGCTGGAGAGAAGTTTGCATACATTCCCTTTGGTGCTGGTGAGTAAGAGAACACAGCAGCTTCCTGAGTGAGGCTGTGCTGAGGTGGCTCACACCAGCCATCTCCTACAGCACCTCTCCACTCTGCAGCACCTGAGGACAGATTTTTTTATTTTACATTTCTGCCTGAAAGGTTTCTTACTGTGAAAGTGCTGTGAAAAGAATTAAATTAATAGTTCTGCATTAGTCACAGCAGTATATATCTCTCACAGCAGGAATCAAAACATCTTTAGGTTCGTGTGAGTGATGTTTGACTCACATCTTTTCAAGGCAAGGATAAACCTGGTAATACAAGTTCAGTTGAAGGCAGAGCAAAAGTCTGCAGAGTCCCAACTTCCAGAACAGTTTGCAAGTATTGCTGAGGGAGTTAGAGTTGATCTCATTTCTCAGTGTTGCAAATGCTTCTTTGCTGATACATAAATTAATGCTTTCTAGTGGGGACAGAACAGCACAATCTCACTCCACTTACTCGTCTGTTTTATGCAGTGACAACTTAGAAAAATAAGACTTGGATGGAGTTATAGAACGGGGTATGTGCAACATCAGAACCTCAGATTGTTGAGAAAGGGGCAACTGCTGTCCATGTAAAATTTCTAAAGTTAGCTGATTGTCAAAGGGGCTCCAATAAATATTCTAACTGCATTTTATGACTTTCCTTCTAGGCCGTCACCGCTGCATTGGAGAAAACTTTGCTTATGTTCAAATCAAGACTATTTGGTCTACTTTGCTTCGTTTGTATGAATTTGATCTCATCAATGGCTATTTTCCAACTATAAATTACACAACAATGATACACACGCCTAATAACCCTGTTATCCGATACAAGAGGCGGTCACTGTAAACTGGTGCTAAAACATTACTTATTTAAGTTGTGTGAACTAACAGACTTTTGAATAAAATTGTGACAGAATGAGTGGCAATGGAAGCTGATGCATCTACTGTTAGGAAAGCAACAGTAGTCTACCAAATGCAAAAGTTATGCATCTGTTTTGTTTGCCCACACTATTTACTGCTGCTGTGTTATAATTGCTTGTTCTACAATTTTCTCATTGCATTTTTAAAGCAAAAGTGTCTTTTCTATTGATGTAACACTTTTAAGGTGCATGCCAGATCTTTAATGAAGAAAAAAGTAATTTCTACATGTGGAACTCTTTGCTTTTGAAAAATAATTGAAGATCACTTTTCCCAGATAACCAAGGGGCAAGGCTGCCTACCTTGCCTCTGTACCCAATTACAGCAACCCCATCAGGGAACAGGCACCACAGGAGACTGCACTTGATGGTGCCCTTCCTTTGGCATTTATGATTCTGTTCCAAGAAAGCGAGCAATGGTCTTGGTTACTCTTTGATTTTTTAACTGTACAGCTAAGTGTAGGCAGAGTTCAAAATGTTCACAGGTAAGTCTTCTCAAGAATGAGCCATTTAACTGTCTAACTTGAAGGAGTTGTAAAATGCTTAGTGTTCAGACAGCAAAGAGTAATTCTCTAAAAAATTTTGAAAATTGTGGTCTCTGGAAGCTTGATGTAAAGCATGAAAGTAACAATATGAAGATACCAACAACATGAATTTTGTAAATAACATGTTTGTGTGTAAAAAGGTCACAAATTAAGTGAAATAGATGAATGTCGTCTGGGTTTGTACTGACTCATGCAGGATTGTTAAATGGTGATTGGTTCAAGAGTGCTGATGATAAAGGGTAATGAGCTCTGGCTCACAGGAATTTTGAATTAAATTTATAAACAAACCTCTGGGGGAAATGTCTTGTGCTCACCCCTGTCAGTTCTTTTTGAAAAGGTTTCACCAGTAAATTTGTAACGCTCTCTTGGAGTGGGTCATGCCCCCTTCAGCAGTGCTCAATGTAACAAGGGCTTCCTCCCATCTTTCCTGGGCTAAATTCAGTGTAACTGTTCTAAAAACTTGTGTTTGTATCAGTCAGGGCAGCTGAGGGAGCGCAGGATCGTCCCTCCCAGCCCTGTCAGATGTGACCAGGGTCTGCAGAAGCCAGGCTTGTCCCTGTCCCTCTCGCTGATAGCAGTGCTTTGGAATCTGTAAAAAGTAAAGCTGCAGTCACTACAAACAGGAGGAAGTCAGGCAGGAGCATCTTGTTCCATGTGAATAAGGGAGCAGTTCTTGAACACAGTTAGAAGCATGAAGTCATGTTTATTTCAGTACTTTGACAAAATACCCATAAAATTCAAAACTTCTACCATTACAAAAATAGGTCTCTACAAGTGATATTCTGTCTGCACTGCCAGTAGCAAATATTACGAGAGTCAATTTAACTTCAGTAGCCTTGCCAGAAAAAGTGCAAGTAAACTTTGCTGAATGTAGCTCAATTTAATTAATACACAAGTTTCATCTTCGCACCCTTTTGATAAATACACACTTCATAAGTTAATCATTTAAATTAGCATTCCACAAATATACATGTAATTTACTGGTGGGGGTTTTTGTTTTGGGTTTGGGGGGATTTTTTGGGGGTTTTTGTTTGGGGATTTTTTTTGTTCAGGGTTTTTTTGTTTTTTTGTTTTTTTTTTTTTTTTCATAAACACAAAGTGCCTACATACATAAATCCCAGTCTGTGTGGGTGTGCCAGGATGGAACTGTATACAATCGTATAGCTGTGTTCATATTGGTCCCACAATATACACATTATAGAAAAGCACAGAAAGAGCACGGATTTACAGAAGGCAATCTGTTAGCATCACTGCTAGTGATGGAGATGTTGAAGGGTATTATTATCTTCTTATACCCATATGCAACTGAGTGTATGAAGTCGAACCTGTAAGACGGAGAAAAATTCTCATCAGGATTACTCAGAACAAGTAGATATATTCAGCTGAATAAGCATGAAAGATTTTACACAGGATATCACAGAATAGGGACTTTTAAAGATCAAATCTTTTAAGAATAAAACTTCCTCAAACGATGGGGAAGCCTTAAACACAAAGCTTCAAAACTCAAGTCTGACAAATTTCATCCAATTGTTTTGACAATTTTCTTGAGGTATTCCTCTTGCAGCACAAAAATTGCCACCATCTATGGGTCAAATTGACTGTAACTTCTGTAATCAAAGTGGTAGGAGAAGAAATTCCTCTTCCAAGTCCCAATCTTCTGGGTATATTTATTTCCATAAAACTTTAACTCTTAGCAAGATGCCAGCTGAATCCTTGCTGCACATTTATTAGAGATTGGGGAAGTAAAATGTTACCAATAATCTCAAAATCTATAATTAAAGCATGCTTGTATCTCTTTCCAAAGAATTTTACTATCTTCTTTTAATTAAGAGTTTTTTGCTACAGCTCAGAAATGCCCCTTGTTTAAGGCTGAAAATTGATAAAATCGAAGTTATTTGTTATGTATCTCAGAGAACCAGCACCGCCTTGGCAGTGGGCCCTGTGCTCCCCAGGAGGGATGCTGGGGAGGGTGCCTGAGCCCCTACCTGACTGCACGCTGCCCAGCCGCTTCTGCAGTGCCTCCAGGCGATTGATGTAATCTGTCAGAGCCCTCTCGGGATCGTAGTTCTGCAGCTGAGGGCAGGTGAAGGAGACTGGGTTTAGATCACTATGCATCCCGTGGAACCTAGGGGCAGGACAGCACACGCCATTTCAAAAAGGGAAATTTTAAGTACAAGTATCAGCCACACAGCAAAATACTGTAGGTAGGGGATACCTTATGGCCTGCATGTTCCTTACTTATCCATGTGGTAGCCACCACAGCAAACCTGTTTAACCTCCCTGCCACTTACCGTCCAAGCCAGAGAAACCACTCTTCCCACTTGCCTTTTCTTTCTACTGCTCAGGATTTGTTGCTGCATTTTTTTGAGATGAAGACTGACCAGCAAATTCCTAGTGAGATTGCAGCAGAAGCCATGGTAGATTGAAGTTTGGTTTTCTATTAACACCGCCACCTTTACAGGATTTTGCCTCTCCTCATTACTCTCTAAGTAAAAGTCAACAGTGGCTAAAATAGATTTAAAGTTTATTCCATGTAAACTGTTATGGTCATGACAAACTAAGATAATACGAATTTGAGGTGGTTTACATGAAAATGAAACCCAAAAATGGCTAGAATTTGATACTCAGCGACGATCTGAGCTCGCAACTTCATGTAAGCTCATCAAAGGCTGATGGCACTCATAAAAATGTTGCCTTTGACGAAAAATACCTGGGTTTCACTGGCACCTGCCTCACTGATGCATCTGGTATCACAGCTTAGGGCCGCCAACCAGAAGGGTTTAAACTAGAACAAGCAACAGAGCTACCAAGCAGCTTCCACCCACGCTCTGGCAATGACACCACAGCAATTGCTGCCAGCCCACAGGAATGGGTGACCCTTGGCCACAGTGGGCAGCCCTGCTTTTCCCTTCCCTTGGCTGGGAGCCCCTGAGGCAGGCCCTCTCCACACCACACTGCCCCAGCCAGCAGGGCGAGCAGGTCACTGGGTCACAAAGGCCAGGCCCTGCAGGTGCAGGTAGGCACAGCTCCATCCCACGATCGCCGCCAGTGCCGAGAGCGTGACGGGAATCAGTGCGTGGGGTGTGTGAGCTTTGGCCTCAATCACCTGATGAGTGATCACACACTGAATGCCTGAGGCACCATTTTTTACACATTCTTACAAAAATGGTTAAAGCATCAGAAGTTACAAACCTTAGCAGTTAACACTGATGCTTTCAGTTAGTTAAACAGTGCCCGAAAGAGAAAAATAATAATAAAAACGCAAACATACTTATGTTGAAAGTTTACAGGAGATCTAGGAGACTCCATGCCTGACCTGGATCTATAGGAATGCCTCTGTTCTCCATAAAGATCCATGCCACCAGAGAATGAATCAGGCCGTAATTCATTGCCTAGAAATACAAAATATACAGAATATTAGAAATATAAAAAGCAGCGTCTTGAAAAACCAAAAAAATTAACACCTTTTTCACTTTACTGGGAATCTCAAAAATGAGTTTTCTGTTTGCATATCACAAAAATGGCATTTAACAAGTGTAGACCACTTTCAGACTCCCTCAGGGAAAAGCAGAGGTGAAATCATGGCCTCACTGACGTCAGTGAGAAAACTCTCACAGACTGAGAAAAGGTTTTAGTGCAGACCTAAATAGCCAGTAAATAATAAAGAAGCTTCTGATTCTCCTTAGACTCCTACAAAAAAGCAAACAGAAAACTGTCATTTCCCAGACATAAACCTGTAATAAAAGAATGACAAGCTTTTGTTCTAAGAAAAAGACCATGGTGCAGACCTCCTACAAAAACTCCAATGACGGAGCTAAAATCGCTTTCATGAACATGCTCCATAGAGAAAACTTCCGTATTTTTTAAAATACCACCCACAATGGAGCAAAACACAACTGAAGAGAAAGCAAATAGGTTAGTGTCTGTGCTGAGAATGGAAACTGAGAAATAGGTTAATCCAAACAATTATAGCAAAAGAAAAAGGGATCAGCCCCCATTCATTCCCCATGAGGATAATACAAATTAAAACCCATCTCCATTAAGCAGTGACTTGCAATTAAGGTGTGACTTGCTAATACCATTTTTTCAGTCATTACTGGACTATGACTTACCTGTGTTCTGGCTAAAGACATCCCTATTGATAGTCAGAATACCAGAACCTGTAACTCTGTGCCATCGACGAACCAGGAACTTCATTCTGCATTTCAAATTAAAAAAAACCAAAAAACAAACAGCTTCAGGATAAATGAAATAGTCTGATAAAAGTAATCTGCTTCTTTTATTCTAGAAAGTATAAGAAATTCTTGACCAGCAAGCAAAATTAACAGATGGACGTCTAAAACCTGAGTATCAAATACAAAACATCCTTTTGCACATCCCTAAGGAAGATCTTTTGTCCAAACCTGCTTTCAGCTTCACCTGTGCAATTCCAGAGGTGCTGTGTAAGTCCAAATGGACAGTAAATGGCTCAAGCACCTAAGCAACAGCACACCAGCGTTTTAAAACCCTACTAAATATACTTTTTTGCCCTGTCACAGCCCCAAAACTGCAACTGCAGAGCACTATGAGTAAAAATCTCACAACAGGTACGTGAATAATTAATTGAATTTATACTACACACAAGGCTCAGAACAATAGCAAGCAGAAATGCTTGGGGGTTCAAATCTTTGTGAGAAGGTTTGTAGCAACATGGCAGTACTATGCAGTAATAAACTTTACTTTTTTTTCCTCACCGATTCCTGCTTATACTTAAGTCTTGTGAAATTCAAAGGACTACCTAGATGGAGAAAATTAATTCCTAAATCTATATTATACTTATATGTATGAATTTAATCTTTAAAGGAAATTAAGTTGCAGAAAAAAACCTTTGTAAATAAGTGCAATCCTTATAATTGCTTATTATTTTTTTAATAATATGACTTTACACAGCACACTCCATCTGTGATTATCAAATATTGAGCCCTTTTCAAATACAATAAGACTGCTTATTCCTATTACAGATTTTACCTACACTCTGCTCACCTTGTCACCCTACAAGTATCTACTATATTCACGACTACCAAAAATCTACAATTTAAACAGGATGGAATATGACAATTTCTAGATTTCACTAGACAGCTAGAAAAGTATCTATCAAACTGCACAGTCATATCTGTTAAAAATGTAACTTCCTCCAGTTTACCTCGAAATTGCAATGGACACTCTGACTGCAGAGCGAAATCGTGTAAAACCCTTTGAATGATGTGTGATGATTTCAAGGTCTGTGTAGGAGGGCTGTCCCCCCATCCGTGCTATGAGGGCCAGCGTGGCTTCTTCACACTCCTGGAATCCTCCTAGCAACAGCAGCAGGTATTTTTTCTGATATATGAGAGCTTTCCGAAAGCTCTCTGCTCTTAGGTATTTGCCATAAATTCTCTGCAACAAGAGAAAAAGACAAAAAGCCCCATAAGCTCCAAGAATCACTACGGTTCCAAGACTTTTGACATCGTTACTTCTATAGCATTTCTGTGATTATTCATTTCTCACTATCATGGACAAGACTGTGCTGCTGCTCACTCTTGTTGAATGCAGCTTCTTATATTGAGATCACCTACACATCAAGAAATGGAGCAGACATAAAAGGACAACATAGGTGCTTACATGTCATTCTTGGAGAGAAAAAATAATAGTCAGGTATCTGAGGATGAAAATTTTAAAACTGTATTAGTATCTGTTTACTCAGAATAAAGCAGAGTGAATACAATGATAAATAGGCCCAAATCAAAATTTAAAAAGTTAGTATGTGGGGAAAAAAAAACTTCCTACCCTTAAAACAGCATTTTCAGTATCTGATCCCAGTTCTCTGAGGAAAGCCTCACTCCTGAGCTCTGCTCTCAGCTTGGAGAGTTCTGCATCGGCTTGTTTCAAAGATTTCTGCAGCGACAGCCTTTCTCTGTTCCACATTTCCTTCTCAGAGGCAACAAGAGTGTCAATATTAACTCCAACATCTGATGAGTGCCTAGAAGACTGAAGACAAAGGAAACTGAATTTGAATGACATAATTTGGAAAAGCTTAAGCTGCGTCACGCTAGTCATTGGTTTGGTGGAGAGCTCATAAAATTAATGAGAAAAACTACCCATTGGTTGGATCTGAGGCCACCCTTGCGCTCTGACACCTCAAAAGCAGTGACTTTAGGAGCCTGATCAATTTCCCAGAAAAATACAGCTTCTCCAGAAAATATTCCCCTCAAGTGGATCATACTAGCTTCATGATCTTGAAGCTATCTGGATCTATTTGCTGCTTACCATGGTGATGAGACACAGATAAAAATGAAAGGCACAAGGCACTTAAAAGAAAAGAGTAGTTAACAAAAAGAAGCTGGGTAAAATCCCTACGTTTTACACTTAACAGAGTGAGTTGAGACATACTGACCGCTGAACAAGAATAACTCACACCCATTTACTCTGTAGAGGGAAGCCAAGAAAGACAGACAGCTTGATCACTTTCAGCTGGGTGACTAGGACAACGAATTATGCTTTTATGTCTCTATACATAACTCATTACATCAGCACCACCAAAGACATACGTAGTCTGCAGAAGGTTGTCTGTGCTGGTGTCTTCTCAGTTCTTCCTCCAGTTTCATAACAGCATTCCTCAAATTATTCTTCTCTTCACTCAGTCTGCTGACAAAGCCCGTCAGCTCAGCATTTTGCCTCAGCAGCCTCTCAGTCAGTGAGCTGGATGGAGTCCCTGGCGGCAGCACCAGCTTCAGCTACGAGGAAGAAAGAGAACCAAACTCAACTTCTATCAGATCCAAGTTGCCAATCTGAAAATAACTGGCTTAGAGTGAAAAACTTTTGTAGATAATGACAATAGCTTTGTATCAACTTGTATATAAAAAAATTCAGTGTACATGTAAATTACAGATTAATGTGACTTTCCTGTCTATACTTATCCTGTACATTACAACAGAGTATTTTCATACAAGCTCAATTGTTTCAGCTATAACAATTTGCAAAGTTTTCTACTACGTTTATGTTTATCTAACTTAGAGGAAAAGAAAAGCCTCAAGGCTTTTTTCAAGTTACATTGAAAACACTTCCTTAAAATACAGGTAAGGATCAAATCAAGCTCACTTAAAAATCAAATATTGCTGAATTCTTTGCAACAGATTACCTCACTTCATTTTTTACACAGGTGCACGTTGCTCAATCTTCAGTGGCCTTTCCTTTGGTAAATACAGGGCAGTTTAAGTAAATGTGTTGTATCAACACAATACAGTAAATACTAAATGTTGCTTTTAGTATCAGGAAGTACTGAGAAAAGTTTCCTCAGTTACAGGATTACTGCTGAAAGGAAAATATCTTTTCTTAAAGAAAAGGCCAAGAGACACAGAAATTTAAAATGGAACTGGAAAAGTTTTAATTTTAAAGTTGAAAAATCACTTTTAAAGTATTAAAAACTGAAAAAAAAATAAAAGGAAAGAGGTTTTTACCCCTTTACTTTACCAACTTCAATCAGAACACTCACTGGATTTTTCCTTTATAAAGTAAAGACCTGAGTAAGTACAGGCTTACAAACTCCTTACTGCCCACATATCATCATCCAAACTCTCCCATCAAAGTTACAGCATTGACTCTCACCTCTTCCAGACTGGACAATCCAGGCAGTATTTTCAGTTCTGAAATAACTTCTTCAATAGCATTTTGTACTGCAATGAAGTCTTGATCATCTGCTGTTTCAAACTGCAATCTGAAACAAAAGGAACAGTTTCAACAGCAGATCAACTCTGACACCACGAGCCAGACTAACAGGACTTCCTGCGGATTCCTGTGCACTGGATCTATAGCAAGTCACTTCAGCACTGTCACTGGAGACAGGGCAACATTTTCAAGACTGCTCAGTGACTCTAAACAAAATTGGCTTGATTTAAAAAAAATGTGTATAAAACAGTTTCCACTCATTTGTAGACAGGGATGTTCTACATGAACCACATCTAAAATAGTGGTTCTGCTTCCCACAAATTTATTGAATCTGTGTGATCAAAATCTTAGGGTATATCCCAGATACACCCCATTCTGCTTTGCCCAAATGTTTCAGAAGGAATGTTTAATATTAAATGACCATCACAGCAAAATAAAACCAGGTTCAAACCTCCCATGATATCTTTTAATCTTATGGAGATAATAACCCCCCAAAAATAAGAATCAAGATCAGTTTCACTTGACCATCATTTTTTTTTTCCAAGGAGGATGACTCAGAACAATAATCCCTATATATATTACCTTATACATGATTAATTGTTTAATTACTATTAAACTAATCTACCTACACCATACCCAGATAAACCTTATCACTTTTCAGAGAATAAAAAAAAGACAATTTTGCTGTGCCTTAAAAAGAACCCTGTTAAAACATATAGGATTTACAGCAGCACTTGATACTCTGTGATCCTGTCTTCCATCAGTGTATCTCAAGTCACAGCATCCACTATAGAACTAGAACAACCCCAAACTCAATTAAATCCTGCAGTCTGTGAAAAAAATTCAAACCCAATACATTAGCTTGCTGCTTGCTAGTAACAAAACCAAATAGCTGAAGACTGTTCCAACCTGTTAGCAGCTTTCCAAGCCAACTGCTTCAGCTTTGGAGATGCATTTTGCAGCTTTTGTCTGACTTTTTCCAGAATTTCAGTAGCAGCAGAGAGATCTCCTGTCAGTGTGCGGTAAGTCAACTCATTTGTCTCAGCTCCTTCCATTTTTTGCTGGAGAACCCAATTTCTTGTTCTGTCATTGGGTGTATCCCAGGTAGTCTGGAAAGAAATATGAAGAAATATGTATTTTATATATATATATATACATACATACATGGAATGTATGTGATCCAGTGCTGTAAAACGAAAACATATGATTCTGAAACACACTCAGAAACTGAAGAACAAATAATTCTGACAAAGAAAGAAGTTTAGTGTGGCTACAGCACTGCTGTAGTGTAGCACTAAACTGTCATTCATGAAAGGTCTTTCTTGACTAAGATCTAGCAAACATGGAGCTACAGTGTGAATCCTGTCAAAAAACTCAGTCAGCAGGAAGTCACCAAGCCTTTCTGCTTCTCCCATCAGCAGCTCCTTTACCAGTTGTGCATGGAATTCGGGCAACTGGACCTATGTGTTTTGGTAACCAATTCATAGTCAGAAGAATGGGCTGAAGGAGACCACCACGGTCATGGAGGTCAGTCCACAGTCACAGGCAACCACACCACTGATGCCACCTACCACAAGCAACACAATGCACTGAGGAGGTGTTCCTCAGTAACAACCTCCCAACACTGCCATGGAAGAACTGCTATCACTCAAAAAGAAACCTGAGTCCATGGCTCTGCCTTTGGCTGTTTTCCCTACAGTGTGGTACCAAAGAAAAAAAGTCAGTGTGTTGCATACGTCACAGGAAACAGCAGGAGATTCATTATTTGAAATTCCAGGCATATCCTGGAAAGCAGATCAGACTATCTGCTGATGAGGAGGGGAAAAAACCCAACAGCTGCTGCTAACCTGACCCAAGGGAGGTCTCTTTGCTGACCACAGTGCTGGCAGTTCCCTCTGTGCAGAAGAACGAGGTGCACAAACAGCATGGCAGGAAGGCTGCTGCTGTCACTGTTACCAGTACACTCAACATCCTGCCTCTAACTGTGGGTAGTTTCCAATGCTTCAGAAGATAAAAGTAGCCAAATTAGATGAAAAGAAAAATTTCCTTCCTGGCTCCACATACGGATAACTGGTAAAAAGAATGATGTCAGGATGGGCAAAAACATGGTCAGCAAAGAGGCAAGCAAGTCTCCTGTCAATCCTCTCTGCGACTATCTACAAATCAATCACCCAGCAACACTTACCTTTTAAAGGCAAGTTTCTAAAAAAGTTCTAAAAGTAATTTAAAAATAATTTTAAAACTTTCCTGACCTTTTATGAGAGTGAAAAACTTAGAGGAAACAGTTACCACTTTCATTCATCTAAAAATTAGGATAATTCTTAAATTGATTTTTTACCTTGATTTCTTTCGTCTGTTTTGTTTGCTAACATATACACATTCATGCATATGCTTGTTTGATTGCTTATTTATTTACTGAAGCTGTTGGAAGACCACTTAAAATGTTTCAAAGACCCCTTGCAGTTTATGAACTAAAGATTAAGGGCAGTGACCTGGGACATTCCTGAGTAGGAAAAGCTCATTCCTGCAACTGGTTGCAAGGAATGTTCTTCTCCTGAGACACAAAGTGTGTGTATACATCCAGATGCATTTCTCCTGCTCGTGCTCCTCCTTATACACTTCTATAACTTCGCTTTCAGGAGGAAGCAGGTGAACAGTTTCAGGCAGCAAATGGGAATGCTTTCCCTTTTCCATTCTCTGCCTTCCCTTTCCCATTCTCTGGTGCCCATGGTCTGTAATCTCCAGGCTATTTTATAGATTGAGTCAAGGCACAGTGACACACAATTGAGCAAAAGAATTAAAGCCAAATTGTATATTTCAATATTACACATTACTTCCAGTCCTACTGTACCTCATTTGGGTTGTGGCTTGGTGTCCTTTCGGCTTCCTTTCTTCCTTCATTCTCCTGCTCTTTTTTCTGTAGATGTTGGATTATTTCCTGCAACTTCTTTGTTTCATTCCCTAATTTATTAACTTCTTGCTTCTTTTCTCCAAGTTGCCACTGAAGGTCTTCTACTTTGGACTCCAGTTCATGGAGTTTCTTCTGTACTATTATGTTAGCATCTTGTTCTGCTTGTAATGCTTGCCTCTGGATCTGCCTTTCTTTTTCCATTTGCTGTCTCACTTGCACAGATTCCAGTTTATACTTCTCCATCTCACTTACTAACTCCACTATACGGTCATGCTTTTCATCCATTTGCTTCTGTAGCTCTTTAAGCAATTCCTCAGATGGATTAGGTGTTCCAGCTTGCCCCTTATCTTCAGCACTTTGAAGCTGAGCACACAGCTCTTTTTCCCTTTCTAGGGCACTGCTTATTTCGAGAGCTCGAACCTTCTCTGATTCAAGAAGCACCTGCAACTCAGAATTACGGCCTCTCTCACGTGACAGCTGGGCAGCACTGAGTGCTTCTTGGGATTCAATTTTCTGTTGCAGATCAGTTGACAGCTGTTTCTCTTGCTCCAGAAGTTTAGCTAACTCTAAGTTCTTTTGTTTTTGATCTTCAAGAGAAAATTTTAAGTCCTTTCAAAAGAATACAGAAGAATTGATTAAAGCCATTTGTACATACTTTCCGTTATCTTCTACGAATTGCAAATATGCTACCTCTGCACATGCTGCTTTTAACAGGATTTGCTATTCACAATTAATGTGACAATACTCTGAATGCTGCAGTTACATCTGATACTAAAATACATTACAGGTGTCTTTATCCTAAAACCACATTATTTCATAGAAGAATCTTTGTAATACATACTTTATAGTGAGATACAAGCAGCTGTAGTTCTGAAGTTGAAGACAGCCAGCTGCTTTTACTTTCTAAAACTGTGAAAATGACTTTTCAACTTTGGATTTCAAGATGTATATTAATCTATGCTGTTGAAGTTACTGCTTTTTTGTCTTTTGTCTTGTACCAGGATACCTGCTCTCCCCTTCACTATAACAAATACTGCAGAGGTACCAAGGAACATACTAATGAAGCATTTTCTCCTAAAGTCAAGTCCCTAGTTTGATTTTCGTGAGGTGAAACTGCTGACTTTTTAAATGGTGACATACAATATGTCTCCTTAAATCATATTCTTAAATACTGTATTTTATGAGTTAGGCTGTGGTGGGGGCTGGGTGTAGCCATATTAGCAGTGTCCTGTCCCCTTGAACGATTGAGGGCCATTATAGAATCTTTTAATCTTGGGCCTGAAAAGCACGGTAAAATTCCTATTGATTTAAATGGGATGTGCATCAGGCCTTTTTCTTACTTTGCCACACAGCTTCTATACATTTTTCTTCAGTTCTAGATGATATAATACTACAGTTCAAGGCAGAACATGAAGCATGCATTGGACAAAAATGTAAGCTGAGATGAAACATTAACCAAAAGAATATTTTCATGCTCCTTGATATTCCAGGCCACTTGGGATTATGGAATACCTCAAGCTCTTCTCTTCCTCTTTCTTCACTGCGTTCCATTTTAGCTTTCTCCTTTTCCAAAGCCCACTGTAGCTCTCTTGATTTTTTCTGTTCATTGGCCATTGTATCCTTCAGAATATCTAGCTCAGCTGCTTTTTCTTTAACTTCAGTCCTAAAAATGAAACGGACAGCTTTTACATTAGGCAATGGTTCTAATCCTATCATGATAAGGTCAGTTACTTGGTTTTTATTCCATCCTGTGCACTGAAAACACTGCTAGTCTAGCAGAGTAACAGTGAAAAGCCTATTTACAAAGACAAGACTAACTCAAAACCAAAAGAGTTGCATAACTCAAGAACAACAGAAAGTGTGTTCATCCTACTAACTTTGTAGCTGCCACTTGTGGGGGCTCAGAGGCAGTTAGTGTTCGATCTAATCCAGTCACTGGCCAAAATCTTAAAGAATGCCATGGAAGTGCATCTTCCTGCCATGTTTCTCAAGGGAAAAAATATATATATTGGGGGAAAAAGAAAAATCTATGACCCGAATTTTGTGCAAATCAATTTTGCATCCGTTTGCAAAAGAAACTTGCTCCTGATGGTCTGTAAAGGGTATAATGTAACCTGTAAAGTAATCCCAATTTAAACACCAGTTTAATTTGTTATCTCTGAGCTGAATATTAAGATATTGTTCACAGGTGCATCCCTCTGGTTCAGGCATAAATACTAATGGCTTTCTTAGGTGCCAAATCTGTGGCCTTTGCTATCAACCATGTCAAAGCAAGATTTAAGAGTACTTCTAATGGAAGTACTCGCAAAGTCATCTTAACTTTCCAATTTTTTTTCCATGTTCAGTTTTAAAAACCTTTAACAAACATGGTTTACTTATTAGCTTGTATACAGTAGTCTAATGTGGCAAAGTTAAAAAAGGAACTTGATAATTAATAAAGCATTACATCAAATTACAAATTGAAATACATTTTCTATCAAATGTAACAAGTCTATTTTTGTCAGGTAGGTTTTACAGAAATGCTGAGAAGCACTTATACTACATGAAATCAATGCCCTTAATAAAATCAGTATTATGATTCCAGATTAGGAAAGATTCACAGTCAACACAGAAAGCTTGGCACTGAAAGCCATACCTGATGGTTTCTAGGTCCTTGAAGTGCTTGTGCTGTGCTTTAAGGGTTGCTTCAAGCTCTAGTTTGGCTTGTGCAAGTTCATTCTTCAGCTCTGCACCCATCATTCTCTCTGCATTCAGCTGCTCCTGAAGCTCAGCTGCTCTGTCCTTCACACTCCGGAGCTCCACTTGCATCTCCAGTATTTGCAACTGCTTCTGCTGCATATTATACTCCAGCATTTCTAATGAGAGCACCATTAATACGGAAATTACTTCATAAAAAAACATTGTGTGTTTGTGTAAAGCTTGCCCTAGCCAGCGCATGACCACAAAGCTATTATTAAGCATGGTATTTTAAAATAATATATTCTTTCGTTAGTGGAATAAAAGCAAAACTATGCCTTTTATACTTGAATACCTTTCATACTTTCAAGAAATCACTTCAATTCCTGATTTTCTTAAAGGCTATAAAATGTGTGCAACTATATCAATATGCATCATTTGGATAATGATTAATATAATTGAAGTTAGATATATATACTTGTGACCTAATATTTGTAACTATACACTGACAGTGAGCTTTACTTAATTTTAAAGTATACCTGTTCTCTGAACTTTTTGTTCTTCATTCTAATTGCTTCTTAGTTTCTGCATTATGACTGACTATCCAACTTAGGTAAGTTCAAAGCTGCTGAACCTAAACAGTGAAGCATATACATGGAAAATAGCCTCAAAATTCAAGCTCAATTTTTATAGCAATTGAACATAACTTTGTATCACTTTCAGTTTGATATATGCCATAAGAACACAGATTATATCTTAATTTTTGCAAAAGCAGTCAAATAAGATTGAAGAAGATGAAAAGTATGCATGTTCAGAACACGCATATCAAAACTGGAGAGCAAAGAAAGTCACCATTTTTGTCACAACGTTATGACCACTGCCTTGAAAGCATTTGGAAACAGACATATATTACCACAGAAGTCACCTTGGCTTTTTGAATCAGTCTCTTGTTCTCTCTTTGGGTTACTTTTCTTACTGTTCATCTGAGCATGTAATACTTGAATCTCCATCAGCAAACTTCTTCTGTCTGCATTCTGAAGACAGTCCATTGCTGCTCTCTGGTTAGTAGCCTATTAACATCAGAAACATTTAAAAGTAAAACTCCAGATTTTATGAGAATATCTGTGGTGTTATATCACATTTATTTATATATTCACAGTGCATTTATATTCAAAACATTTTCAATGAAGTCAATATTGTATTTCGAAGAACCGCGTGTTATTTTTTTATTTCTCTACTAGGCATCAAAATTACAGACTGAAAAGAGCTATCACTTTTCTGGCAAATTGCAATTTTTCTCACTAATCCTTCCATGTTCCAGAGGAGAAAACTGACCTGTCTCTGTCCCATAGCAGCCTTATCACTTTCTCTTCTCGCAATTTATTTTATACAAACAAGCCACCTTTTCTCTTAGACAGTGTAACATAATTCTAATTAACTTAATGAAATCAAGCTCAGGACAACTGTGTTTAATTCAAATTGATCTCTGAAGGCTGTATATATTCTATAACTTGTGCATCCAAAAGTTTATTTTCCATGCCACATCATTTTTCTTTTTAAAGACACCACTTCCTTCTGCAAGTCTGACTTTTTCACCCTCAGACTGTCAAAACTACTATTAATACATATATTTTAATGGATTTATACATTTTAAATTAAAATCTAATGTAGACAAACACTTTGACTACAGTATGGTTGATATTACCTGCTCTTGTAGTCTGTGCTCTAACTGATTCATCAACATCACTGCATCTCTTGTGCCCGTTTCTGCAAGTTCAGTTTGAAATGCAGCAAGAAGAACATTTTGTTCCCTCACAAAAAGCTGTTGAATGGCATGCAGAAGTTCTCCTCGCCAGTCTGAGACACCTTCGGGAGATTCAGGACTTGCATAAATCTGCAGTGGTACAAAAACAATTTAAAGTGCCAAACTGAAAGATTACATCATTATAATTCTATGTAAAGTGTGTGTTTGAAGTGGACTATTTAGCTTTTCTGAATAATTGTGTAAATTTCATCCATTCAAATGGATGCATTCACTGTACACATGATGAATTTTTCAGCATTCACAAATGCTAACTTTTAGCTTTGTTTTAGATGGAGGCAATTCAGCTTTTTGTAACTGAAAACTTAGCCCTGTGTAGTTACTACTCATGTTACTATATCACGCTATTCTTTAAATTTTTAGTATGTTGCATGTCTCTTCCTAGGCTCTCACAGAGCTATGTTGGACTTGATGATCTCAAAGGTCTTCTCCAACCTAGTTCATTCTGTTATTCTGTGATATTATGTATGAAAAAGATTTAATTCAAATGACAGGGAGTTCATCTGCCCACTGTGCATGATAAAGGAAATGCTGAAGTAATTGAAACTACCTACATATATCCAAGAGTCTAATTGGGGTAATTTTACAAGCAAAAGTTTTAACAGATTACTGATAAATATGCCAATAAATAACAGCATTAAAAATTCTACTTAAACTGCTACTGGAACATGCTTTCAAAATAAAATTCTTCCTAAAAGGTGAATCTATACAGTCAAAAGTTATCAATGCACAGAAGAACAAATACCAGCTGTAATTTAAGACAGACTACTACCATAAAGTGCAATATGCAGTTTTATGGCACGTTTTCAAAATATGTTGCCTTGTAACAGAATATTTAGGCATTTAAACATGAATAGTGAATGTGTCTGGGAAGGTTATAATAAATTATTTTTTATTCAGATAGAATCTTATGATATTATTTATACCTCAGCTTCTCTATGAACTTGCATTTTTGCAATTAGGTCTTTCAAAGATGAGATGGTGCTTAGGAAAGCTTTTCTTTCTTCTAGCCAAGATTCTGGCTCTTGCTCATGAGGTGACAGATCTCTTTCACCATATGGAAATTCAGTGAGAGACAGCACCTGTATGCCTTCATGATGGACTGCTCTCAGCAAACCCTATGATAAAAACAAAAAGAAATCAGTAATGCCAGTAATAACAAGATATAATAATAACAACAACAATAATTGCAATCTTATTTTATATGTATTGGAAAACTGGTACTTCTAATTTGATCAGCATAAGGAAACTACGCTTCTTCATATCAAGGACAGAAGTGTCACCCAGTCCTTTATATCTGTCAGACAGAAACTTATTAAATAGCTGTATTTTTCCTCAGTTTCAAATATAATTTTTCAGTGTACATCTGTCAAATCAATTTTTTATTTTTAAAACAGCTACTAATGGAAACTGACATTTTAAAAACAAAGTTCTGGGAAGCTTCCAGGTAAGCTTTGCCATTCACTTTTTGGAATTACTATGAAACTAAGGCTTTGTCACAAAATACTTTTTTTTAAATGTAATTAAAGCATGATACCGTTACTGTTTATAATAAACACATTTGCTTTCATAACATAGCTATAAAAATAGAATCTATAAAATTGTGTAATATATAATCATGACATTATTGTTAATACAACAAAATTGCAATAAATTATAACAGTAGTTTTATTCCTCACATTCATAACTGAGAACAAGCCTACAGATACAAAATTCATATTTAGCCTAATTTAAAATGCAAAAATGCACATCATTGTTCAGAAGTATTTTAAAATGTATTAAAATAAACAACACCAAAACTTATCTAAATGGCTCTATTATCAATGATCAAGCAGAAGCTAATCTCAACTTTCGGTAGTATCACTCTTGTTCCATAAAAAAAAAAGACTGAGTCTATTTTACCTTAATTTTTTTTGGAAGTAAATCTGTTGAAGTTTCACCTTCATCTATTCCTTCAGCTACTGTGTCAGATCCCTGGGTCTGAGCAAGATACATTCCTTGACTCCAGTCTGAACTGGAGTCTAAAATAAAAGGAGAGAAAAACATGAAAGCTGGATTACTGTGAAGCTTTGAAGAACAGGCATCAAAAAAAATATTTTTTATCTGTTGTTTTAACAGATAGTTGCATGTCACTAAGGGTTCATTCTAAGCCTGGAGACTACCTGTTTTACAGTTTTTCAGTTTCAAAGAAGTAACAGCAAAACAAAACTAAAAAATAAAACCACAACCAAACTTAAAAATCCTAGTTTTACAAGAGAAACAACTACTTGCACAAACACCTCTGCCAAATGACCCACTCCTAAATTGCTTAGCCTTGCCTATGAAAAGGATCACTCTAATAATTTTTATTGCGCTTGGAGAAGTCAATACCTGTCATCATCTCCCACTGTAGCTTTAAATACTATCAGGAGATGATGAAGCTATGCTGAAGAGATAATATAATAGCTAAGAAGGATATAAAAACTCCAATGGGAAGAAGAAAAATTAGCATCTGATGCCCCAACTAAAACCCATCTCTGCTCCAGACATTTTCCTTTTGTACCAAATTAATAGACACGGCATGCCCAGAACCTTTTGTTAGTGCAACAGGCTTCTGCTTCAATCTAGGCAGTAGCTGTTTTTATTTCTTAGAATACAAACTCTTTAATGGTAGACTTAATATTGAAAAAGCAGATTTAATTTGTAATGTTCTTTGAAATCTGTAAAAACAAATTTCTTACCACTAGAACCTCCATCTCTAGTTTGATATGGTGGAGAACGTGCTAATCCAGAAACTGGGATTCTCTGTATTTGGAAAAGAAAACAATTAAATCTTTAAACACCCCTCACTCACTCTCAATAAGGGAGTGACTTTTACGGAGCAGGGAACAATGTGAACCTCTTTGTTCCATTTCCCCTGCAATCAAAGTACTAAAACTGAATATGAGAGAGATGGCATTCCTAAGGGTGACCTACACTTGTCCCCATTTCACAGAACAGGACAGGTCCAGGGCAGAAGCACAAGGAAGCACTTGATAATTGAGCAAACCTGCAAACTTAAATGCTGAGAAAGAGGTTCACAATCTCTCTCAGTGCCATGGAAACACTAGAACACTTAAAGATTTTTTACTGAGCATGTGGTGGTTCACACTTAACAGATCTTAAATGGGAATTTCTGTAGCAAGAGCAAAAGCTTGAACCGAAGTATTTCAGTAATTATAAAACAAAATACGTACTTCTTTGGCTTGTAGAGTTTCTATGACTTCCTTTAAAGTGTTACATTCTTCAGTCAATACTTGTACTGCAACAAACTTCTCTCTCTTTAATGCTTCAGATTCAGTGATATGCCTTGTCTCCATGTCCATGATTTCAGCAGCGTGGAGTTCCTGCATTTGGTCAATTTTTTCAGTAAATTCTCTTACAATCTCTGCAATCTCTTCTGAAGAACATCCATTTTGCAAATCAATTTGGATTTCTGCATTTTTAACAAGGACTGGTGAGACTTCCACAGTCTTGTCTGTTTGCAGTGAGGAGCTGTTTCCACTTAGAGTAGACTCACTGGTTGACAAATCACACGATATTTCTGCATCCTTCTTGCTTTCAGTTTTCACCGCTTCTTTGTCCTTTCTCAGGTAACTTGCAAGCCTCTCTTCTGCTTGAACCAGGTTCTCTTTGACTTTGCACAGGTCTTCCTGAAGATGTATCAGACTAGCCTCTTTTACCTGTAAATATGGAGAATCTCAAGTGCAATCCTTCCAAATACTTAAAACAGCTAAAATCCAAGCAACCCTCTAAAGCGTTACAGCTCAATTTAGTCCTATTTTAAAGCAGTTAAGACACATGGTAGCAAATATTATCTCCTAAGAAATGCAGCTCTAGATCCACTGTTGCACTGCAGTAAAACTAAGTACTTTGGCAGTGAGTGAATATTTGATCTATAGCATCAGCTCTGTTCCACTCACAGCAGGCACTGAGTGGCTGTTTTTCTTGGTGGCATTCTCAGTAAATGATTAAATAACCCCAAACTATAGCATGCATATTTGAACATTAACTCCTGTATAATTATTTGATTTCAATACAATAAGGAACACTCTGGTTCTTACTGCTAGTTCTTGCTGAAGTTTTTCTGCCTTTTCTCTGTAACTGCTCAGTTCTTCCTTAGCAGCAGCTGCCTCTTCTTTCACTTGTTCAAGTTCATTAATAAGCACATTTTCTTTTTGACTTTCCATGATCTGTGCTTCCACCTATACGGCAAAACAAAACATGGAAAATGGTAAAGAATCAAGTTTTAACAGTACTGATCACTTTCACACCAACTTACAAAGTGAAAAGACCAAAGGGGAAAATAAATATATGTTATTTGGGTTAACACAGCCCCCAAAAAATAAGACTAAAACCATGGAAGGAAAGACTATCTTACAGTTTACTGAACTGCAAGCCTAACTTGGATACACCACACAGAAAGCACAGGGAGGAAGGTAAACAGAGAGTAGGAAATGAGGTCTGATAATATTATTTAACTTATAAAACATTTATGACATTCATTATATTTGTATTTAGATGAAAGATCTTAGAACATTTTCTTGCCCAAGAAAAGGGTTCCAAGATTGCTGAAACTCTCACATTCAGAGACATCAAGTCCATTTTTGGACTATCAAACATAGTTAATTTTGACTGACGGTTCTAAGTTGATAAGCAATAAACCACCGGTGCATGGAAATCTGGACAAATCTGGAAAAACTACTGAAGGGAAATATCTGTGGAACCAAGATGGGACAACAAGAAAACATAAACCAAGATCAAAACATACATAAATAAACAACTTACATCCCAAAAAGACCTGTACAGACAAATTGGTATCACTTCCCTTATCAGTCTGAATCCTCTCCTAGACATTTTTTATTATTTTAATTTTTATCTCTCTGCCTCCACACCATGTAAAAGTGTACTACATTCTATTCTATGTCAAGTCAAATTAAGAATAAGAAATTAAATGTCCAAAATTCAAAACCACTTTATATGCATGCAAAGGTAAGGTGTTTTTAAAGCAAAATTGAAACTGGTAGTGAGGTTCCCTTAAAACAGCATCCTTCTCTTCTTTGTAACTGTAGGGATAATAAAGAAACAAAAGTGCTACATACAGCAGAATATTCCTACAGTTATAATCATTAAGAACCATTTCATTCATTCTACTTTACATAAAATAACAGATTTTAGTGAAAACAAGCCAAAAGAAAGTGGCATCTAATTACCTGACATGTCTGCATTTCCTCTTGCTTAATATATTTCTGAATCTCTCCTTTATGTTTTTCTTGAACCTCTTCTAGCAATTGCTGAAGCTCTAAGAACCTCTCTTCTTTCACTGCAGCTTCCTGTTGTGCAACTTTTACATTTTCTTTTTCCAGCTCCAAGCTACGATTTACCATTGCCAATTGGTTTTCCACCTCACTAAGCCTCTGTGTTAAGAGTGATAATTTTGATTCTGTCTCATTTTCCGTTCTATCACTCAAACCCTCTGTTTGGGCATTCTTGCTTGCTTCATCCACACATTTTGAAGCTTCCTGAATTTCCTGCATGAATTTTCTCTGCTCTTGAACTGCATTTAGCTGAACCTGACTCACAAGAGCAGCAGCAACTTTCTCCATTAGTGTCTTTTCCAGTTCTAATACCTGCTTTTTAAGTGTTTCTCTTTCAGCTTTGCTTTGCTCTTTCATGTCTTTTATTTCATTGTAGGACTGGCACAATTCTGAATCCTTTTGCTTAATGCATGCCTGAAGTTGCTGCAGTTGTATCTCCATCTTGCTAATGGTGACTCTTGCATTCTCATCTGAAGTCCTAAGTTGGGACTCATCTAGCAACTCTGTCTCCTGACACAAGCCTCCTTCCATTTGTTCAGTTTTTCCACTGCTCCTGTCTTCTGGTTTTGACTTACCACCTTGGACTACTGCACACTTATATTTCCCTGTTACTCTTTCATGCTCTTTCTTTAACACACTTATTTCTTGCTTTAACTGGTTCATTTTTAACTTGGTTTCCTCAAGTTCATTCTTAGTTTGAGACGCCTCTGCATTTATGTTTTCTACTTGCTTTTCCAAACATGCCTTTTCTGCCAGAACTGCTTCAAGTATGTGTTTCAGACTGTCAGCATCTTCTTGAAAACCAGCAATGTCTGCTGGTACTTTTTGTTCAATAATTGCCAGCTCCTGCTGAAGCTTATCAATTACATCATTCAACTGCTCTACTTCCTCATCATTTTTTTTCTTCACACGTTCTTGATCACTTTTCAGACATTCTACCTGGGCTTCAAGCTCCCGTATATGCTCGTTTTGCTCTTCAATAATCTGGGAAAAAAAACCCAAACAGAAACACCCAGATAATTTTTGTCCTGGACTTCACAGAAACAGTTTAATCAAACATTGAAAGATCTTGTAAAAGAAAGTTCTCAGAGAATTTCTTAATGTGATGTCTCTTGTAAAGCTTTATGAGAATCGAGACACCTTCAAACAGGACTGACAAAGTAGCCCGTGACCTTAAAGGACTGGAAAACAGGTATTAAAGCATCAGATGAATTGGAAAGCATTTGTAACATGCTGCCTTCTAATAAATGCATAGAAACAAAAAATGGAATGACTCGTGTTGAAAAAATCTAAATTTAATAAATAAAAAGTCTTAGCAAAAGGAATAAAAAGAAGTTATTAGATTCCAATAGAATAAGTTTTAAAAAATTATTTAAAAACCTTGTTAAATTGCAGTGGCAGCAAATTTCATTTCAGTGTAGAAGAATGACAAAAGAATTTGTCTTTACAAAGACAAAATAAAGACAGACCAGATAATAAGTAGTAAGTCTAAGAAACAAAATATTATTTTTTTTAAGTGAATGTTTGGAGATCTGAAGTGAACAGTGCTTCTACAGTGGAAATGTAGAAGGCAGAAGAAAATATGTCAAAAATATTTGGAAATACATATAATAAAATCAGTTACGATATCTAAAATAGGTAAGAACTCTAATAGAGTCTTTTAGAATATGAAGAAAACATGAAGAAAAGATGAAAGATGACTACATTCATTACTCAAATAGCCATGTTTTTTCCTTTATCACAATACTTCACTATGCTTAGTTAGTTAAATAGAATAATAAGATGACTTTGTATTAAGCATAATATGTACAAAAATAAATGTGGCCATATAAATTACAAAGGCTGGTTTGCTAACCAAGAACTTAATTTTAAAAACGCACAAAGACTAGAGAAAGCTCAACAACACTAAATAAAATCTGAACAAGTCATAACATCATAAAATGGTTTGGGTTAGAAGGGACCTTAAAGATCATATAGTTTCAACCCCGTTGCCACAGGCAGAAGAAAGCACAGTGATCCTGGTGATTGCTATCAACTCAGCATAGCAGTTCCTGTTCTTCATAACATAATGGAATAAAGGCCCACAGAATGCAAATACAGTAATTAAAAGAAAAGCACTTAGTGGGATGAAGATATCTAGGGGACTTAGAAAACGGATTAACTAAAGAATAATCTATTAATATTTAATAATGCTCTCACAATCAAGCAGAGTAATTATTTAATGTCCTGGAAAATAAAACCAAGTCAGAGGATGAAATTAAGAAAATTAAGCTTCATGTAACAAGAGAAGAACCAATCATTAAAATGATTTTTAACTGAATCCTAGGTGTTTTTCTCAAGGCAAGAACTGTAACTTTATTACTGGGGTCATTGTGTAGAGCAGAACTGTTCTGGATTCTTAAGTATGGTATTCCCTAAATCCAGTTTTCTAAATCCAATTAAAAGTTTTGTCATTATTCACTGAATTTCACTATAACTGAATTTTGCACATAAAGACTCAGGGAAATTATCCAGCTCAGTCAGAGCCCTATTTTAGTAGATTCATTATGTCCTAGTAGAATGGTAGCCTAAATGTTCAGTCAGCTACTGAGGGATAACAGAAATCCCATTCTTAACTTGCTTTTGAGTTAAAGCTTATGACTAATAAATGACATTTAAAATAGTCAGAATGCAAAATTCAGTCACTGAAAAAATCAATGTGTTTTAGCTGTATAAAATGAAAGTAAGCCAAAAGAAGACGAAGCTGATAATCAAAAAACCATATAATTTAAAAATATGAGAAAGCAACAGGTGTCAAAGCTTAATAAATAGAAGATAAATCTGCTTCTTTCTTTCTTCCTCTCTACTTCTAATAAAACACAGCATTTTTTTGCACCTTCATGCTTGAAACTGGATAAAAGATGTTGCCAACACTGGTATGAGGACAAAGCATTCACACAAGCTGATGGAACTCAGAAGTTCAGCTACTAAAAGCACAACAAATCCAACATGATCCAGCAGGTGTCACTGGAGCGTAACACTGAATACAAGTCATGTGAGGGAAGATGCTAAAATGAAGAGAGATTGAATGAGATTGAATTCAGCTACCTACATACTATTAAATATTCAGAAGTATCAGAAGAATAAGGAACGAAGAAGAATTTAAAACAAAAACTCAAGCAGAAATAAGGCAGAGTAATCAAAAAGAAAAGCAAACAAAAAGCATCTGTCATAAACGAGACTAAAAAGGAAAAAGAGATTAGGTTTAAAGCATTGCTTGAAACTGAAGCATCTGCATTTTTAAATTAAGGCAGCAGTAGAAGAAAATGCAGCTGGTGGGGGACAGAGTGTTTTTTCCTTCAAACAGTTAGCAGCACAAAGTAGGACTCTGAAAAGGATTTCAGAAGTGTGTACCTTGTTGTCAGTTGTGACTTCAAGTTGCTGTTGCAGTTTTGCTATTTGTTCATGAAGATGATATATTTCCTGATCCTTTTCTTTCATGATGTGAGCGAGCCTCCCAGCCACTAAATGATGGTCCTTTATGGTGGCATCTTCAGATTTCTGGATAGCTAATCCTAGTATTTCCATTTCATCCTGCCAAAAAAAACCCCAAAAACATGTTATACAGTTGTACATAACATTTTCTGCATATTCTTGTATCAGTATTTCAAGTGTAGGAATTAAAATAAACAAATTTCATGGAATGACAAGTAATCATATGAACCTTTTAATATTTTGGCAAATTGAACAGTGGAATGCTTGAGAAAGAATTTGGTGCCTTGGCATTTTCAAAGAACTTATTTCTGTGGAGGAAGGAGAATAAATCTTTAGGCTTCTCTGCTACACAGTTACCTTAAATAATTTGTTCTCTTGTTCAAGTTCCTGCAAGTGTGTAGTGGCCTCCTTTCGCTGAATTTCTAGCTGCATGTGCAATTGCTGAACTTCTTCATTTTTATTTTCTAGCTCCTCTCGAAACTGCTCCAGTTGTTCCTCAAGGTTCGTGACCTACGTTTCCAAATAAAAGGAGCAGGAAAAGGAGTAGGCAGCCATACTAAAAATTAAATGTTATAAATTTCAAGTACAATGTCTACAGTAAACTGGTTTGCTATGCACAAACAAAAGAATGGGTACTTGGTGACATTCTGAGTCCTTAAACTGAATGGAATTTTAAACACCACTTAAAAAAATCAGTTAAAATTGCCATGAAGTTTTTGTTATTTGAGCTGAATTCTTATTTCAGAAACACTCTTGCAAGTCATAAATATTAACATAGAACAACAACTATCATGGGTCACAGCAGAATTTCAAAGGGATTTGGACTGCTGTCTCTCTAACTGTAAAAAATTTCTTCTGTATAGTTCACTAAACTCAACAAAAAGCACAAGCTGACAAAACAACATGTAAATGGAAAGGCATTTTACCTCCTTTTCCTTTCTGTCCACAGCTTCTCGTTCAGCTTGCAATTGTACTTCAAGAGGTAACTCTCCCTTTACGATAATGGTGCCAAACTGTTTCCTTTCCTCCACCTTTAAACAGAAATAGTATTAATAGTTATCAGATTAAAAAAATACACTATTTTGGTCTCAAGAAAACAAGAAAGTAGCAAATCCTTGATAAATTTCGACCAAGCAATACCTTTTGCAAGTGGTCTGCACTGATGATTAAGGCTTGTTCCAGTTCTCTTATCCTGCATTCTAGCTTCTCAATTTCTTCATTTCGTTCTTGTATATCTCTCTGAAGTTGCTCCTTAGAGAGCAAAAGCTCACTGCATTTGTCTGTTTTCTCTTTGAGATGATTTGTTAACTGTTCAACCTGGTGACAATATGGCCAGATTATTATATTGTATGACACTGGAAAGGCTCACTAGCAATAGCAACACCATGCATTTTTGACGGGTAGAAAATACTCCTCTTTCTCTCCCATAACAAAACTCCTACTCTTTAGGTGAAACAGAATGTACAGTCAGAATACTGTGGTACTACATCCAACAAATACAAACAGCATTATTTAAGAAGTGGTATATTCTGTGCCACATTGCCTGGTCTCTAGAACTGATCTTGTCCTTCTGAAGCCTTCCTACTCTGTAGTCAGTTAAAAGCAAGCAGCACAGCATCCCTATGCAGCCCACTAAAATGATGCCTCTAACATCTACGGATGGAATGTCTTGACCCTCTGGTCAAGATGCTAATTGCCTCTGAGGAAAATCATAGTTCTAAAAATCTGTGACAAAATTATTCAAAAGAAGAAGCTGATTTGTGACATACAGAAATATCCTAAAACTCACTGGGTCTTTAACATTGAAGAGAATAGCTATACTTAAATGACAAAAGACAGGAAGCTTTGTTTTCTTGCTGTGTTCCTTAAATGGGACCAAACAGATGTCATGGACGTAGTAATTTCACTTTCTATGGGGGACAAAACACCCGAATAAAACATTCTGAATCTCAGTAGGTCAGATGTATGTGTCTCAGAAACAACATATTAAAAGATTAACTGAAGTAGCAGAGATAATAATATCTATCCATTTCTAGCTGTATTTCAGAAATCATTAATTGAAATTACAGATAAGAAAGACGCATAACCAATCCATAGTATGATGTACAGAGCTAAGACCTGAGTAACTGAGCAAGAGACAGGGAAAGTATTTGTCCCACTCAAGAAACTGATTTCAGTATTTACAATTAGGAAGTTACGATGTAGCCAAAAGGTAGAAGACTCAAAGCATTTCAAGAGATAGGAGAGAAGAGGACCAGAACATAAAGCTGACAGGATGGTATTATTGACGTTATCCATCCATGAGTAACATCACAGTCTGAAGTGACCTCAGAAAAGTCCTGAGAGAGAAATGGAAAAATAAAAATCAAGTCTAGAGCAGACTCTACGACGACCCTCCCTGGAATAAGTTGACAAAGCTGAAACAACAGTAAGAAACAAATTAAGTTATCAACTGAAAATGCTCATGGCATTCCCTCAAAACAGAAGAGGATTTTAAAAAATGTGCAACTACAAAAAATAGAACAGCGCTCTCAAAAGCATGATAAATAATGAAAATATGTATATTTACAAAATATTTCAAGGAACACTGTGACATCAAAATATACTATATGTACCTCATTTGATAAGATAAATTTAAATCTAATACATTATTGAAAATCCTGTCTGTAATTTCTAGCATATCACATTTAACATCACCCATATCTAAACCAGCTGCTACATTTGTGGTGCTTGCAGACATTATCTTACTGCCTTTCCACCTACTAAAAAATTCTAATTTGAAAACATCAAATACAAATCTCAAAATTTTAATCACAGTTAAAGCTGTCTTTCATTTTACAGCATGCTTTAAATTTCCATTGTAGCATATCTGCCAATTTAAGAATATACACATATGTGTATATGTACACATAAATCGGGATGATTTTTACATATATATTCTAAGCAAATAGGATAATTTTTATGATGCTATCAAATTTGAACTTTTATTGGGAGAATTTTTTTTCTTAATGTGAGAATTTTAATTGGGAATTCATATGCTATCCATGCCACAAATAATAAACAAACATGTAACAAAATGAACCCAAAACGAACATCCTGGATTCAGGAAAATTAATTGTGCTAGAGCCACCTCCATCTGTGTAGTATGTCAGCAGGAGACGAATGTGCATACTCTTGGCAACAGAAGGAAATACATGCAGAATTTCTGTATATGTTTTGTTTAACATGTACCCAGCTAATTCCAGACAATTCATTGTTCACAGAGGCTGATGACAACCATATCCCATAGTACTGACCGAACACTTTGTCATATTTTATACAAACCTTTGTACTAAAATATATTTAGAAACCCAAAGAAACACAGTTCTAAACCTGCAAATTCTAAATAAGTAAGTACTTTGACACTCACATGTCACATATAGCAGTTTATGTCCTATTACTGTCTGTGGTCCTAAACTATATCCTAGAATCATAGAATAGTTTGGGTTGGAAGGGACTTTAAAGATCACTTAGTTCCAACACACCTGCCACAGGCAGGGACACCTTCCACTATTTTATATAATACAGAATACTCGATACTGCTAATATTTAAGAATTTAATTACAGCAACTGAACTATTCCAGTAAGACCTTCGATTTGAAAATGACAGTCTAACCTAATAGAGGGCACTTTAATACTGAAAATCAAGCAAGAAAATCATGCAAAAGTATCAGCCTTGACCAAAAAGCAGCACACAAGAAAACCCACAAAAAATAAAATGTTATTTAATTGACTAATGGTTCATCAAACAAAACCTGCAAAAACATTGTAATAGATAGCATTTACACTGCTCCCACTTCTTGATTTTGCTGAGTCTAAGAGTTTTCTGTGATTCCCTTGAGCTGCTGTTCTAAAGTCACTACATTTGTTCCAGTGCCAACAGACTTTCACTGGGGAGGTTCAGGTGTACACAGAGAGTGCTACAACATCTCAGGTGTTAAACCTCAGTAACTCAATTCTCTCAGTGGTGTACCTGTGCTATAAACAGGATGTCAAAAAACTACATAAGAACATGTAAAATTGCTAAAATAGTCTTGAATGTTTCCACAAATTTTTGAGAACAGTGGATTTTCTATGTTATAGGAGAGAGCCTTACTAAAAGTAAGGAATTTCTGTATGTCTGCTACTAAAACCAAACAGCCTAAAAAAACCCCCAAAACACAGTTCAACGCTTTCCTGCAACACCTTCAATCTCAGGGGATTTACTTTCCTGGCTTGCAAATGGACGCAGAGTAGGTACACCATAAAATAGCTTCATTATAATATCTTAACAGCTGTCAACTTGTCATTTACATTCATTGAGTACAAGTAATAAAATGTGTTACCTCTCTGGTTTGATGTTCATTGACAGGCTGACTCCTTTGTGGAACCTTAAGCTGTTGTTCCAGCTTCTGGATCTCTTGCTGGAATACATCTCTCTCATGCTCTCGGTCAATTGCTTGCTCCTGAAAGTTAAGAAATTACATGGATACACCATCTGATTTAAAAACAATCCAAGAGTCTTATTACTTCTTACTTGCATTAACGTGAGCCTGGTAACAGTATGTCAGTATTTTTAAGGTAGCAGAACCTATTGCAGCTACCATTAACATCTTTATCATTTCGGGCAATAAATTTCATATTTTTTAATAAAAAAAATTAGCCCAGCAGAGACACGTCAAGTAATATTTCACAAAAATGACAGGTTCGTTTCTTCTGTTCCTGGTACACTAAACAAATGACAGTAAGCAAATATTTAATGATTTATTCCCTAATGTTTGTCTTTGATAAATGTAGAATAAATAGAAATTCGAAATAGAAATTAACTTTGTGTTAATATTGATGAAGAGCCATCAGAAAAAAAAAATTACAAATTGCTTGAAATACAGAGCTGTCCTAAGCAAGCACCTCCAATTAATTTTCAGCTTTTAAAATGGTATTAAATTCTTGGGCTGGAACTTACAACACTACCTATATTTGCTATCATCTGCCTGTGTTTGCTCAAAATCTGCAAAAAATTAGCATTTCCCCCTGAACCAAACCTCATACCAGTGCTACCTACCCACCTTCATGAAATCTGCCTTTTACCATACTTACATCTAGAAATTTTCTTGTTTTCTCAAGCTGCTTCTCCAAGGCCTGGTTTTGCTGCCTTAAGTCCATTAGTTCTGCATTCTTCTCTTGTTCTAGCTCTATGAAACGACTGACCTGTTCTTCCAAGTCTATTTCCAAGACTTTAACTTGCTTCTGAAGGTCATCATACTCTTTTTCAGCTTGACGTTGTACTTCAATTTTTTCCTTCATTAGCTTTTCTGTTTCCTCCAGTAATTCTGAGTATAATAAAAGCATCACTACTTTTAGATACGAATGGTAAGCAGTGTTATAAAGCAAAACCACTCCCCAAGGTATCCATGCTGTAATCTACAGAAGGATGTGAACTGGCTTGGGTTTTTACTATTTTTCTTTTTTTGAAAATATATTTTCTTCTGAGAAATTATCAGGATAATGATTGAAGCAAATTCATATTCAAATTACTATCCTTTAGTTAGTCTTCAAAGGACTGTGTATTGAAAAGAAAATGCATGGGGTCAAACCACAGCTAGAGTCAGCAGAGAAATTAACAATGATGCACAGAAAACCCAACCCTCTTCTCATCCCCATCGCCAGTAAAATCAATCCACTCCCAGACTTCATTATTTTATGAGATACATACAAATAATTCAAGGGAAATACTGAAAGACTTAGCGAGGTTGCTGGGCAGACAGAGAGGAAAATTACTGACCTGCAACTGGAGCTTGCAAAATCAGTGACTGCATGAACGCCCAATTTTGAGTCACCATGAAAAAGCCAGCAAGCACATACACAGGACAGCCCCAAACCACTCTAAGACTCGTAAGCCACAGCCCACTGAAGTACCTATTAACTAACCGTACAAACCCCTTGAGGTAAAACCCAAACGGCAAAGCGCGCTTACTTTTGGAGCATCTTAAAAACAAGATTGATATTTAGACAGAAACAACAAAATTTACTTTCACTAGAGAAGAAAGATCCTTCAGGCACCATCATCTTACATCATATTTAACCAATTCTCATTTCTAGGTAACCATTATATATCAATAAAATAAAATGTTTAATGACTCAGCTGTATTTGGAAATAAAAAGAAATAAAAGACTACAAAAATATCTCTCCAATACCATCTAAGTAACTGTAATTCATAGGTGAATAAGATGATGGTTATTGATGAATTTGCTTATTATGTTTAGAAATCAAAAGAAATGTTGTTAGCAAAACGTTGAACAGAGTATGAAATACAACATCAAAGCTGCAGGCCAGTAAGAATTACAAGTAACGTCAGTAAGCCAAAAGCCCAATAATCCTGATTAACAATGTCAGTATGTGTAAGTCTTCCACCCAGTTACAGATTGGCCATGCAACATACAAACACACCTGCTTGGGAAGCTGCATCGATTGCAGCATCTACTAGGCCTAGGAGAATAGAGAGAGAGAAAACAAAAAAAAAAGAAGCAAAGTAATTCACATGCCAGCTACAGTTTTCTTGTGGTGCAACAATGTAAGAGAAAATGAAGCCAAAGATAGATGTGGCACTTAATGACAAAGTTGTTGAGATAACTTAGGGAATGTGACAAGTTATTCTGGTATGCATGACATAAGTGCCTACACATACTTATAGAATTGTTTATCCTTACAGCTCTTACACATGAAAATAACTTTAAAATACGTAGAAGCCTAAATCATAGAAAAAATAACTAAAGTGGAATCATAGGCAAGGATCTTCTTTACTACAGAGTAGGAAGCAGCAGGTTGTCCTTAAAATTTCGTTGTTACAGAAAACTGCAGGAAATGACAAATACACAAGATGTGCAATCTATAAACATAGCAACTTTATAAATTGGAATAAACTTTCAGAAATTAAATAAAATGGTAACTTCATCCTGCTATTTACAATGTAAGCACTGCAATCCTTGAAAGATCAGTACTTCCTAAAACACTAGTGTTCTAATTTTCTTCCCCTCTCAAACATGAAATATTAATTTCAGTTATTAGTTTAAGGAAGAATTAAAAGACACATTTACTTCAGGAGGGTAAACGCTTTTTTTGAGTAAGCAGTTAGTTAGATTACATAGACATGGTATATATCTGAAATTTTCACCATCAGGACTGAAAGCTTTCATTACTGGTAGATAAAAGGCTTTCCTTATCATGTAACTGCTGTGCTATTCTTCCCTGAAAGAGGAATTAATCAGAAAAGTTTATCTTCTGAGCCTAAAATAAATAGAGCCATCACATGTAGTGCAACCATGTTCTGGTGGGTATGCTTCCTAGTCCGTCTTTGTGTTTGGAAAGTGTTTAGACAGTATTTTTATCCATTGTTGCTATTCCATCTCCAGTGATAATCTAAATAAAAGAAGATTTTTGGAGATAAAGCTTTTTCTGGCTTAAAGAACAACTGTAATTTCTCAACACTTCTAAAAATTCAGTAATTTCTTGTTTAAAAATCAAGAAAAGTTACCATGCTAACATCAGGCAACAGGTGTGGAAGTATCACATTTGGCCCTATCACATTTTTATTAATGATCACCCAGGCAACGGGGAGAAGCCTTTGCCAAGACTACTTATTATTTTATTTGGAAGTATAAGAAAATCTCATAGAAAGATGGTGAAGAATACATACGCTGCTCTACTGGCCCCGCCTCTGCTCTCATGGCATCCTTCTGTCTGGAGAGTAATTCCTTTTCTTCCCGGACCTGCTGCTGTTCAGCCTCTAACTCCTGCAATTTGTTACCTGTACACAGCAGCTCTTGCTCAAGATGGTCAATTACATCTATTTTTTCCTGGAGTTGTTTTTCCAGAAATGTTTTCTCATCTGCATAACCATCAATGAGGCCTGTAAAACATCAGTTTGTAGGCAGATTTAATAGACAATCAAAACCAATTTTTTTCTTGTTGAAGTCACTACTGTATTCTGATGTGCATGCACATGTACGTTAGATGCTCAACACCTGACAATTTCTACTCCTGTTCTTGTTATCCTTTCATGATAAACAAATTACAGGAAAGACAGCAGAACACCAGATATAGCTCCTAATTTTTACTCAGCACAAAACCTCTGGAGCAAACAGGAACTCCAAAGCCAAGGAAAAACACATTTGCAATAAGCACAAGAGAAATAAGAAATTTAAATAAATTCAGTATAAATTGCTATATATCTAGTCTTGAGTCAATATTAAAATGGATTTTACCCTATCTTGAGAATGTAGAAAAACTAAAGGTATTTCCATATGTTAACAATGTAGACCCATCTTTTTTCCATATTTGAATTCACAGAGAACACAGACATATAGGACTGGATACTGAAACACAAAATACTGAACGAGTAATATAATTTATAACATTTCAAAACTTTGAGACAATACAAACTCCAGTGGTTATTCCCACCATGTCAGATACTGTTCACAATGAGTACTTAACAGATTTGAAGTTGAGAGGGCATTTCCAGGTTATATGGAATGCACACTCCCACAAAAAAGTTATGAACAATGAAGTCTGCTAAAATCACATGTATTTACTTCTGCCAGGTTTTTTTTTGAGATGTAATGAAAATTGTCAGAGTTCAGTGAACAAATTTGCATTAGCTTCTCTATCACATAAGATAAGTCATATCTGACACCACTAAAACACAAGAGGTTTGAAAATGTCTCAGCAGCAGCAGTTTTTGTGATAAGAAATGATCACAAAAGACACGTTTTATCTCAAGAGAAGACAGAGCACCATCAGATGTATAATGAACTAAGACATTGTTCTGCATACCTGCCTAAGGAATTTAATAAAAGAATGTAGTTTGTCAGAGTATGCTCACAACTCAGTTCAATAGGCAGAAATTAAATAAAAAGAGTTCTATGACACCTTTGTTTTGTTATACAGACACAAACTAAAAAAGGTGCCAGTCATTTAGAAGTGCATTAATTTCAAATGCACCTAACTTACAACTGTGCAATATATTTATCAAGGGCTAAAACTAACATCTAATTCTGTCTCTTATATTCTAGAACTGTTCATGAACCAAATCAACACAGCCACTCTGTCCTAATATATTAGGCATTTTTACTTTATTATTGAAGATTTGTAAATAAAATTTTTATCAAGACAAAATATTATCCTCCAAAGAAAGCAGCTGTCTACATTCTGAAATTCTTCAATACTAAACATTTTGTAACTCCATCTGCGTCAGAACATAAATTCTTAGGTCATTTATATCTCGTGGAAGAGTTCTTCATATTTTTGCATGTTTAGATGTGTTCCAAACAATTTTTTTCACTCTCAATTTAATCTTGAAAAAAAAAGAAAAGTAGTAATGCCCTTTCAGATTTGAATCTATTCCCTCTGAAATCAATTTTCATCTTTTCTGGTTTTGCAAAAGCTACTGAAATGTTGCAGCCAGTACTGCTGCTGCTGCCACACAACATTTATGCTTTATGAACTGACAGGCCACCAACTGTCCCTCACACCACATTTTAGACACATGGCTTAGAAACCTGCACTGCTTTTCAGCTTCTGTGTGTCCCAGCTATTAATAGCATGTGAAACCATGATGGATTATCTGTCTGTGTAAAAACAAGAGGAAGCCTGGGAGGGTAGCATTCTCCAGGAGTAACATTTGGCTATCAAACTTCACTCTACACTCCCACTTTGAAACAGAGAAGTCTGCTGAGCTTCAAAACTATCAAAAATATTTTTCTGCTTACTACTACAGAGATCCTACCTATAGAGCTGGTGTTTTTTGCATCTTTTCCAGATGCTAACAAAGATAACGATAGAAATGTTGGGTGGCTACAAAACATTGAGCTATCAAAACAAGAGAACAAATAAAGCATCTGTCAGAGTCGAACATATTTTCCTGATGTCAGAATAGATTATTATATTTCCCTTGTTGTAAGACCCTACAATTTTTATTTGCTTCCTTAATGCCGTTTTTAAAAGATCTTTTTAAAAGATCTTTTTAAAAGATCACATCAAACAGTGCAAACTGAAACATATCACACCCCATATGGTCACGTTCAGAGTAAAGACTCTGTCAAGGTCATGAGGCAGCAGGCACAAACTGAAATATGGGAAACTGCATTTCAATATATGAAAATAAGTTTGGAGTTTTTTTCCTTTCCCCTCATTGACGCTGGTTGAACTCTGGGATGTGCTCCGGTGGTCAAACACTGGAATAGCCACTCAGAGAGGCTGTGGACATTCAAAATTTGACTGAACACGGTCCTAGGCAAGCTGCTCTACCCGATCTTGCTTTGAGCAAGGGGCTGGAATAGTTGATCTCCAGAGGTGCCTTGCAGCCTCAACTATTTATGATTTTAAGTTGTTAACATTTAAGCTTGTCTGCACGAACAAACATGTTATGATGAAATAAATTAATTTTGAGGATCCAAGCACATCCACAACCTATTATTTTTAATATTGTCATGTCTATTTTCAGACAGTAAGTGAATCAAAATTGGAAAACAGAATTACAGTGTGGTTGATGTTGGTAGGGACCTCCAGAGGTCATCGCATCCCTAACTATCCAGAAGGCTGGTAACATTCTGAAATTTGCAAAGAAATGGATCAAATTTGCAATTTCTTTACCCAATTAACAAGTAAGTAGGTGCGAAGTCCAACAACTCATAAAAAAAAGCTACTCACCTTCAGCTTTACTAAGCTCCAAAGCCAACTGCTCTCTGGCTTTGGTTTCCTCATTAAGACGTTCTTGTAGCTCTTCCTGATACCTGATAAATTCTGTGGCCTCTTGCTGCTTCTTGAAGGACTCTCGCATGAGTTCTGTCTGAGTAATTTTAGCATGTTCAAGCTGTCACAAGGAAAAAAAATTCAAGAAATTAGGTTCTATTCTATCACTCCTATTTAATTAACAGTTGCTTCACAGTGTGATGGGAAGTCTCACATAAGTTCACTAGACAGCTGATAAAATCTTTATTGAACACTCATTTGCAGAGCACAAGATGAAGACTGACTTACAAAAGTCTAAGCAAACAGGCTTTGTCAGTAAAGTGAACTCCATGAGCCACCTGGCTAAATCCGTGTCTTTGTTCCGGTAATTCCTGATTTATGAGTTTACACTAGATTCACCTTTGTTTAGACATGAGTTTTGCACTAAATACGAGTAAGCTACTACCCACCATACACTTAGAATGGCTAAAAAACATTGTATAAAACTGGCAGAAGTCTTATTATAAATTGACTCAAATGGTGCTTCGCCTCTTTTTCTCCTTAACATGAAGATAGATGAGAATACCAGGAAAATGCAAATTTTCAGAGTATTGCACGTTTTAACCAATAAGGGAATAAAGCAGTGCTCCTTCCAACAGTGTCAACCTACCAGAATTACTAAGGATTTTTTTTATTTTTCTCCACTTGTCTGGTGGGTTAATATTTAACATGAACTAACACAGATCCAGCACAGTCTCACTGTGCCACTATCCTGGAGTATTGGAAAACCATGTCACATAAAATTGCATATTTACAGTTTAGACATATCCAAAATGATACATTCAAAACTAATTAAAATTAGGATTATAAAAGAAAAAATAATGCATAAAGATGAAACATTGTTAGAAGTTTTGATTACACAAAATGTCCATTTAAGAGAACACCGAACTGAAATCAATTACCAAAATCTTTACTTCTCAACTATTAACATTTATAGTCTACAGCCACCTCTCTAAGGGACACAAACACAAATTGTTAGAGTTGAACTCTGCATGAGCACTTTGTGTGGCTTGTATTCAAAATAAGGCAATTTATTTTGAATAAGAGCAATGTCAGAAAATGACATATCTTCTGCTCCTTTGGCTTTTTGGTTGTTTTTTTTTCACTTTTTAATATCCTGGTTATCAGCAGATATTTGAAAGATAACAACATCTACAGTTTCTATACAATATTCTGTCTCTCAATTTCTTAAAAACTAAAAGCTTTCTCACTAAGTCCCACTAAAATTGTGAATATGAGGAGTTTGCTTTAAAAGCTCAGAAAAATGGGTTAAGGAACATTAAATAGAATAGTGCACACAAAATTGAAAAGAAAGTCTGAATAAGCAATACATTCTTTTTTATAATACACTGAATTTACATACTTGATTTCTTTTCTACAGCATTCCTTTTAAGATGGACATCATTAATGTGTTCATGTTATTTTTTCTGACAGGGGTTAAAGAAAGGTCTAAATACTGCAACTATCTGCACTGGTTTGAGATATTTTTAAAAATCACAGAGCACCCTTACTGTAGCCTTATATTTTCAAGTGCTTAATGATAGACCCATCTCAGATAAAAGGGAAACATATGATAGATTTACTGTACACAGACAGCTGTAAAAGTGGCTTCCTGAAATGCATGAAATATTCCAGTTAAAACTCAGAATAAAAATTATTTTCCAGCTTTTTTCAGTAATAACAACTCAAAGTATTATTAAAAATACCACAGGGCAAAACAAAAAAGAAGTACAAACACAAACATGATTTTTTAAGATCAACAATTTCTCCACGGGATCACTGGAAGCAATCTGCCATCTCATGCTAGTTACTGTTACTAGACAGTGCACCAAAGCTAAAAAGGAACAACTTTGACTGCAGTCTCTCCCCCAGTGTGAATTATTCTCAGTGAGAAAAATGAAATGTAATAAGTGACATTGAAGTGCTTTAAAAGGAGATCTCAAATATCTGGAATTCAACGTATTTCTGTGTCTGACAAATTTCTTGTATTAGAAATGATCAGAGAATTGTATAATTAAGGCTTTTTCAGCGCCCACTGAAAACTGACTAGGAAAAGGGCCTGTCAGCAGTACGTAACAATTTTAACAATAGAGACAATTTCACATAATTTTTCATTCCATTCTCTTCTATTTAAGCTTAATTTCTTTTAAAAATTGTATACTTACTGAATAGGGAGGTGTAGGCAAGGAGATTTTAGAGACAACTTTTAAAATGTGCCCATTTTTTTTGTGGCTGAAGTGAAAAATTGAAGTATTTACAACTACAGAATTATTCTCATCCAAATGTTCAGGGAAAGGAAAAGGATATGGTAAAGGCACACGAGATTCAACCTCATATGTATCTTCTTCTTGGCCTTCAGTCCACAAACCAGTAAACAGATTAGATGCCCAGTAGGTGCGGTAAGAATCCATTCCAAAAAATATTGCTCTTGTCGTCTTCTCAACTGTCCTGTATTTTGCACTAGCTAGGCTGGCTTTAGAAATTTCTGACAGGAATTTGTAACAGAACACCTGTATTTAACAGTCCGAAGACACATATCAATTTGTCACAGTCAGTGACAAACCTACTCAGAATCAGTAGGAAGCCTCAGATCACTTCTCAAGCTGAGTAATTCAGGAGTGGATTAATCCCAAATGAAGAGGTACAGGAAAACTTCATACGGTCACTCCTAAAAAATCCTTCTTTGAGAAGTTTCACATGAAAAAGCAACAGAGATCTTCCAGTAGCAACTGGCAAGTAATTTCCAAGGCAAGGAAGCACAATTTTCTTCTACCCGCACAGGATCGCTGCAGCAGACAAGCAAGCTAACAAAACTGAAACTAAAAATTTTCCAACTCCACTACGGCAAATGAAAGAAAAATAAAAGTATGTCATTATTTGCATTCGTCCTTGTTGCTGGAGTTAATTCAACAGGAAGAACTTTCTCAAACTCTGCTAGTTTAAAGGCTTCCTGCTAGTATCTCTGTAACAGGTAATAAACCACGACAATCTCCCAACTGAAAGCGTTCAGGGGAGTGGCCCAGTTTATTTACCTATACATAACACCAGCAGGTGGAATTTGAATTAATACACCCACTATATGCCTTGTCTCAAGTTTCAAATTGCACTTTGGGTCTGAAATTGTGTGTTCAGACAGGTCTCATACAGTTACTTTGAAGATTTTGCCAGGTTTCTCTTACTCTTTTAAGTTTATTTGAAGAAATGGGTACATGTCTGTATGCACAACACAACTGATTAGAGGAAAGGTTAAAATCTTTTCTGCATGTAACCAGTTTTAGATTATAAAATACTGCAGACTAGAAAAAATTAAAGGATTCAGTTTCTGAATATATTAAAATAATTTCCAAGTCACCTATACATCCATGGTATATACAAGAAGTGTATATAATCCAGTAAGCACACACTAGACATTGCAAAGCAGACAAGCTTGAATGCTTGCAAAGTTCCTCTACAGAACAGCCAGAGAGATGTCAATATTTATACTGTGCAAAAATGTGTCAACACATGAATTTTTTATTAACTTCAGAAAAAAAAGGCAAACATATATGATCATCAGGGATAAATCCATCTTTGTATAATCAATATTAATGAAAAAATGTGTCTGTATGTATTTGAGCCATAACTCTGTTGCTAGTATCGGCAAAGTCTCAGCTACAAAGCTATGAAGGAAGATACTTTGATGCCTTCAAACTGAGATGTACACAGTCTAAAAGTAAAGCACATGATAAAAGCAGTGTGATTTGAACTGAGCTGGGTATATAGTTCCCATTTCAGGAAGTACGTTGGAGGAAGTACTCCAGACAGCAACTAACATCCCACCACACAAAGTACCCCGAGAGCAAACTGCCTCTTTTTTTGGATACTATTCCTGAATCACATACCTCACATAAATGCTGGAGTGCTGACTCCTGATAGCAAGGTGGATATGTGCTTAGCTGGCTATGTTTAAATCATAGTTGGAAGAGACAGCAGGAGAGCTCCACCTTTTTGACCAGTCAAATGACTAAAATGTTTGTCAAGAGAACTAGGCACAGTTCCCCTTATTCCTCCCTCTTCACAAGGGCCAGCTCTATGTGCTCTGACACCTCCTGTCTCATCCCTGGATTGTAGCAGAATGCAGATGATCCGTATGAGCAATGAAAGACTGCCCTAGATTGATAAGAATGCCCAAATTCAGGCTTCCTCTACAGACCAAAGCAGATTTCTAACAGGAAACTAAATTCATCAGTAAAGTCATGCTGGAGCAGTCTTTTTTTGGGTGGAGCCACCTGAAGCATTATTTCAGCTGTCAAAATGAGCCCTATGGGTTTTAGGCTTACGAAAACACAATCACAAGAAAAATAAAGCCCAATTGAGACACAAAATTTTAAATGCTTCTCTATTAAATCACCCCACCTGATTTGAAGTTTCATTGATAGCTTCCAGAAGCTTTTCAACAGCCGCCTGCAGTCGAGAACTAATATTCAGGATGAGCTCTTCATTTTCAGGATCTATTTCCATTCCACTTTCTGCAAGATGTTGGCTAAGCAGTCCTTCACCTGCTGCTCCTGACCACATGTTAATATCATCATCTCCCATACTACTACCATGATATGAGGAACAGGACTCTGGGAAAAAGAAAATAGTTATCATTTCACACGGACTCCTAGCAATTGAAACATGAAAAACTGTACAACTGAGTTACAATAAGAAAGACAAGTCCGAAAATTATTAAAATATTCATCTTAGTCACAAAAACAAAAAGGGAAATACTGCATACTAAAACTCACACAAACAAGATAAACAATGTGTTAATTAAAAAGAAGCAGAAGTGCAAGAGAAAAGGAGATATTAACAGACAGTATTTTAGATATACTTTCAGTATGCTTAGGGGCTCTGAGGCTCATCTTCGAACCTTTGTTATGATCAGTAACCCCTACTACTTAGAATAACTTGCAATAATACTTGCAAGATTGTCTTTAAAACACAAATCAGTTAAAAAACCCCAAACAAAACCAGAAATAGACTGTCAGTCCCTGTTTCACCAATACCCAATTATGTTCCTGTGCATTAACACAAAACTGCTCAAGTCAGTGAATCAAACTCAAGTGAGTAAAAGGAAAGGCATGCATGCAATTCCGATGGCTTCTCAGGACAAACAGACCGGAATACAGAACACCAATATTCAGCATGGTTATTAGTGAACTGAAAATGTACTAAGATGGGTAGCTGAACAAATCAAGTACAGTGCAGCAGCACCACAACTGTCCCTGCTGCTGGGTCACCTGGCACCTGCCTGCTTCTCAATCTTCCTGAGGTCTGATTCCATTTAAGGACATGATCCACTCTTTCTGAAAAGCCAGACACACAAGGTTTGCCTATGGTATTAGGCTGATAGCAATTCATCTAGAAAACCGCAAATTTGTCATATTTAGAATTCAAGGCTGTATTTAAGCAACGCAAGTGAAAGCAAAGTCTTGAGACGTTTTAAATCACACTTTCAGTATGAAAAAATAATACAGTAGGTACATTGTGACAGTAGAAACTATTGTTGATAAAGTCTTTTAAAAATAAAGAGATGTTATGTCCTTAGACTGATAGATTTGAAATGTCAGAAATAAATGCTACTGCAGAGAGTTTTTTTAAATGACATTTTATTTAAATGAAGTATATTCAGGAAACATATTTAAAATAAAGTAAATATTTTGATATAGTGCTTTCTTTCAACAATTAGATGGTTTTGCTTAGGATTTTCTCAAAAATACCTTATTTTTCAGGAACAGCAGTATGACTAAATGAATTAAGAATAGTCTTTGCCTGTTTAGTAATGAAGTTGCAATACTGCGTTATCTTTGAATTCAAGTTCCTGGTTACTCCATGAATTGTGACTGCTGAACTAGAACAGTTTCTTTAGCTACAGAAATTGAATTGAAATTATAACAGGTCAATCTCACAAACTGCCTTCAAAAATGTAGTGGAGTCTTGTTGGTTTTGCCTCCTAACCAGGCAGGCAAATAATACTGGCAGGCACATAATGAGCTCTCATGTTGATGTTGTTTGAACCTAGCAAGCAAGTCAGATTCTAGTTCTGAGGTTTGTTTTTACCTTTTTTTTTAACAAGCTGCAACATGATTAACCACCTGGTGTACTTAACATACATTCCTACCTGCAAGTATTCTGACAATAATATCTGCAGCCATATATATGACCCATACACAACAAACTAATCGATAGCAATTTTAATTCAGGAAGGTTTCACTTTGTTTACTTTTCTCTTAAAATTGCTAAGATTTTTCAAACACAGATGCATTTAGTAATTTTTTTTCTTGTTGTATTATTACTGTTTCATATCTCCTTTTAGATATGTGGGATATAATGTTACAAACTGTTTTCACACTCCAAAGGGAAAAAACAGAAGCACACTATATGCATGAATGGAACAAATAACCAGATGAGTAGAATATACATTCACATGGCACCTTTCATCTACACAGGATTTCAAAGCACTTTTGAGTACTGCACTTTGGAACGTCAGCCATAAACTCCTCCAGCGGAATCACCCTAGCAGTGGCTAGCAGCCATTTTCTGCCAGCACACTAAATATTTGCAGTGGGTTTATAAACCATAAAAACTTTCCCACAACACCCTAATATTCCATCCCCCTGCAGTATAAGGAAGGCTGAAAAATTAATAATTTCACATTTTTTATTCAATAGCATTTTGATTTCTTACCACCCAAATTTGGGCTGGGTTTGGGTGTTTCAAAATATCAATAGTGATGCAGAAGCTTTAATATCCTCAGAGTAGAAAGGACCTTCATTTGAGATGGACATCGAGCAGCATAAGTATTTCCAAATGCTGTGCCAAAGTATTGGTTGAAGACTGAGTCGAAGGAAAATATATTCCCTATTGAGCCACCGACACACTTACTGCAGCACCTGATGCTCTTTGGAGGCCACCCATCTTAAGAACTGACCAGGTAAGACCCTGCTTAGCTTCAGAGATCTCACAAAATAAAAGCCCACAGTACAGTAGCACAGCTATAAACAAGATAAAACAATGACATTGTTAGTTATTGCACAATCTGATTCTTTCCTGATGGAGTACAAATTATCTATGTACTGTTCCTGTTTTCCTTCTCACGTTAAACCCATAATTCATGTCCTGTCACCCTTCTAGTTCAGTAAATTATTTGCTTGAGAGGTACCTCTGAATTGTGCAATGATGATTGTGTGTAAAATACAAAAGTAAAGATTATACAAAATAACTGCAGAAATGTGCAGTTGGTTGCAAAATCATCTGAACTGGCTGTCTGGAAACTTCTGGAGAAAACCTTAAAAACACTGATGGCAGCTCAGAATGTAATTTTTAAAAGCCAGGTCTGGAATATGTCTCTTACATTAATAATATCACTAATATTATTTCTTTTTGCCAGTGACTGGAACAGTACCAATTGGCCTCCAGGAATTCAAAAGACTTAAAACTCCTGTTTTGTTTATGACAATTCTTTTGTAATTCGCTTCCATTTCTTCTGGATAAATACAAAATAAATCAACATTAAATATCATTTTCTTATATGAAATATCTCAAAACAAAGTATCATAATTTACCTGAAACGTAACTATAAGAAATGAGGAAAGAAAAAGTGAGCTGTCCCTGAAAGTATAATCTGGCACATGGAAATTTTACTAGTCTCAAAGATAACACAGGAAAACCAGTAAGTATCAAATGCACAAAAAACTTGCAATAATTCTGTTTACACCATGGGGTTGGCAACCCAAATGATAAATGTAGACATCCATAGTATAATTTCTACAAAGTGGAACTTAAGAACACAAATTCACATTAAATGTCTTCCTAACTGCTCAGTAGAAGTCTCTGTATCTATTTCCCCTCAAAATGGTCTTAGAATACAGCATCTCGGTACAGCATCTTTCCACAAGACTTTCAGTGGTGGAAGCAAGAAATAGAAATATTGTCCAGTCTCATTAATCACCCCTGGCAAGTGAATGTCTAATTCCCATTTTGTTTATCCTTATAATGTTGTTCAATCTCCCACCCCCACAGAACTAAAAATTTCTCTGTCCTGCAATTTTGTTTTTTAGTCAATACAAAATAATAAATAGACTATAACTGGCCTAAGTAAAACTATCATCTCTTTGTGCAAACTCTCTCCTTGTAATGCAAAAAGAATCAACCAAAGAAACAAGGGTTTGTATTGTTTCCTGTGCCATGGAGCATGCAGTTCAGCACATCAGATGTCATGGCCCACTAAATCTTAAGAAAAGTGCTTAATTATACAGTGCTTGCTCAGAAGTTTCAGATACAGAAGTTGTTTATGAGCTGCCAACTGACATTGATGAAGCAATACATATTTTGCATCATGTGGAGGCAGTATCTCAGTTTACTTCTGGGATTCCACTAAGGAATTAAGGTTAGGGGTTACAAGTTGGAAACAAAAAATCAGTTTTGTGGCAGTGCAGTGTTTAGCTATTTATTACCTTTTTCCTGGTACACTGCTCAGAAATAAGGAGCTCAGAAAGTAGGCAAGAGGGTTTAATATTCAAGGAATGCCATAACCTTGCAGGCTTCTCCAGAGCAACCTGCATTACTGCACCCCTCTACCCAAGTAAACTCTGCAGATTACTGTGCACAAACGCCATTCACTACCAATTATACGTTTTATGACTGAAATTTGAACTTTACTCACTCTTCTAGAAATAAAATCCTGTGCTTGCAGATAACCTAGTCAAACCCTGATGTGCTCTATAAATCAGGTGTAGTTATAAGTATATGACCTTAATGATTCAGCTTTTAAAATGCTGAAACTCAGTAAAAATAGTAAGCTGAGTTTTGCTTGTCAATAAATATGGATTATGTTCAGATGATCAGAAAGAATTCACTTCAATAAACACATTATTTTACTACTTTATTATTCGATTTTTATTGGTATAAATTTATTCCTACAGGTTTCCTAATTAAAAAGGAAGATCTGTTTGGCTAGGTATTAGAAAATACAATAACATGCACAGTTAAAAAAAAAAAAAGCAGTGTCTACCTATTTGTTCTATAAAACAACTGGGAAAAAATTCAAAATTTTTCCTCTCAAGCCATTCAGCGTTAGTATAGGAAATGAATACCAAGAGTCCCATTGCTGAAAACACTAACAGACTCTGTCAGCTAATTCCATTTGAAGAAAAATCAAATACTTTAGCTGATGAAACTGTACAACTACTATTACGGCTCCATGACCCCAGTGGCAGAAAGGATGCTGCTGTATCATTTGGAGAGCAAAAAAGAACTGTGAATACAACTCCAGAGATACATTACAAACCATACATTCAGCCATTATAGCTACTGTAAGCTTGACTCTTCTTTAATTTTCACTTTTTACTTTGTTTACTCCTTCCTTCATTGTTATTTCTGAATTTAAGCAAACATGCAAAAAGGATACTGGAATGAAAAACTGGGAGGTGGACAGCTCGAATGCTGCCCTGTACCAAGGAGGGGCATTACAAGAACAGACACGCTGCTTTGTTACAGAATAGCGAAACCTGACATACCTCCTCAAAACACACTAAAATAGCAAACACCAGAGTTCAAACAGCCAAACCTCGCCACTAGCAGAATGGAATAGAGCTTTCTTCTACCTGAAGAGAGTACTCTTCCATCAGAAGACTTCCCAAGAAATCAGCAAATCATTCCAATTACAGGGCATGTTGTGTGTTTGGACAGTAGCATTATGAAAGCCAGGAACTGTGTTTTGCTACATACATGTAATGCAAGTAATCCATATTAAGAATTGTTAATGACAATAATTAGTGACACATACAAGTATACACACTGATGTGCAGGAGCAGGCAAAAAGTGAATGCATCAAAAACTAAGGCCAGAAGCTTAATTATCCAATCTGCTATTCGAGGAAAAAGGCAAAGCTTCAAAAGCCTTAAGTTTCGAAAGATATTTTTTCTCACAATTAAATACAGTGAAATGTGTAGAAAACAAAAGTTACTTTTTTTTAACGGAACAGCAGTACAAAAATACAAGTGCTGTCAAGTTGAAAAATTAAAAAATTTTTAGACTACAGCTTTATACATTTCATTGCACATAACCTTTTGAGTGATCAGCTGAAAAAGATATCTCTGTGCTACGAATTCATACAACCTTTCTTACCCTGCCCCGAAGCTTAACGTGACCTATATTTAAAGCCAGAGGGAATCAATAATATGCAATAATCTACATTTTGAAAGAAAGAGGTAAAGTTCACCTTCATTTACAAGTTGTATTATTATTGTGTAATAGACACTTTCTTAACACTGAAATGTAGTATTTGACTTCCAGTTCTTTTTCTCATTCATAGTAGTTAAAATTCCAGCCAAATTCAGATGCATAATGAGTTTCAGGCTGAATTGATCTGTTGTTCATTAGCTCCCCACAACACGCAGGATGCATGTGCACAACCTTAATGGTACCTAAATGGCAATACACTCGAGCACCTACTCTTGCCCAAAAGAGAAATGGACACTATCCTAGTGCAGTCACAAGAAAATAAACAGAGCCCAGTAGAGTTCTTAGACACTGGTATGCAACTAACTACAACATCAAAATGCTCCTTTAGTCTAGTGCCAACTAGCACTCCTGGAAACAGCTGACGGGCAAGTGCTGGCAGTTAAGAAGTCCTTGCAACTGTGTCCAAAATGAAATTTGCATGCAAACACTTCTTTAGGAAGCTAATGAAGTCCACGAGCACATAGATATACAGGCTTGTCCCATGCCAGCTGCCCTCAGTGACCAGCACACACCTATGTACTTTCAGTGCACTGGTGGAGAAACAGCCCCGACACCATTCCCCATACATACAGAGGAGGGTGTAAGTGGTGCAAGATGCCATGGAGCTAGGTTTCATTCTCTTTCCTCCTTCAACAGAAACTTTTTTTTTACTTCTCAATCACTTTCCTACTCTGTTGCAGGCTTTGCAACAGGACCCCAGATGTGAGTTGTAACTGGTGTGGGGCACGACCCAGACAGCTCCTGAAATGTTGTCTCTTAAGAGGAGATGTCATATGCAGTCAAATGAAAAATAGGTTGTGGGGGTTCTTTCTTAAAAAAAGTTTAACTTCAAACGTCAAAACTAAGAGTATTTAAATATGTCAATGAAGTATGCAAATGATACTTCTCATGAAATATAAAACCATACAATCAGTACCTTTTTCATACCCCACACGGATGCAGGGTTTCATTGACTCCTCTGCCTCAGTGTCCCATCCAGCTTGTTTGGAAGGCTGGACCTTCCCAGACCGATCCAGTAACCCAAGAACATGCTGACCAATTGTCTCCTCCATTGCTACAGTTGTCTTCACAACTTCTAAAAGAATCTTCATGAGTTTTTCATTAGCCTTCTGAAAAACATGCCTGCAGGACAGAAACTAATCAATCCTCTGATTTTTCCCGGATTTCCAAGTGGGTTCTATCCTTTATACACCCTTGCAACCAGAAAAGATTTGCAATTGAAATAACAAAATTAAGATTTCTTTTTTAAGGCTAAACCCCACATCATATAAATACTAAATACACATTTGTGTTAATAGTCAGTTCTTCATGCAAAATATGTAAAAGTCAAAGTATTTATCAACATTTCTACTTTTATCCTGGCATTTTATCTAGTTATTCTTTTAAAGCAGAGGTCTGCTTTTGCCTGGTATTCATTATAAAATCAATCTTTTCTCAAAATGACCATTAAGAAAATTGTTCCTCTACACAGATCAAAAAGGTTACAGAATAGTCAAACGGGATCATAAAATAAAACAATACCAACATAAACTTAATTCCCATATGTACGTACAATATGTATATAAATAGATGTGTGTAAATAATGTTTATGTTTCAATGTGTGTAATACAAAATATATAGTAAAATAGGCTAAGATTTGTCTCATCCTCTATGCCATTACATTGTTAGGCTTTATGAAAAATAAGACACTATTTAACCTAAAGTACATAAACTTAGAAATATGGTTTTCTAGAACCAAATATGCACATTATCATCAATCAGAATAAAGCTTATAAATCTTATTAATATAACAGCAAGAACGTGATTATCAAAATTTAAGAAAAATATTTTCTTAACAGTTCCAAGCACCTTTCTTTAGAAAGAAGAGCTGAAGGTGTTTCATCAGGATTTCTTCCCCCATCTTCATTCTCAAAGATCTGCTCTCTCACATCATTTTGGTTTTCATTTTCGTTCTGAGTAAGTTTTGGCAGAGGGAGAGAAAACAAAAAGGACAGGAATCCTGTCATGTCAGAATCAACATATTCTTATATACAGTAGAATACGAAATTTAAAACCTAAGTTAGTTGTCATTTCCTTTTTAATACCTCTGCATCAAATTACAAATCAAGTAATACTCTTACTATGTGGAAAAAAATATGAACAAAACCAAACCAGGAAATCCAAGGCAGGGCCAATTAGAAAGAACTCTGTTACACTGATTAAACTGTTGTTTTATTTTCTGTTTGTGTTGCTATAGCAACATGAAAAACTGAATTTACTTAAGGAAATAGCTGTAGTAATAATCCCCACCTTCATGCTGTTCAACCAGCTTCTGCTTACCTGAAGTAAAAAAAGCTATGTTTGCCACTATCACCCCTTGAATCTTAAAGCTGCTCTGTTCCAGTAATACCCAACATCTTTTAGAAAAATATATTACATAGAAAGAGTAACAGTAAAAAGGAAACTTCTACTGGTTTTACATGCCTGGAGAGTCAAAGTCCATATTTACCTCTGTCTGTGTGCTGTTGTTTTGTAACTCACAAAACAGCCTCTCTTTTCCGGGTGCAGAATGCTGTTTCAATGATTCCAGTTCTTCTAAAAGCATCCTCTCTCTCTCTGCAACCAGGCTGTCATTCTCCATTGAGACACGCTAAGAAAGAAGTGTTATAGAGGCTCACACAGTTTTTTAAGCTTCTGAGTAAAGGGAGTCCTGTCACTTCTAATTCGTTACAGACCTTGAACAAGGAAATTTCAGTCCATCTCTTTAAATCATTACAAAAACACTGAAAGCTTTCTAGAATGGAATACAGCTAAAAGATACTTAAACCTCCCTGAAGATTTTCATATCATTTTTATGCTCTTTAGCAAACACAATGATCACAATGCAAACTGGAGGGAATTTCTGAATATTATATGCTATAACATGTTTTGCACAAGAAAAAATATGAGAATAACTTATTTTTATAAAAAGCCTACACACATACTCTTTTAGAAGAGCTAGAAGTGTTCATGGCTTAAACACAATGCATACATTCCTATGCAGTTCTTATGAACATACATACTTGGCATTAAAAAGTGGAAAAAACCCAGCAGCCTAAGTTCTACTTGGTAATTTTTATCAGTTTCAGGAATTTGCAACCCTGACAAAGATGCAGTTACAAACTGAAAAAAAAGGTAAAAGGAGAAAGTATGCATATATCAAAAGGAAAGATTTTCAGGATACATGATTCTATGACACCTTTAAAGCTGCTAGGAGAGACACCTGATATTGTGGGAAAGGATTCCTAAGGTACAAGTGACTGGCTTTCTAGATTCCAGAGTTCCTCAGGCCTGAACTTAAACAGAGCAGAACCAGGTTTGGAAAAGGTCTGAAGCTCCACTCCAAAGTGAAAGCAAAGAATTTTAGAATTCACTGATTACGATCCTCATGTGCATTTCAATAATGTTACATTAAAGTATTGAAATTAAATCAGAGCAAGACATATTCTTCTAGATTCTGTTTACTCTGTCTTTTAGTGGAAGGAATTTTTGAAAGACATGTCTATAAATGACATTATTTTTGAAGTATTATTAATTAAGATAAACTAATGAGTTTCATTAGCACACCTACTGCAGGCTTTGAGTAGGTACAGAGTGATATCAAATTAAGTTTGAAAAGGCAAAGAAACATTGATGTTTCCCACCAAACCCCACAGATCTTGTTTCATTCTGAAAGTTAGTAAGGACTTATCTCCCAGAACTGGGGAAAAAAACCCCAAAATGCCAAAACACATTGTTGCAGGAAGCCACTGATATTGTTCAAGTCAGAATGATGAAAACCAAAGAATTTTATAGTATTTCTAGCCATGGCTGGTGGCTTCATTGATGTAAATGGCTGCTAGCCTGCATCCTGCACAAGGCCATGTGTCTGTGAGGTGGCTCGACTGACAGCGCATCCACACTCACTCTCGTCTGGCTGCTGTGCAGCACTGCAGATTTGGTCCACGTTTACAGAAGTCTAAATCAATCCATCACTGTCTGAGCTTCGATTAAAGAAATATGTCTTCTATAAATATATGCATATACGTGTTTGTATGCACACACACACACACAGATATACAATACAAGGTATATGTGTGTATGCATGCACATAGTAAATATGTGCATGTCTCTCTCTAAATAGATATAAATGCATAAATATATACGAATCTGCCTGGTGATGTCCCTTTGTTAACCCATATTAACTCACTGCTCGAATTCTGTATTACCTCAGCTAATTGCACTTTAAGGCTCTCCAGCTCTGCTAAGAGCTGATCCTGGTTTTCCTTCTGACGCTCCATTTGCTGCATGTGCCCCTGTCTCAGTAACTCGGTTGCCTGCTGGTGCTCCTGGTACTGCCGCACGAGCTCCTGCCGCATGTCCTCCAAGCGCTCCTCGTACAGCAGCAGCTGGCTGCACGTTTCTGCGGCTGCAGCCCCCATCTCACCCGAGCGCTGAAACAGCGGAACAATTTTAGCATTTTATGTTCAACAACTGTTCCTAGGAAATATTTAAATACATTTTACAAAACGCTTTCATAAATTAAAGTAGCCGTCATAAAAGCATTATCGTGTTGCCTGCTTCTTGGAAGGTCCAGGCTTAGAATTATTCTCTATTTAAAAAGACAACTTTTTTCCAATAACTCTCAACAGTATTAACTTTTATGCTTTTTATGACTCCTCTTTACCTTATTCATTGCAGCTAGGCCCCACCCCATTTGTGAAATGCTAACTGTATGCTTTACATCACTTTAATAATTTTTGTGTTAAGCTGATATCCTTTATCACAAGAGACTCAAACTGTTTAAGCACTATTTTTAATCTGGTTTTTTTGTATAAACACTAAAATACAACCTAGCTTACAAAAAGTCTTTAAACAAATTACTGTCTGCAATACAGCTGGTCTCATATTTTCTTCCTCAGGCATAGCACACAGGAAAGCAGGGTAGATAATTTAGGACTGAAGATGTCAACCCTTTGAAAGGGAAAAGGAAATATTTATGTGGAATTTTCATATTAATTTTTTCTTTGCTGTTTTTTTTTAACACTTACTGGTGTTCCTTCTGCTGTAGGACCTTTGCTTTGGGAAAAAAGTTCTTCAGAAATCACTGACGTATGTGTGGTCTGTCCTAACATGCAATCAGGGCTGCTATTAGAATGAAGCTGTTCTCCAAGTGAGTTGATCTCTCCAGACTCTTCACTGAGTTCCTTGCAAAGTGATGTCAATTCTTCTTCATGCTTGCTGCCTTTTCCTGTTGCTTTTCTAAGAGGGCTGTCAACCTCTTCTTCACTGTGCTGCTTCTTAATTTCAAAATGTATTCCTTCTTGATGTACAATCTGTGTTGGTGCTTTTTCTTCCTTCTGTCTAGCAATTCCTGACAATTCAGTCTGTTTGGCAAATGCTACACTCATTGACACAATAACCTGAATAAATAACAGAAGTCTGTATTAGTTTATGCTTCACAGCATCTCCTGTTACTGAAGAAATCTCATAGATGACCATCAACAATATAAATGTAAGTACCCAAAGTTCCCAGAGAAAAACAGAAATATAAAAGAACCAAGATATCTTGTCAGTCTTGAAAATAGTCACATCTTAAAACATAGACATGCTGTATTTAAGGTAGTTTAATAAACTACGATGCTGTTTTCAGTTACAGCAGATTATTTAGCATGGAATTATCAAGTTCTTTTTAAAAAAGATCCTATTAGATGATTTCAAAAAGTACTGGCACACTGACTTATGAGCAGCTGTGCTAAGCTTCCTCTGTCTAGCCAAGCATCCTATGTAAAAGTTTGACTGACATGGAATTTTGGGCTGTATAAAGAAAGCAGTGCCATGTGCTTGATACTCAGCACAGGAATTTTACTTGACCAGAAAGAAATTATTGGCACTAACTAGCTGCAGTTGCAGTTACAACAGGCTGATAACATTCGTGTTGCTAAGTATCTCTAATACAAATAAACCCCTTTTCCAATCATGTGAGCAATTCTATTCTAGATTTAGATTACAGTCATTTATAGCATAAACTACAAAAAGTGTGAAAAATCGTATAATAAATACAGAAGTGTTACACTTGAAAACACCAAACTCCTCCTTTCCAGAAAATGTGAGTTTGTCTTTTGAACTTAAACTAATCTTAACCAAATTTAACATTTGTTTCCCCATAAAGAAGGGTTTTCTTGGCAGCAGATAAGAGAATATTTTTTCCTGCAAAGAAGTGCAAACTTTTTCGCAAATCAAAAAGTAAGTAAATCCACAAACAAATAAATATACTCTACCTATAAAATCTTAATTTTACTTTTCATGTTTTAGAGTTACCAGATCCAAAGAAAAACTATACATTTTACACAACATATTAAAATGCACAATAAAGTATGATCAGAAAATAGTATTAAACTGTTAAGTGCAAAACTTTTTGAACTGACCCACTGTTAAGCCTATAAGTGTGCTCTAATACACTCTAATACACTCTAAGTCTGTGGATTTTTAAAATAAATTCTAGTGCAGAATATGGCAGCATGTTGTCTATTTCCTTTGAAGTTTTAAATACCATCACTACAACCCACATGAACAGAAACTGTGAGTTAGGAATAGGACAGAGTTAAAATTTTTCAAGACTTTCCCATTCAGAAGCCAAATGAAACAATTCCTTGTAAATAAATCATAAAAAAGTTAGCATATGCTACAACAACTGTCTAAATGTTTGAAAATGGCAAATAAAAATGACACATTTTTTTAAACATATTTTAAAGTAATGAAATAAAAGTAATACCTTTGCTACTTCTTCTTCTAACCTTTCCTGGTACTGCTTTTGTAGTAATTGAACAACATCCAGATCATTTTGAATTTCAATCTCCCTTCCAAGCTGTAAGAAAAACAAGAAATCTCAGATCATGTATTTGTGATTTTATTTCATTAGTTTCAAGTTTCAATCTGACAAGAGATTTTTTTCCTCATACAAATCACATAATTTTGCACCACAACACAGAAAAACTGTGTAAAAGACTTTGCCTTGTTTCTGCTTCAAAATGAATTTTTAAAGTTGAGTTTGCAACAACTCTTCTTCCAGCACTGTTTGAGATGTCAAATGCAGTGAAACCAGGTCAGGAAGCACAGAATCACAGTCCTAAACAACATCACTGTTTTGCAAAACGCAGAATTTTTGAGCCAGGTTTCCAGCACTCCTAGGGGAGGAATGCATGGGGCCTTTCCCATTTGCATTTGGTCTCTTCAAATCTTTGGGATTACTTCTCCAAAATTTCTCCTAAACTGCGCACTGTGTACCACAAAAGTACTTGGATTTCACTTAAATTGCTCCTTTCATAACTCGTGTTTAAATAAAAGTCACAATATATTAAAGATTCCTGAAGAAATCCCAGAATTTGAACACTAATTCTCTTCCACTTTAGTAAGAGGCAGCCAACTGAAATGTCTTGTTTCAGAGGTAAAGAAAATAAATTTAAACCCAGCATCAATAAATCAAGTTTTATTGATCCTAATTCCCAGATCTGTTTTTCAATTTCATCCTAGAACCCGAAGTATCTAAACTATGTCACTCATATTATTAGCTGTCAACTGAGTTAATACCATACCTCTAATGCTTTGTCTGTTCTTTTCTGATGAAGATTTTCTGTGCACTTTACTTTCCTGAAGACTTCTTTTAACTTTCTTTCTGAATCTGTGGATACACTAAAAACGTACAAAAAGCAGAGAGGGGAAATAATAATTAAAAAAAAAAAATCAGTATTTCATTGCTCATGACTTGGTGAAAACCAGAATGTGTTAAGTGGACCTAAACTTCACCACAAACTTTATTACTACCTATCATTCTAGAAAATAATTGATTTCAGGTAACTACAGCTACACAAGATGTCTTTAGATGTAAAGGATAGTGCCTGGAGAGGATTAAATGTGGTCTACTGAGTTGAAGTTTTGAAATTGCTGCTATAAAGCTCATATACATGAAATTACTTTTATACATTATTCCATTTATCAATCCTTCCTCTATTAACTATAAATGGTGCACTACTTAATTTGCAATGTTTATGTCATTTCTTTATAGGACTCTTAACAACTCTTGAAGGAACAAAACTACAGAAGAGCAATATGGTTATAAAGAATTTCTCGAATTCTGAAGTAAAACACGTAGCTTTACACGAATGGTTATTTGAAACACTTCTTGAACAAGCACAGAGTTATAACCACTGTAAAACTGGTTAATACCTTGTGTGGTCAGAGGATATCCCAGCAACCTGAAGCTTATCCTGCAGATGGACAATCTCTGTAGTGTACCTCTCCTGACTTTCTTTCAGCTGCTGTTGGAAATAGGACCGGAGGAGTTCCAGTTCTTGAGTATGCTGCTCCTCAAGTTGTTTCTTAAGGTTCCTTATCTCCTTTGAACAGTATTCTTGAATTGTAGGATCTATATACAGGTTATTTGAAGCAGGGGGTGAGAAAGAAAGAAAGAAAGAAACTACATTAACTTCTTCACAAATATTTAGCAGTGATGGACTGAATAATTAATGTAGTAAAAAAAATAAATTCTGACATCCTATCAACCACTTTTCCATAACAAAGAACGATAACCTAATCTTCCATTTAGCAAAATAGTATCTGATATTGGTAACAAATTTTTATTGTGGAAAACTAAAAAATACTAAACAAAAAATGTATCACAGAATATAATTCTGAAATATTTTACAGAATTAAGAAAATCAGAGTATCGTACTGCAAAATCTGAAAAAATCTCTTATGTTCAAGCTGTAGTAAGATATAAATCAGTTAAATTAAAAGTCATTGCCTTTTCTTTCTTTCTGAATACATTAAGATATTGTATGTAATTTATATAATAATGTATGTAAATACATACATTAAAAACAGCATATACATCTTTTTACCCATTAGACTCTGTGAAGGAGTCTGCAGACTTTCCTTTCCAATTTCCAGATGGATAGGTTCCTCTTCTTTCCTCCTTTCTGAAGAAGATAGCCATGGTTCTTTGACCTAAATAATAATAAAGTAAATGCAATTAACAATGATTTGTCTAGTAGTAGCACAAAAATATTATATCCAGTGCTGCACTTCCAGTATGAAAGAGAAATGGACACACTGGCATGAGTTCAGTAGAGAGTTACAAAGGAGATGGGAGGCTTGGAGCATTTGTTTCACAAGGAGAGGCTGGAAGAGCTGGGAATGTATAACCTAAGGCAGACAAAGTTGCCCACTTGGCTTGTGAAGTATCAAAATTCAGCTGGACACAGCTCTTGGCAACCTTTTCCAGCTGACACTGCTTTGGGCGAGGGGCTGGATTAATGAACTGCAGAGGTGTCTCCTAACCTCAACCCGCCCACAACTCTGTGATATGGACAGCAGCTTTCTCCATTTTCTCAAATCATTCCCTTGCTCTGCCACTCAATCAAACACAAACACACTTTCAAACTCTTCCTCACTGATGCAGAAGGAATTCATGCAACAGAGAAAATTCAAATGCTCCTATACTCTATGCTATAAGAGTTTACCTGTTTAGACTCTGCTGTCAGCTGTGTTTGAAGTGCTTTCAGCCTGCTGTATTCTTCCATTATCTTGTGTAGAAGTGCATCCATACGCTCTTGCACAGTTAAATTACACACAGAACCAGGGACTTTAAAAAAAGAAAACAAACATTTTACCATAAATTTTAATACCAGTGATCTGTTCACAAGTTCTCCCCTGAAGAGTTGTCTGATAAACATTACAAAATACTGAAACAAGTGAAGCCCTTCCAGATTTTGAATGCATTTTTATATGTATTGATACATAAGAATTTTTTTTGTAGGGCTGCTAGCTTCTTCTACAAAAGGAGAAAGAGAAAAACCCCAAACAAACACTTTTTCCCTCCAATATCCACTAAAATGAAAACAGCATAAGAAAATACCCATAATAAAAATAAAGTGGTTCAGAATAATGATGAAATCCCTAAAACATCTATTTAAGTACACGAATTAGTACCTGAAAAAGTAATGGCAAAATTACCAGTCTGAAATATTTTAAATAAGTACTTTTAACCAGCATGATAGTACAAAGTCATTACCTTGAGCTTGACCTCTGTGTACTGGTAACTGTTCACTCAGTTTTTCTTTTACAGCAGGTTTACAGAAAATTTCCTGTCCCCTAGCACCAGCTTCTACAGCAGTTGAAGAATGTTCATTTTGACTGCTACACAAAACCTGTATAAGAAATGAAACAAAGTAAAAAGTAAACAGTTTCATATTATCAATCACAATTCACACAGAAAACAAGAAAAATAGGAAAGTAGTATTTTATGAGCATTAACTTCTGTGAAAATGATGGCATAAATGTTCTGTTGAATCATAAGAATTTAGACAATCTTTAAAACTCCTGATAAAAGAAACAGATATGAAAAGACTTTTCAGCTAAAGCATAAATGCATATGGTTTTGAATCATTATTTAATTTGGGACTGCCAAGCATTAAAAACTTGTAGAGAAAGGCCTCCTTTATTAATGTGGAGAGCAAATTTACATTGTAAACGTCTCATTCTCATAAACTGCAATTTTACTTGGAATTCCCTACAGCAGAAATTTGTATCTTTTTAGGGATTGCAGCTCATCTAGTTCTTTAAGTGCTGAACAAATCAGATAAAAGGGTATGGCATAAAAAAGCAAGCAATGAACAGAATACCCTATGTTTTTTGGTGCTATGTGGTCAGCAGAACACTGCCATATTCACAATGGGCAGAATCCATAGGATTTCTGAAGATAAATGATACTTGAAAAGAAACCGCTTGCTCAAAGCACAGTGGGATTCTTTGTTTAAAGATTTTGTACTCAACAAAAACCAAATTCAACTTATAAAAGTAAAACTGTAATTTCTCTGACAGCTCAACAAAGAATCATACAAATAGGCAGCATTTTTCACACTGTGAAGTAACTCATGCCAAGGACTCTCATTCAGCTGCTACTTCCTGTGAGCCATCACGGAGTCCTGCTTTATCTTTCCTATGCTGCATCTCAAGTTAAAAAGTTCTGCTACTCACTTTCCCAAAAAGGTGTTGAAAAAAGTCCAGCAAAGAAGGAAAAAAACCCCTACAAACTACAAACCCCATCCATTAGAAGCACTTCAGACTTGAAAACCATGGCTTATAATGAGTGATAAAAGCAGCTTAATTTATCTAGAAATAAGTCTAGTAAGTAACTCGATGGTCAAAAATTACCTGTAAGGGCCATCGATTACTACTACTCTACAAAAAAAGATATAGTAAATTATTATTGTGGGTGGCTGTCATTAGAAGAAAGATTAATATAAGCTTAAATTTTTGACTATAATGTTTAGTTACTAAAAACAATACAGACAGTAATTTTTTTAGATTGTTAGACACTTTTAAGTCTTTTAAAGATTAGCTGCAGCTAAGAAAGAAATTACTATCTTACGGCAGATATGAGAGGTGATGTCCTGTGCCTCAATATGTGTGTGCCATCAGACTCTTGAATCAAAAACATATATCCAGAGACAAAGAGAAAGGAAAAAAGTACTTCCAAACTATTAGAGATGAGATCAACACTAGCTAGAAGCCTAAGACTGTTTTGACAAAAGACTTGTCTGGACAAGGACATAAACCAGTTTAGGAAAAAAAAATACAAAACCCTTTGCAATGCTCTTTTGGAAGCCTAAGTTTAACAGTCTCTATTTTGAGATCAATGCAAAGAAAAAAGCTGCAAAGGAAAGCTGCAAAAATAATGTGGAAAAATATGATGACTCACAGTAATCATCATTTTTTGTCTTCCAAATTCTCATTTTAAAAAAGGTTTTTTGATAAGTCTTACCTGAGCCAGCCTGGAACATTCCTCAGTTACAGCTTCATTCAGTTTTTCTATAAGTCTTTGTGTAGATTTCCCTTCATCATCTATGAATACAAATTATTTATATTATTTTTAAACTCTAGATGCACAACAACTTTTCAAAGGCCTGATTTCCTGCCTCAGTGAGGCTGCCTCTTCAGCTTGAAGAAGGGCATGTTTTTTTGTTCCCCTCTTTATTGTTCCAACACATGGACAGTTTCAATTATTACAGTTGAGCTGCACGTTCTAGAGGAGCAAGACGTAAGAAATGGCTCTGTGTGTTAGTGACCTCCAGAAGGATAAAAGTGTACAGAAACATACAGATTATGTTGGAGGGAGAAGAACTTATGCAAAAAAGTTAAACAAGAGCAAAACATGGGATAACAGAAAAAGCTGGGATAGAAAACCATCATAACATAAAAGCTCACTGAGGCAAAAAGTAGTACCAAAGTTTACCTAAAGTATGCAAGGAGTCAATGGAGCAATTCAAAGAAAGGAGAAAAGAACAAGTCCAAAAATACTTTGCAGATGCATTTGCTTATTTCACCTTATATGTTAACCTATTACATAGTTCTTTACAATTAATTGAGCTAATACAAACGGCAAACAATGAGTTGCAATACTTTTGATCCCTTATTTTTTAATATACTTTTTTTTTTTCAAGTTACCTCAGTAAGAGACTACATGTACTGCGCAAACAAATTGTTAAAAAAACACTTCAAAATGTTCTATAAAAACAATTTATTGGACAGCTAGATGCATAAACTCTTGTGCTTGTTTGGTTGGGGTTTTTTAAGACACTGCTTTTCACATAGAGCTTCATTCTCACACTGCTAGTCAAGTTACCTGCTTGTTGAAATTTCAGGCTCTGGAGCTCCAGTTGATGCATTCTTTTAAGATCATTCATCTCTTGTAGATGACTATGAACAAGTTCCTCTTTAAGACTGCAAAGTGCACTCTCTTTTTCTGCTTTCAAGGACTCACGAATCTGGTCTACATGAGCTGAATAAACCAGGGATAGGCAAATCCGCTGAGCTTCCATTTGTAGTTGTAAATCAGTCTTTGAATAAAAAGACACAATTTAAAAAGAGTGAGAAACAAGAATACAGAAAGACCCACCTTTGGAAACTTCTGAGATTAATAATGTGTTGAATGGAATGCTGCATATATGGTACGCATAAGGTAAATTTAAATATACATAGTTTGGAAAATTGAGTTTTAAAAAAATAGTAAGACCCTTCTTCAACTTAAAATAAAAATCAAATTAAAATCAACAAAACTCAGTATGCTTCAGTTCCTATTTTGCAGCAATAAAATCCCAATGAATTTTAACCCAGTGAAGCAAGAGCAATATCACTACTAATGGAGTAGTTAAGAAGTGTACTCCAAACACAGAGAAAAGATTGTATCATTAGCAGACCTTAAAAACATTGATTTCCAAGGCTTGTAGTTCTAGTCTGCACTTTGGGGATGTTATTGCTAAAGAAAAAAGATGTTTGGGGTGTGCCAATAGGGAGCTGCTTAGAGCTGAAGTTTGAACAGACTTTTAGACAGCTCTGGACCACAATGATTTTCACTTGTATGGCAGGAAATTGTAAGACCCTTATCACAGCCTTATAAAAAACAAACCAACCAATCAAACAAACAAACAAAAAGGCCTAAACCAAACCATTACAAAGCTAAAGGTCTTTTTTATAATCTCACAACTGTTTCCAATGTGGCTTTGCTTGTAATTTTATTTCCTAGGAAATTAATGAACTACAAGACAATATTAGGGAGTTGGTGGCATTAGTTCACTGTTAGGTGGACTTTTATAACATGAAAAAAAATCTAAGAAAGTAGAAATCTGCTTAACATCTATTTCCACAGAACACTTAGCTGCATACATCTTGCAGCACGCTATTGAACCTCACCAGTGTATATAAATTTAAATTTATCTACAGATTTATGATTCCACCACCTAATTAAATACTAGTAACTCAGTACTTAGCTATTTATTTGACAAATAACAATCCTTTCCATATTACCTACAATTAATTTCCAATACCAAGAAATACAAGCAAAATTGCTCCAGCAAAACTTGAGAGAATAGTTAGAATCACATGATATGTGTTCTCATTATCACATCCAGATACATTTCTTAAGAAGTGATAACCACACAAACACAAAAAATTTGATAATGTAATATTAGTATTTCACAAGTTTGATATTTCAGAAGTGTGGTCAAAGATGACTGATGAAGTTTCATTATTTTTTATATTGTTTGAATGAGTACTTAGAGAAATGATAAACTAATCACAGAATAAAAAATTACACCCAAAATAAGTTTTCCCCTTAAGTAAGTGAAATGATGCATCAAAATATGAAGTGCTCTGGTAGTCTTACATTTTTGTTGCTGCTGTTAATTCAATTTAAGGGAAGAGTACTTTTTTCCTTCAAAAAGCATCCTCATACACATTGACCATGATTATGATTCTGGTCATTCATGTTACTCCTTTCAACCACTGGCCACACTGGCACACACACCTATACTTCAAAGCAGCTAACTGGAGAAAATACGATGCAAATTTTCAAGTGCGAGCTCCTATAAATTTTCGTAGTTAAAGTATTTTCTATACTATTTAATGTAACATACCTGTTCTGATTTTAAGGCGTCCACTTGCTGCTGAAGGTTGTTTTCACTCTGTGTAATGGCTGCTAATGATGTTTCCTCTGTCAGCCTGCCTGGTGTCCCATGCAAATGTTCCACAAGAGACTGCTGTTCTGGTTTCAGCATTTGCTGGACCTCCTTTCTTTTTGTTACCTCATGACTGCAGTCTTTACCAGAACTCATATTACCTCTTAAATTCATTCCTTCATCAGCTTTACTCCTTGAACCAGGGGATTTATTCCTACTTTCAGATGCTGGAGTAGCAGTCTTTAGAGATTTTCCCTTAGAGCGTTTTGTCTTAGAGTCATTACTACTACTATTTGTTCTCTGAATATGACTAATGGTGACTTCTAGTTCTTTACATTTTACTAGGATTCGCTTTTTTTCATCTTTTAAGGATTTGACTTCTTCATTTAAATGACAGATTTCACTATCCTTTGACTTTAATTGTTCAGAGAGATCAGAAAGTCTCAGGGATAATTCCACTTTCTCACGCTGAGTAACCTGAAGCTTTTCCATAAGTTCTGTTGCATCTTTCTCAACAACTTCTCCTGCCTCAAATATGTCTTCCCCAGACACCTTTATTTCTTTACCCCCTTCAAAACCAGAGGGTTTAGTTTTAAATAAAACTGGTCTATTGCTTTGTAAGTGGCAGAGCTTTTCATTCAAAGCTTTGAGTTTGCTTTTATATTCAGCTTCCTGCTTTTTCTTGTTCTCTTCTAACTCACATTTTGCCTTCAGAAGACTTGCACATTCTATCTGCAGTTCTTTATAACTAGCTTCAAGTTTTTTCTCAGTCAATGAAAAGGCACTCTTCTGCCTTTCAGTATCCTCTTGGAGGATACTGTTTTGGTTTTTAAGTTGCTCGTTTTCAGTAATCAGCTTTTCTATTCTTTTTTGCAAGTCCGAAATTTCTGTCTTACAGCTAACACTACTGTTACAAAGTATGTTTTCTTCAGAGCTTACCAACATATTTTTTAATTTCTCTTCCAGAGTTTCATTTTCTCCCTTAAGAACATTATTTTGTGTTTCTAGTTCTGAACACTTTTTTTGAAGGCTATCTTCTCTCTCCCTCATTTGTTCCTGCATCAACTCAGTTTTAAGCTGCAGCTCTTGAATTTCTTGTTCAAGGGTACCCTTCTCTTTTTCCTCTTGCCTAAGCACTTCAATCTCCTTCTCCAGTTCATGGATCTGAAGTGTCATTTCTTCAGATTTGGAATTTACAATAGACTGCTGTAAATCTTTCAGGTTCGTAATCTCTAATATCAATTGATTTTGCTTTGTGATTAAGTTGTCCTTTTCATATTGCATGGCTTCTATCTTTCGACTCATTTCATTTTGTACTTCATCTAACTGCTGTTTATGGTGCATATTCAAGTTGTGTTTAAGGCCTTCCATGTTCACCATGTGCTCTTTCTCTAAGTCTTCTTTAAGCCTGGAAAGTTCCTCTTCATGACTAAACAGAAGTTTTGTTCTCAGTCTCTCTAATTCTGCTTCTTGCGATTCTGCCATCCTGTCCAAAACAGCATCCTTCTCCCTTTCTAGCATTTCAAGTTTTATTTTGTAATTTGTGATTTCTGCCTCATGTTTTAATTCCAAATCCTTCCTAAATTCAGAGGCAGAAGCCAGCTGAGTTTTTAAATCTTCAATCACAAACTGGTATTTTTCAGCTTCATTTAATCGACTTTCCATATCCACTATAGTTTGCTTGGCTCTTTGAACCTGCTCTCTTGAGAAATTCAGTTCTTGAAGAAGATCTTCAATTCTAGTTTGTTGAAGAGATTTCTCTGTTGCAATAACTTCCATCTGTTGTGACAGCTCTTGCTTTATTTTTTCCCTTTCCTTATCAGCATCTTGCAATTTCACATTCAATTCATTAATTTTAATATTCATTAAATGAATTTGGTCTTTATTAACATTCTCATTAAAACACAGACTTGAAGTTTTCTCCAATTCTACTTTTTGTTGCAAAAGACGCTGTTCTATTTCCGCTGCATGTTGCTTAATTAATTCTTGCTTCATTTGTACGATCTGCTGGCCGTGCATTTCATCTAATTCAGCCTGAAGTTGTGCCAGTCTCCTTTGTGTTTCTAATTCCATTTTTTGCACAATGTCAGCTTCAGACTGGCTGTCTTTGTAACATCGTTTCTGCAGTTCCTCCACAGTTCCCATCAATTGTTTTATTTCATCAGAACATTGTCTTTCTTTCTGTTTGTAGGTGGTTAGTTCAACTTTCATATTACTTATCTGCTGGTTCCTTAGTGAAATCTCTTCTTTCAATTCTTCAACTAATTTACTGACATCTGATAATTTTTCCTGAAGCTGAAATGAATTTTTTTCCTCTTCTCCAAGTTTTGCTTCCAGCTCTTCAACTAATGCTTCTTTTTCTTGTAATTTACTCAAATCTTCTCCCTCTTTTTTCTGTTTTTCCTTAAAAAAACCAAGAAAAATCATGTTCTTATTTTTAGCTAATTATCTGAACATGTAAGAACATTTACAGACTTAGCTATTTAGTCTTTCTTAGACAGCTAGCGAGGCTATGTTAGTTATAAAACATAAATATAAATTATTTGTTGACCTCATTTGGAGGTTTCCTGCACACTTGGAATAACTGAGAACCCCTACCCCAAGAATGTCATCATGCCTCTCCCCTACTGTTTCTAACCCCCCGTGTCTCTACCACTTTTAACAACATTTAATTTTTTTAGGTGGTTTTAAAATGTGTTCCACGAAGGATAATAAAAAAAGTACACGAAGGAAAAAATTCATTTTTTGCTTAATGCAGAGAAGAATGTTAGGCAGGTAATTTAGTGGGTTTTTTTGAAAATAATGCCATTTATTGAAGGCATTTTGACATACAGTATAGTTTCATAATTTGCTCTAAAAATTTCTACAACTTTTTAAAACATAATACATAACACTGACACAAAATGTTCAGATTTAAATTATATACGTATTATGTGTTAGTTAACAGAAGCAGTGTCAAAAACTTAAAATCTTTGTAAGCATTCTACGCAGCACGCTCAGTATCTGTGCTTCAGCTTTTTTATTTCAAAGGAATTACAAAATCCTAGAAAGTGTTTAGGAAAAGAGATCTTTATTGTAAGAAACATACCATTTCATACGTCGTGATTTTCTCTTGAAGGTGCGTGATCTGCTCTTCAAATTCTTCATTCTTTTTTTGATAATCCTTAAGCAGACATTCCTGTTCTTCTAGCTGTTGCTGATGTGAAAGTATCTGTTGCTTGGCTTGCAGTAAATCAGCAGCTGTGCAACTATGGCTGCTGTTCCTTAGGGCTTCGCTTGCCTGCAACTTGAATGTTAAAGAAATAAAACCTAAAATACATCAGGTTTTTCAGAATCAGTTTGTGCTACATACAGAAATAGTGATCTTTACTTTCTTCTTCCACATCACAAGCCCAAAGATTTCTACGTTCTTTTGGAGGAACGGAAACATCCTTATTCATTTGGGATGGCCAACCAATAAAAAGATATTTCATATTAATTAAATATTAACGGTGAGCTAACATGGGACAGTAGGGTCTCAGATACATCACTAAGTAGTAAAACTAACTAGCTGCAGCTATGGAGCCCATAATCAGATTTTTAATAATAAAATCTCAGGCTTCAGAATATAATCCACTTGAAGCTCAAAATAAGCTATATAATGTACTTTAACAGCATGAAATACTACACTATTCAACTGCAACACTGCAAGGTGTAGTTTGTGTGCCTATGGCACCTCAATCACCATGCTTTCTAGAAGAAATGTTTCTCTGAAGCTTCACTTTGTTATTTAAATTGCCTTTTAATAAACACCACAAAGGCAGCTTTTATCCAAAAATATAAGGACTGGAGTGTGAAGCTGTGGCCCATGGAAGTTGATGACTAGATGTTTTGATTTCAAAGGGAACATTTCTGCCCAAAGCTCTGAGATTATGCAAGTGTTTTTCCCAGGATAAGTGCCATAATTCAGTTTTTATCAGAAGCTATTACCACATAGAAGGAAAGAAAACAGACTAATATTTATCATTTTATAGTTAATTATTACAGTAAAACAGGTACTATAACAACAACTGTAGGACCAGGAAAATGACTGCTGATCTATACTACGAGACTGATTCTTAAAAAATGCACAAAAATTTTTTCTGCAGGAAGTAGCTATTTATGAAGCCTCCAAAGTGACACCTATTTTTAAACCCAAATAAATGTTGGTAGCTGTATAACTTACATGCTGAAACTGAATTTGCAGTTTTTGACTTTGCTCAGTAAGCTCCAAGAACTCCCTCATGGTTTCATCCTTTTCTTTCCGTGCCTGCTGTAGGTTAGTAGTGAGCTGAGTGATAATGTCATCTCTTTTTTTGATAGCAGCTTCAAATTCTTGCAGCTATAAAAGATAAAATTAAAACTATTAATGCACATGAAAACCACAGACAAAAAATACTAGCTAATTTTAGTTAAGTAGGAATAAGTCATCCCTAACCTCTCTGTTTAAAAGGTGTCTCACTAGGAGAGCTTAAATAGTTTAATATATAACTTGCTTTTAAAATAAAAAGTGTGGCCACAAAAACAAACCATCATAAACGAAGTCAGAATATCTACTAATAGTATTTAAGCAATTTTGTACAACTATCCATGTTCACACACTTTTCCCACAATAAATGCAAGTTATATCATCTCTCACTTGAAGTGCAACAAATAGCACTCATTGTACTAAAGCTTGTAAAAGATACCGTGCAGTATCCTACACTGTGAACCCAGGGAAATCATTCATAACTACATGAGAACATCAGTTCAAGCTGCAAAACGGATACAACATATTTAATAGATGAATAATTCGTAATTTTTAATGATGAAGAAATTATAAGAGTACGAAAAAATTCTTTGCAACTGTTTTATTTTTTTGTAGAATTACACTCAAGCAGTCAGAAATTCTACAATATTAATTGGCAATATTTTAGTGTGCATTTATACAAACATGTTTCCCAGTATAAAGTCCCTTTTTCAATTTGAACTCATTTAAGGCTAGTGGAAGCCTCATCTCTACATATTACAAATTTCTTAAACCATTAGTCATCTTCTGTAACTGTTTTGTTTACAATGTCCCCAAAACAACCTTCACTGAGTTATATGCTGAATCTTGGCTGTTAACATGGCAATGCTTCCAGATAAAGTTCTTTTTAGAACACCGGAGTCAACTCCTACTTTAAAAGCACAGGCCTAATGGAAATACTAGATGTTTGTTATAGTAGAGAAAATTAGGAACAGATCAGGAACTTTAGTGTGCTGCACCTTTGCTTTTGCATCTGTTCAATGAAATTGAGTAAGTAAATATGTCAGTTCCCAAGCACACCGTGTTATATAATTTCCACCTTTTTATATTCAATCTCTGTTCTTGACAAACAGGTAGAATTCAAGCACACAACTATCTTCCCCACTCCCCTTTTGCAATTCTTTTGTTTCTTCTGAAAAATAAACCATATGCATTTTTAACTGAGATACTATGCACTGTACCACTATCACACAAAAATATACTGCAACTATTAAAATATTATTGTACCACAGCCCCAAACCCAAAACCACTCAATTTTGTTTTAACGTACTTTTATTTTATTTTAAAAATTATAATTATAGCCATTTAAAAAATGCAAACATTTTCACTTCCGACTTTTTTAGGAAAAACTAACAGCAGTTACAATAATTAGAAACACTTATTTTCTTTACTATGCTATAATTATGACTATTATACACACAGATACAAGACACAGTAATTAAAATTCAACACCAGACAAAGAAATAAGAAACCACCTCTTCTGGGGCAACCACTTAAATGGTGCTGTGGTGGATAAAATGACACCTACTATCACAGATAAAATACAAATAATAATAACAATAATAACAGTAATAATAGTAATAATGCAATAATAGTGCAATAATAATGGTGAAAATAACTAAATATCAGAACTTTTTTTTATTCTATAGTACTTCGCAAAAAAATAGCAAAATACAGTGACATGACCTGAATCCAAATTAGGAGAGAGACAAGTTAGACATGAAGCACAACAAAGCACTGACTTGAGTGCATTGCACCACTGGCTTAAACTGGAAGAATAAACTTTACTTTAAAACTTAAGTTTATATTCTGATGGTATTTCTAAAGTAAGAAATGCTTTCCAGTAAACCCAAATTATTAGGTGTTTTAAATTAAAACATTCTTACACTGTTGTTTTTGTATTTCAGACTGTGAAGTCTGACATACAAATATATTTTGGTTGAGTTATATTACTCCTTAGGGAGTAAAACCTGAGGTTTTTTGATCTTGGAGGAACAGGAAGATATAAAAGTCTTTGCATAACTAGAGAAGAATTAGGGCTTTTCTTGAAAATTGTCTTTCCATTCCTAATTTGAAGAAACTCAATGCAAAGACAATTCGAACTTTAGTCACAAAATACAGAGAAAAAGGACACACAATGGAAATGCCATTCAAAGTAATAGAACATGGTATATGATTGAAAGAATTATGTGTAATTAATTCTGTGTCACACACTGAGTGCATTCTGAACAGCTGCCATTAGTGTGAACTCTTTCTGGTGATGCTCTGCATTTTTGCATGTAACCAAACAGCAAGTAGAAAGCAACATAAGGTAATTATACCTGTTGCAATCCTTCTGTACCATAGGCTGCCCTCATTTCTTCTATCTCTCTGCTTAGTTCTTCAATCTCTTGTTGTTTCCCAGCCAACTGATTCTCCATCACCTCTAGCTGTGTGTGTGAGTGCTGCATTCCATGCTCTGAAGGAATGTCTCCAACTCCAAATTCTTCTTCCTAAATCAATCCAAGTTCCTTTACATGCCAATTTTTATGTTTTATCACAGTAAGCAAAGTCAAATATCAAATTCTGTACCAAATGCCATCTTAGAACATTAACATACAATACAGCATCAAAGATCTTATTGCCATGGTAACCTCCTTTGTTAGTACAATTCACACCTCAAAAGCACTGACACAAAACGTTTCTGCGAGTTGTGCTCTACAACCTCAGCCTTAATAGATGGAGTAAATTGGTTTGCATTTCAAGTTTAATGATACACCATATTAATATAGCAAACGATGCAGATGCAGAGCACAGCGTGCAAAATAAAGTATTAGTCAGCAACACAGTTTTTGTTCAAAACAAATTGAAGTGTTTAGTATTCTCCATTAGTATTACAATTCAATTTGCAATACTGTACCCTGATTAAGTCTGCAGGTATAGCTGTTCTTGTCACAAAACTGCAACCATTTACCTGTATAAAGACAATTTCTAAATACATTATTTGAAATAATGCTTGATTTCTATTTCCCACTTACTTGAATCTTATGTGGCAATTTCTGCAGACCCAAGGGAATTGTTACGCTACAAAAAATTACTTCATTTGAAATACAAAATAGCTTTCTATATAGCAAATTGCATCAACGTAAGCATAGAAAACAGGTAAAACACCCAAAATTGCAAAAATAAATACTATTGTCTAAAAACAAAAGCTTTATTATGAATCAACATCTAGAGAAAACAAAGGAATTCAGATTTAAAGGTCAATGCAAAGCTTTATCTTTTAAATAATTAAAATACAGTACTATTGCATTTTAAATTATATGCTTAATATTTTTATACATTACTAAACATAGTTATGCTTTCTGAAAGATTTTTATACACCACAAGATTTAGTCATTCTGAAAGTCACCTATCTCTTGATAGGGGATGAAAGGCAGTATCACAGACTTTCATTCTCAATTTGCAGGAATTTTGTGAAATAGAAAAAGAGCAGAAATTATACATTTGACACAAGACATTTGAAAATAAATCCTCTTTCACTCACCTAACACTGCAAGCCCTTTCAGCTTCTACGAGAATTTTGGTTCTACTGACTGTACAAACCAAAACCAGCAAATCTCCAAAAGGCAAGCACAAGCCAAAGTAGCAGTTATAAGTAAAAAAAAAATCCAAATGAAAAGAACATGCTGCATACACATGAGTAATGATCAAACAGACAGGCAGGCTTTTAAAACCAATGTTCAAAAATGAGAAAGCAAGAATAGCTGCATTTCTCCTCGGAGCTGTTTATTACATCAGAGCCTGAAACAAAAATAATGGTACTAGAAATGGAAAGGTAACATAGTATTTCAGACCCAAATACTATGTTTAAATCAAAACCAGAAGCTGTACTGCTCAGATGTCTGCCATAGCCTAGATCAGGGCTTACTTACAAATAACTATCATGCCTGAGCAAATCAATAAGTGCACTGTTATAAATAGGATCAATACAGTCATTGAATTTGTATTAAGCGAATGAGTAAGTCTGCATTAGAGAATTTGCAGAGCTGACACAGTGCCCTTTCAATTTCTGACTTTCTCAGTAAAAAGAAGACACCACAGAGATTACTACCTTAGTTTATAAAGAATAAAGAAAATTGCAGCAAACGGCAGTCCAGGCAACTCACAGAGTCACTGTGTATAATTTGTGTATTGCCAGATGTTTGCTCTATGTTCAGACACACAAATGTCTACACAGTGCCTGGCACCAATGTCTTTATTCAGATTTTGGCACATGTCCCAGATTAATAACACTAGCAGTTTAACAGAAACTATTATGAAATCCTTCCTTTCCCCTTTGTAACTCCCATTTTATTTAGGCTTATTTGATAAAGATGCAGTGTACAATCATTGTAATCTACCACAGTGGATACACTTCTCTTCCCATGAATCATGGCTATGTGCAACTACCAAAGACACTTTATAACAAGACCTAATAGGAAAGGCACAGAAGTCTTATCTCATTAGCTGTTCCAGACTCCTCAGCAGCTGAAAATTCTACAAAAGACCTTTGCCTAATAAAAGGGATTTTGCTACACACATTTAAAACTACTGTCTGGAATGTCAGAAATCCTGCTCCATTTCAGGGGAGCCTAACTCTTCGACATCATGCAAGTGATGCACACAGTAACACGGCAGTCCATGCTGTTTCTCATCTGATACCTTCTTCTTTCAAACGCCTTATGTCTTCTGGCAAAGTGTAAGTTGAAACATGACAAGGCAACAAATTGCACTGCAATCTGTGAAAAAAACCCCAACCAGACAGCCACAGCAGGGTGCTGTGTTGAAGGAAAGCTTGGGAGCAGCCTGGCAACCCCTGGCATGACAAACTCTGCTGTGTAAGAGCAGACAGACATTTGGTAATCCGTCATTAGCTTCAAAAGATCTTAATTTAAAATTCATTTTCCACTCATCTGAAATATATGAATTCAGTGGTTCAGATGCCAACTTGAGTGTTAGTAGATGGCTACACAAGGCCTACAGGACTCCGGTGTTTTGACTTATGGTCCCAGTGATTTACCCACTTAGAGATCTTCTGCAAGTCTATAAACACTCTTAATGTAGATTCTTATAATTTCTTAAAAGCTTTGCAGTTCACCTTTAACACTGAAACATTCTTATGCCTTAATTACTTATGATGTGCTTAGTTACATACCACAGGAAACAATTAAACATTGAAAGACTCAAACCATGTACCATTTTAACATAATAGAACCAAGAAGTAACAAGTGCTCTGGCTAAAATTGCACAAGCAAATAATCATAAAATAGAATAAATTTTACAATACATTACTCAGCAGCCACAGTTCTGGTGAACGAAAGATATGAAACAGGTGAAGACCATGGAAGTCTCCCAAAGGACATTCTGTGTGATTGTCCTTCCTTCCTTGTATTTTCAAAATAATTCACAGAAATAGTATTTATGATTATAAACTAAAATATAATCTGTAGTCTATTGGCTAAAAATAAAGGTTTCATTTATATTGCATCAGTTAATACATATGCTTAAGGCAAATGAAAGGAATCCTCTTTCTGAGAAACACAAGGAAAATCAACTTCCACCACTGAACTAACACAGTGATTCACGACAATTGCCACCAGAGGTCAGGATTACATTTACAAAATCACTGTACCCCGTCTAATGTTCCTTAGACCTTGGAAGACCTGAAATTGTATCTCAGAAATAGCAGTAGTACTACATAATGTGTAACTACTCACAACATTAATACCATTACTACAGAGATTTCCCTTTATAAATAATAAATTCACGCTCAGCATGAATCAATACATACTGTTCTGCTTAAAAGACTTGTTTGATTTGGTAGTAGAAACATACAGAAGTATCTGGAACAGATTAACAATTTTACCTCATCTTTTCTTTCCCCCTCCACCCTTTCTTGTACATTTTGGACATCTGATTCCCTCATAAAAAATAATATTTAGACCTTGAACACTGCCTGTCAATGTTCTTAGCCTCTCCTCAATTTCCTAGTTATGTCACAACTGACTACATGAAACTTAGTTAAAATTAGCAATTAGGTCAACTCGGGAAAATGCATTTCAGCGTATTTTGGGGGCTTTGCGGAGGAGGGTTTATACTCCATAAACAAAAGCCATTTTCAGTTTGTGATGAAAATAGTTACAGTTCTATAATATAACTAAGGTTAGTAACTTCCAAAGGACAACAATTGATGACTTTTTAAAATATCATGGCTTAATATATTTTTCTATATACTGACAAAACAGCAACAGATTTCTTTATGCAGTAGTTAAGGTTGAGGTATAGAATTAAAAAAAAACAAACAACTTTCTAGACTTCGTATTAACCGTCTTCTCAGAGATGTACTTGGCAAATTGGGAACAGAATCAAGAAGAGAAAAAAAAAGTCAGGTGAAACAGTTTTTCAGTTATACCATAAAACTGAGGCATATGGAAAATATATGGGGGCAACTTTACCTTACACAGCCATAAAATCCCCCAAAATTCCAGCTGTTGGAAAAAGCCTAACTTTCCTTAGTTCTGAGTTCAAACCATAATCTTAAATAGCTAACCACCATTATAATTTAAGACAATGCAGGTAAGTGTCATTGTCACTCAAACTGAGGAATTTGTCCCAAAAGACAAGCTGGTCATATCAAGGATTTACCCATCTTCAGTTGGCTACTACCTTGATAGTGCAGGTATTAGAAAGGTGGCTGAGCAAAACGGAACAAAAGACTGTATTTACAATAAATTTCCTTCAAGACAAGAATTCTTATATAAACATACCTTCAGTTTTGCTTAGACAACTGTACTGCCTTATAATTTTGTGTCTGGTAAGTCTCCTAAAGAGGGAAATACTTATCATTGAATTTTATCCAATTCCTCAAGAGAAGTGGCTGGAGAATGAAAACCACCTGATTTAATTTATCAACTACAACGAAACAAACTATGACCTATTTGAATTTGAAGCACGACAGCCACAATTCAACTTAATTTCTGGCAAAACCACTAAAAATAATACAGATGTTCTGATTGATAAGGAAAAAGATGGATCAACAGGCCTATGTCTCTTCAAATACGGGGTTTCTTAGAGCTCTGAAAAGGAAATCATGTATTTGAAAAAACCTAAGCTCAATATTTTATATATCCGCACAATAACACTGCTACGGACAAAATTTAATTTATTCTCATCTTCTTCAACTGAAAAGGCTTCATATCTTTTTATTTACAGTGTGTCCATGAATGGAAGCAGAGCTTTTAATAATAAAAGTAACATTACCACTGATATGAAACATATTGAAAAATCAGCTCCCAAAATATCTGCATTCCTAAATGTGATGTCTCCTCATTTCAGATACCAACCAATTTTCATGAACTGGAATCAAAAAGACTTTATTAGAAAAGATGGCAACTCTGACCACTTGAGCTTGTTCTTCATCAGAGCCAGTATCCTGATACTATTCACGAGTTTTGTCTATTTATGTCTTAGAAAATAATTCTCAGAGAGGTAAAAAGTCTTTGCAGGAATAAGAATTGCCTAGTAATGCATCTGTCATTGCATTTTTTAGGAAATCAGTAATTTTTTTACGGAATATTCAGACTGCAATTCTGTTGTCTTCAGTATCTGAAAAACTGCTCCCTAATATCCTCTGCAGGTATCTATGGAAATCTTTGAAGAGTGAAGGAGGTAAAATTAAGTGTTTAGATGTGGAACTTCATGTTAAAATGAGAGTTTTAAATTCAACTGAAACTGAAGCCCAAAACACTAAGAACACCTCCACGATTACCATGAGGCATTATACCAGATGTTTTCTGTATCCTGTTGCCCTGTGCAGAAACATGTTTTCTTCATCATTTGCAATCAGTCTCCAGCACGGCTTTCTACCACCTCAGAAGTGATCAAAATTTCAGCCATATTTCATTATATACGTAATATGTCTCACTTGTAAAAATACATGAATATCAACGACATTGTCAACTGTTTTCAAGGGTTCATTCTTCACATACTGCAAATTCCATTTAAAAGTAATCACATACCATGGTGATGCATATTCTAAAAAGGTGCACTACGGTCATGGCAGTTCTTCAAAAGTATGTCTGCTGCACACTCGATGGCAAACAGCAATGAGATTCATTTGCCTACTTCATTCCCTCTTGTTGCCAAGCTTAAGATTCTGAGTGTTTTTGTTCTAAAGTGTTTAGCACAGAGAACTGCAAAATAAAACCCTGACTGTCCCTTCACAAACTGATTGATTGAGACATGAAAAATTAGCTTTTTAAAATAAAAACAATTCTTACTGTATTCAGATGTTCCATGGCTATTTCTTGCTGGCATGTTCTTGACCGACATCTATGCATGAGGTAGTTTACTCCTTACAAACATAACTGTTTTATCTGACAGGACCCAAGTTCCATATACACAACTACCCTTCAATGTGACAGATATGAGCTATAGATGCCAATGTGTGGGCTGACTCTGGCTAGCAGCTAAGCCCCCGCTCCAGTCACTCACTCCCCCACCAGCAGGGTGGAGGAGAGAATTGGAAGGGCAAAAGTAACTAAAATTCATGGGCTGAGATACAGTCAGCTTAATAAGTGAAAGGAAACAAACCAGCCAAACAACAAGCGGTGCACAGGCAATCACTCACCATCTCCCACCAGCAGACTGACGCTCAGCCAGTCACTAAGACTGCTTTGAAACTCATTAAGATGTAATCGACTTGCTAAATAATCTCTCACAGAAAATTAGTAGAGATTATGCACAGCCACTACTCCCATGGCAATACAAAGCATTAATATGACCTTAAGCATGACATTGCTACAACAGTTTATGTATATACTGCATTATTTATTATAGTAGCCATCCCATTACGGAGCTGACATAATGCTTGCTTTAATGGCACATTGATCATACCAGTAATAACATACAACGGATTTGTCCATAATATCACATCTGCTCTTTCTTTCCTTCTCCTTTTGAAAAATTATGCAGAGCATTGCAGCAAACATGTAACAGAAAAGGCTGAATGAAAAGCTAGGAAAAGCATTACTTCAGTCTTACCTCAGAACTGTAATCTTCTACTGTGGTGGAAATTTCACTTTCCGGCTAAAATAAAATATTAAAATATTTACAATGATGGCACTCTAAAAATACTGAACAAGACATTTTCCATTTTACAGTATTTGAAAACACCAAGGTGTACATGAATTTGTAAGCGTTTATGTAGAGTAACGGTCACCTTCACTTGCTTGAAATCCCAGCTTTAATAAAGTCATTTTGCTGTTGAACTATGATCACAGAAACACTATGATTACATGACAAAATCTTCAAACAACCTACAGGGACAAAACAATATTTTTGAAATTTAACTTAATTTTCTGGTATTTATTTTTGGGTTTTTTTATAAAGAACTAAGTACCATGAAAAGGACTTGTGTCTGCTGTATCAATTTTACCTGTTATGAACTTTGCTGGCTTACGAACACAATCTTACATAGAACATCATTTTCATACCTGCAAGACTTTTGATGTTGACTAGAATTTTAAAACAAACACTCATCCTTCAGCTTCCATGGAAACCAAAGGAAGATAAAAGGACAAAGACTCAAATCTTGTGATCTAATGAAGTAGAGGAATTAAAGGAGCAAAGCCTTAACGAACTGAGCATGAATGCGCCATGGCAGATGCCTGAATGAAACAAAGTGTATCTTGATGAACTACATAAACTGTATCAAGTTGGAGAATCAAAATGTTCCTAGGAAAATATGCAAATTATCTATAAAAGGTGCCCTATCATGGAATAAGTGTACTTGAAAGAAAAACTTGAGAAGTGTAACCATGAGCTAGAACTACTTTGGCAAAAATGATGTGCACATTAGAGAGCTTGTCCAAAATTCACTTAACATGTTAGCCAGGCTCACATTAAATCACTCTCAATTTCAAATTTTATTTCATTTTCAAAGGAACATGGTACGTTTTGCATCAGTAGACACAGGTAAAATTTGGAATGTTAACTGTGTTTTGTTTTGTTTTTTCCAAGTAATCTACCACTCAGACCTCCTGAAGTTCCGCAGTTTTTACAATCCTAACAACATTGATACTACATATTTTGAATCCAATATGCAGCTCCAGAATGTAAATAATCTAAACAAAGGGTATTGTTTTATGTACAGAATGCAAAACACTACCTTAAAATATTTATTTGGAAGTTAAAATTCATACAGTGCGTATAATTCGAAAAATAAAAAACGGGTCCACCTCAAAAATAAGACAAACTGAAACAGAAATCAAAATTATGTTTTAAAACTCTAGGGTGACAAAAGTGTTTCTGCTATGGAATACAAATTTAGTATTTTAAAATATTTAATTTTCACACGGATATATTTTATTCATATTATTTATATTTGTATTAATATTTGTGTATATATACATTTATACCAAAAAATTACATCTTGTTTGTAGTCTATGTCCTTGGTCTAGGACAAAATCCTCTGGAAGAAACAAAATCAGAGAAAACCACAGTATTTTTTTCCATAATACAGATAACAAACATACGGTCATTATCTTCTTACAATTTTTCATGGTTTGTTCCAATTCAGGAGTCTCCAAAAAAAATTATTAGAAGTATTCCTGCAGAAGCTCAGAAGTATTACTGTAAGTGTATATATACAGCCAGATCTAAGAACTCTTCAAATCTTTATATATAGCATGAAATATAGGCACTTCTCCAACATGTAAAAAACAGGAACAAGTAGTCCAACTTCTTCAATAGTTCTTCCTTGTAATGCTTTTCAATTATAAAAAGTCCCTTGTTTATAAGGAAGATGAAAAATGAATTTGTACATCCTCAGATAAACCTAGTAAAATAATTATAGAAAAAGGCAAAGAATTTGTAGGTTGAAGCTTAGGCTGGAGTGAGAAAATATGAATTCTCAAAGGAAGTTGCTTATTGAAAATAATTCTCTAATTTTGTTATGGAAGTTTGGCCAGAAATTATATTTTTAAAAGAGTTAATATATTGCTGGTCCTTTCTGAATACCAATCTAAAATTAAAAAAAAAAAAAAAAAAAAAAGCCTAAAATATTTTTTTAAAATTGTCAAAACCACATAGTGCTCCATCAATTGAGGTGTACAATATCTGTTTGCAGGATAAATAATCTTTCTAAAATGTCGACTTCAGTTCTGGATCTAGATATGTTTTTTGCCTGTTAAAACCAAGTATTTTTGGCAAGGGAGTCTATGATTTTAAGGACAGAAAGATGGCCAAATGAACTCCAGTTAAATGCACAGTCTCCTGTGCTAAGGGGATCATCCAAACCCTGCTAAAAACCAGTTAAAGAGAATTAAATCCTATGAGCTCACACATTAGACCCCAGACTGTAAGACTTCATGTTATTCTTTTGCTATCAGAATCTGTAACATTACAAGTAGTCAACATTTTACAGGCAGTCATCCTGCCCTCCAAGCAGCTATGTTACTTCCTAAGACCTGACCAAGTTTATTTCAAAATCCAGTTTCTTCCATTATCAAGCCACCTGTCCTGTATGCTTCAATTCCTCTTTGGTCAACAGAAGTAATTAGGTTTTACACAGCTCATTTGAGCCCTGGGGGTCCAGTTTGAAAGGAAATAATTTCAAAAAATTCTTACTACACACTCTTAGCAACACAAAATCTTTTCACAGGATAATGCCAAGAAGGCTATTTATCAGTTCTCTCAATGCTTTATGGAATTTGAAATAGGTATTTGTTACACCCTCACTGTTGTTTTGCATGTATTCTATTAATTACTTCCCACAGCATTTCCTTGCTGCAAACAGTTACTCTCTTCTGGCAAAATACTTTAACACCTTATTTAGTATTTTCTTCACTGACAATGTCGTTGATTTTTAAAATACATTGAAGAGACATCTCAAAGACTCTTTATGGGCAACTATCTCCATCAATTCTGCAGATGGTACCTTTGACGAGAACAGTATTCAGAAAATTTTTAAAAGTTCCATCTGTATATATACTTCAGAGGAAATACTGCAAGCTGATACCAAAAAAAGGACTATCAGCCTGTGGAATACAGCAGGCCCATTTTAGAGTAACTTGTTTCTGTATGCAGTTAAGCACTGCACAAAAGTCATGTTCTTGGACACTGGACACCCAACATTATCCCTGGATTCACAAAAGAACTCATATACAAAATTGGCCACAAAAACTGGAAAGTGATTTTCATCTTTCTTTGGAAAGCTTGCATAGGTGACAGTAAAACATTCTGTAAGAACCAACATCCATACTAAACTGCTGCAATTGCAATGGGTGAAGGTACAGGCTGAGTATTCATGGAACAGAATTCTATCTGAAGGAAATCACTGACTTTTTTATGACCTCAGTGAAAACTGTCACAAAAATGTAACTACAAAAGGCTGGATTAATTCTTGACCAAGTTATTTTGACTTGGCCATTTTCTCTAGTGATTCACAGAGGATCACAAGTAAGTCTAATTAAGGAGACCGTGACTAGAAGTGAGGCAAAGAGAATGTAAACAGAATATTCCAGACATGAAGCCCTCTCTTCAGGTCATCCTGAACCTTATGGGTCTTTAATACTTGTAGAACATTCTGAATATGAAGGGCTATTCTTTTATATTGCTTTATCGTGTCTTCCTTAGTTCCCAATATCAAAACCATTCAATTCAAATTCCCTGGTAATTTATGAGCCAAACCAATTTACTATGATCAAATTTAAACTGAGTGCATTTTAGTGGAGATAAACTGTTGCCAAATCTGAATATAACCTGCAGCGAGGTACTGGACCTTGCAGCGTGTAAACTTCTGATGGTATCAGGAAACACCATCAATAGCGGTAACCTAAGCATTCAATTCGGTTTCTAACATTTGGTAACACGGCCTTATAAATGTTTAATCCAAAGAGAAAAACCCTGTAACTCTGCAAAAAGACCATTCTCCAACACAGGTAATTTCTGCGCCAGTAAATCTATTATATATCAGTATTTACAGAAATAAAGGAAGGCATAATACCAGAGGTTGTCTTATGAATTAAAGAAAATTGGCAAGTTATCCTGGCAATCTTCTGGCCAGATGGTGAATGGAAAAATGACTGGCTTCAATCAGAACCATATGCTGCTGAGAATCTATTACTTTCTCTTGTGACACTGACTTCGCTATTGAACAGACTATTTCCAAACATTTGCTTTTCTTCATTCTGCAATTACAAAACATGTTTCAACAGATGCTGTATTATCAGAAGTGACTGGGCCAATTTTGACTACATTTTATTTATCCTTTTTTTTTTCCAAATCCTCCATCTTATTGTACATCCCAGAATATCTCTTTTCTAGTCAAAGCCTTCAGTTGCTCTTTGTTTTCATGCTTCCAACAATCTTTATATTTACCACACTCACCACTTACGCCCCTTCTCACTGAAGCATCCTCTCTGTTTCTCCATACCATTACATAACTTTCTTATTTCTCCCTCTTTTCTTCATCAGTTCTCAAGAATCCTACCCAGAGTCTCCTTCTTAATCACTTGCTGATCCTCATCTGTCAAAATCTCAGACACTAATAACTGGAATACCTTATAGAAATGAAACAAAGAACATGGAGCGATAAACTTTATCACTTACTTCAGTTAACAGTAAAGCTATCCTAAAACTATTACCAAAAGGATTTGTCCTTTGAAAAACAAAAGACGAGTTACTAATCCAACCTTAGTCAATTAGCAGGTATTCTTCATCACAGAACTTTGAACTTTTCTTTTCTAAGAAGCTTTGTATAATAGCTTTTACTACCCAGGTGACTCAAGGACAATTTTACTGTGACACAGGTTAATTTCTTTTGCTTTCCTGGCATTAGGACATTCTTGCAAAGCAGTGTGCTCCAATGCGTCGTTTCAAGACTTCCCAGAAAAGGTGATCTCAGCAATTATTTACCCTAGAAGTGGCTTTTGGTTTCTTCCATTTTTGATTGCAGAAGTCACAAAAAGAAGCAATCCTAAACCCAAGATTTTAATTTATTCCAGTTTATTTTATTATGTGTTCTAGGTCATTTGTACTTCTATCTGGAAAAGGACACTGGGGATGTAAACACTTAAAGATATCAGGGTGCAACAAATAAAGACAAAAAATGTTCTCTTTGTGAGAACAAGACAAAAAGCATTCAATATGAAACGAGAGACTTTCACTAATAAATACCAACCGGCATTTCTTGAAGAAATCTTGTAAATAAACTGTTCCTCCAACATTGGATGGAAAACCTTTGAGATTACAAATAAGCTCAGATGGAAGGTAAAATGTAATGACTAAACAACGATAGTTCTTCCAGAGTTCTTCCAATTAGTTTCTGTGGGAGGGAATACAGGGGGATAGAGGAACCCACCCTTAGGAACACAGAGGGGAAAAAAAGGGAAAACGGATGACTGCAAAAAGACCCCTTTGTACTCTAAACACTTTTGTCCTCTCTGAAAAGAAACTCTTCTACCTTCACAAGGGAAATAAGCTCCCAGAGGAGAATCTCCATTTCACTTTCTGATATTCATAATGAGTAAGAGAACCCTTTTTTCACTTGTATTCGGACATGCTAATTCTACCGGGGACTAAAAAAACCATACTAGAGGAACTGCAGGGAGATAAACTTCTACCCACAAAACTACCACAGAAGAGCCCAGTCAAGATTTTTAGATAGACAGGCAATATAGTCAGATGTTTTGAGTCTGTATTTTGTGGTACAGAAAGAACAATTCTAAATATCAGTTCCAGTATAAGATGAAATAAATAAGCAGAATCAAAGTTTAGCTAGAAAATGATCCTGCATAATGCTTCCAGTAATCCTGTCTCACTCTTCTGACACAGCAACCTACAACGACTTAATGTTGGGTGAAAAAGCAAACAGCTCAAAGCTGTAATTCTCCATTGCAGAGATTAGCCTGAAACTGCCTATTACATTGGCTGCCATTTCAACTAAGCAAGCTCCAATCCAATTACTGTAATACAGGCTCTCTGTCCAAATCATTGCACCTGTAAGGCTAAAACCAGTAAATTATGAGATTCACTGGAACACTTTCAGAGTTTCCCCTCTTCTATTAATACTGCAAAGACTTTAGCAATCACCTTCCAACTACAAAATACTGATTATTTATTTAAAGGAGGCTACAGGCCACATTTAACAAAGAAAAACACTCTACCAATTGGGAGCGGGGTTTTTTCTGTGGAAGTGAATACTGCTTTAAAAGTCACTACGTAACTCAACAGAGTCAAACTACAAACTTACATGATTACCATGCTTATTCTTTTAAAGCTACATTTTAAAAAAGAAAGAATCAAACAAACCTCCTCTCCCTCAACAAACCAGAAACCCCAGCGCATCTCCTTATTTATTTATTTAAACATAAAATAAGTTGCTTTGGGAGTAAGACAGACCTCAGAAAAACCATACCCCATCTTAAGAATGCATCTATGGGTGCAATCTTTAGCAACTGCAGTGCAGATATTTTTTCCATTTCTAAAATCATCTATGTCTTGTACTGTATGCATTTAGAGGCCAGCACAGGACACTGGGACCAACCTGATCTAATTAGACCCGCTTTGAGACCAGGATCAGACTAGCTGACCTCAAAGGTCCCTCCTAACCAAAGTTATTGCATGACTCTGTACTTTACCCTGTTTCTCCAACTGTAGTAGAGATATTTATCCTAACAAGGAAATACATCAGCAGAGTCCATCTGCAGCTTCAAAATATATTTGATCAACGAAATTACTCCATACAGTTGTCATATTTATGTAGATGAGAGCTTTATTAAAACAACAGTTTAAGTGACTCTCTCTAAACACCACTCTTCCCTAGCAGTCCTCTCTCGTTAGTGTAGATAATCTGATGCATTTCATAAAGTACATCTTTCTCTTTTCCCAGAAAGCAAAAAAGCCATATCTTCATCTATGAAAATATTTATTCTGTTATCAAATTTCCTACCTCCTTCAGGAAAATCTGAGTTGAACAGACTCTTTTATTGAATTACTACAAACAGCTTTGAAGCCCTAACATGAGCTTTCTAAGAATTAAAAGCTACATACTAAAGGCACGTACCTACAAGGCTCAAAATACCTAGTGTATTGATATATTGTAGGCTTAAAACTGTAAAATAAATGGATCATTTATTTTACAAGTTTTCATTTGCATGTATGATTTAGTCTGTCTGCCCCACCATCATGGTACATTTGGGGTTTTTTTTAACAAAAATGCAAAAAAATTTCAAAAAGTGTAATTTCTCAGTCCTCAGTTGCTGGAAATTCAATAATGGAGCCAAAATGGTTACAAATGGTCTATCCTAGCACAGGACTGGCAAGTCAAAACACAGAGCATTCATTTGTACCATATATCTCAGAAATGACTGCATTCATCTGCACAGAGCTGGGAATCTGCACTGAGATACTTGTTCAGAATGCCACTCATGTCATTTTAGAAGCACTAGTTTCACAAATGGAGGAAGTTATTCTGTAAATAACATCAGCCTCTCTTGTCCCTTCTATCTGTAATGGCATTACATGAATTCATGGCCACTCAGAACTGAACTGGGCTGCCAGTGTATGTCACACAGCATCTCACAAACTTCCTAGAGCATGTACTTTCAGCCAGTAGCACTCAGGATTATATTTCATTAAGTAGTGAAAGTAGAGTAACTGTTTATCAATCTCTTAAGCCACCCAGTTCTCAGCAGTGATTTCCTCAATTCATTCCTTTTCCTCATTAACCAGAGTGACTCAAATTACATTATGAATACAAAAAAGATGTTTAGTTTTGCATTTTGGTGTAGCCATAAGTGCAGAGATCAAAAATCCACTGCAATTTGCAACTTCTAATGAAACAAAATTAATTTATGCACATTTTAAGAGTATAGCAGTACAAATATACTTTCCATAATCTACAGGGGACTGACTACAATAAAAAATATGATGCCAGGAGGCAGGTAGGAAGTACTTTCTCTGGACATACTAAGTTAGAGAGAAGCAGCAAAGAAATAGTGTCCAAAATCTCATCCTATTTCTTTATTCCCATTATCAAAATGACTGGATTCTTTTATGCCCACTCACCCCCAAAAGTGGCTGTTTATAGCCTGAGACAAACTTACCTCAATGGTGTAAGCCTGGGTGTGTTTGATAATTTCTCCACTATGCAAAGTCCTGATAATAGCAAAGTCAGCAGTAGCAGCTGCTCCCCTTCGACTGCTGCATGTGGATATTTCATCACTTCGAGATCGATCAGTTTCCATCCCATCTTGTATTGATTCTTCATCTTTGATGTTTGCTGTTTTCTTCTTCTTTTTCTGCTTCTTTGATCCATTTTGACCATCAGTTTGTGCCTTCCGTTGCCTAAATTGGGCAAGCTGTACAGAAGACAAAATCTTGTTAAAGGTGAAAGTTTTCCTCTTTATTGCTAATGACATCCTCTATAAAGGCTAACCCGCTATTCTACATAAAGCTTCAAACTAAATCACTACTGAAAACAAGCTGGAAGTTAATGTTGCATATGTGAGACAGATCCAGATTATTTTTCCATTTACATAGTTTGCTTTAACAAAATCTTAAATCTAAACCAACACTCAATTAATTCCTTTTCAGTTTCAGATTCACAAGTTACTGTTCCACAGACTGATACCTAGAAATCAAAACATTCAAAGGCAATGGTACAAACGTCATTATAAAGGACAAATGCAATGAAATAACCTCATCTCATTTTTCAATTTCATAGTAACCTGAAAATAATTTACAGAAATTCCTTTTAATTTTTATTTCAGAGATAGAAAAAAGCAAACTTCTCTTCCAGCAAGTATCATATGAAGTTTTTTAAAAAGTTTGTTATAACTCATAAAAGCTGATCAGGTTACTGAAAACATCATAAAGAAACAGCAAAGTAGCAAAAAACATATTAAGGGAATAGTCGAAAACCAAAAAGTGAGCAGATTACAAGACACACTACCTTGTAGCAAAACATGCTGATGAACAAAAAGTCACAGGTGAGCCAGGCACACAGTTTAAAAACCAATTAGTATGTAAGCTATTCAAATACTGTAAGACACTGCCTTTTGAAGAGCTTATCACTTTTAATCACTTTACAGTGGTTTACACAAGAAAATCCATTTAAAATATTTTATTCTTAACAAGAACAGAATTTTTGTTCAAATAAGAAAAACAAGCATATCATGGTTTACCAATTAAAATTCAAAACTAAAAAGATCCTATCAATAAAATCTGAAAACAAGAATCATTACTTTCCAACTGAAACATCCAACATAAAGCGCTACAATAAATTTCATAAATGTAGCTCCAACATAAAGCATACAAATAAAGACCATAAAGCTTTAAACTTCCAACATCAACTAATGCTCAAATATCATGGTTTTTTAAATAAATATGCTGCAATTTTAAGAAAAAAATATAGGAAAAATAGCATATTTGCTCATGATATTCACCAGTCGAGAAAGCCAGGCTTCCATCCAACTTCTTCAGGAACACCCAAACCGAACAGGACACACAGGTGCCCCTTCCCAGTCACCGTTTGGTTACAGCGCAAGGTATCACCTGAAGTGGGCTCTAGTCCTCATCTGGCCCCAAGAGAGCTAGGAAACCCCAATCTAAGTAAATGCATCTCTGAGAGATCAGTTTGGACTTGTGGCTGGTTTACGCTTTTGTCCCTTTATTTGTATTTCTTTGTGGGTTTCTTCAGCCTCCTCTCCTTTCTGAAAAGGATGGACAGCTTGGCATATGGCTCCTGCTCTGTTTACAGGAGGAGGACCTGAAGATTTGCTGAGCCAAATATGCTCACCTAAGTACTTAATACTTACCTCCTCCCTACTACTTTTCTGATTAGTTCAACTTTGTGATTTTTTTCTATTTTTTAAACACGTATATTTTATTATTTCACAAAAAATCTATTAAATCCAAAAATTCTAAACAGGAAAAAAAGAGAGAGTCTTCTTCTACTTCAAAGTTTAAGAGAAAAAACCCCCCAACCGACCAACCAACCCATCCAACTCCCCAAACCCAACTAAACAGAGATTTAGTTTCTCAAAAATGGGAAGGATAAAGGTTCCAGCTGTCCCCTTAGGATATTACTACATTCTCCTAAAACTGTAAGTTTATCTCAATAAAATATTTTCAGTTTATCCAAAAGAAAAGCAAAATTTGTTCAAATGTCCCAATGACAGAAAGCAAACAACCTGACTTCAAGTGTAACTACTGAGAGATTTTGCTTTTTTTATGTTTTAAGTAATAAATGACATGTAGTGCCACTGGTCAAGAACTCTCTTCCCCAACTTGATTGAAACCTTCTGTAATGGAAAGTTAAGTTGGCTTTTTTAAAGCAGCTTTACAGTCTTTATTTATCTACAAAATTAGACGTGTAGCTCAAGGACAAATGAATTACTCCTTGTCTCTCCTCAAGTATTTTGCATATTTTAACTGAAGCATCTGGGCATGCCAGATTTCTCTCCTTTCAAAATTAAGTTGTCGATTTTCACTTCTTCAAAGTTAACAGATTAAAATCTACCATGGCAGTTATAAGCAGATCCAATTTTTTTTTTTCTCTTTAAACACTGATGAAGATGAGCACATACGAAAGCCAAACGAATGTGAAAATGAAAATGTTACATTTTTGTGTTACACAAGTTCTCAACTGACAAATTCTGTATGAGCATCAAGGACTTTGGAAACAACTGCACTAGTAGCAATGGATGCATGCACACATCATAGCACTTTTAACCCCACACATTCAAGTACACACAGAACTGTCCAGCTACTAATGCAACTTAACTTTAAATTCTTATTTTTAATCAAATTTTAAAAGCTAGAAATGAGAGAAGCAGCACAGCAAAAATCTACTGCTGACCAAACACATTCTGTGATGCTCACATCAAAACAGAGGAGTCTCAGATACTGAATTCCATCTCATGTACTAGAGTCCAGGATCTATCTTTGTTCCAACAACAAGCAGGGAAAAGTCGACCAGCAGTCATAGGAGCTAAGGAAAACAAATTCTTTAGAATTAAGGAAAAATTAAAAAGAAAAATACTGCCAGATTTTGTATTTGTAGAAAAATTGATTTTTCTGGTGTGATCAAAAGGTGAAACAAATACACACCAATACAATGTCTTATCCTGTCTTCCAGACACACCAGCTTAATTATGCCACAACTAAGCCTGTGGAGAACTTAATGCTGCTTCCATCAGTTCTGAATCTGCAGGTTTGAAACAATTCAATGTCAAGTCTCCGCTGAGTTACAACAACTGCAAGCAAGGGCCAAGCATGTGAACAAGGAGGTACTCATGGAGGAGGGAGGATGCAGAGAAACAGAAGCTGAAGGATACTCAGACCAGGCTCTCTGCATTGCTATGCCTCTGAGAACCAACAGAGAATGAGCACCTTACCCTATGAAAACATCCAGAACACAGTCACCCATGGTCCAACTTAATGACACGTTTTTAGCACATATGAAAACCAGTCCAGAGCATTTTTTATCACTATTCTTCTATCTGTCAAGACATTGCCTCCAACTTCTCCCATTATGCTGATAAGACCTTGCTTGGATCCTGCAAGCAGTACTGAATCCTGTTTAAAATTTCATCTGTTTTTCAGCAGTGAATAACAACCAATTTTACTTCTTGACTCTCATCTTTTGCAACTAAATTAACTAACAACTTGCAATTCTCAGCTCATAGGTTTTTTCAAGTCCTGCTTCTGGGCAAAAAGCAATCCTCTTGGAAACAGGCATGTTCACTTCATAGCATTTAGGAAAAATAACGTATTGTCTGAAGTATTTCTCTCAAATATCCAGTGTACAATGAAATGAGAATGAAAATATGTTTCTTTCCTTTTAATGCATAAAAAGGGACAATAAAATTGTGTAGGAAGAATTACTTGTTTATTTCCAGATTTTCAGAAGTGCCATTTACAACAGCTACTCAGCTTTCCATCAGTTTGAAAAATGGGAAATGGATTTTAGCACCAAATTCTGTCACAAGACATGTTGTCTCTTATAAACAGAAAAACACTTACTGAGAGTCACCAGACAATACAGCAGCATGCAAACTGATAATGGGTATACTTTTCAAAATCATTTCCCACAGTAAAGAACAATTGAATAGAAGAACTTAGGTATTTAGATGATATATGCATTTATCTAATTCTAGTTCTAATTATGACTTCCTACTCATGAATCCCAAAACATACTGGCACCAATTCCCACATCACAGACTGCATCAAAATTACCAACCTCTGGTACAACATTCTCTTCACTTTTAAATGCCGGTATCCTCCAACTGGCAGAAACCCAGAAATGCAGAGAGGAATCAATCGCTATTAGGAACTAAATACTCTTGAGACAGAAGGGAACTAACTTGCAGAGTGGAGGGGATTACTTGTGTAAACCGAGTCAATTATGATAGTTAATGTACCGCTATAATTACAACAGCAGCATTATTTATTTTTTCAGCTTCCTTCAGCAGATTCTGACCTTTGGTACTTGTGCCAGCAATCTGGATTGTTGGGTTACACTGTGCATTGATTAGTTTCAAATATGGTCTGACTGAACTATTTCTATAGTAAAAGTCCATGGTAAAATAAAATTTGACTCCAACAGAATGCAAAACTTAATCTCTTAAGCACTTTAAAAGAAAGTCTGAACAAAAGCTGCAACATTTAATCACTGCCTATATACCAGTAGAAGACAATACTGAAAAAATCCATGAAAATCAATGAAGCTACATTTGTAAAGCATCAATAGCTAGATTTTTAGTTCACATGCTTGAAAGACTTTTTAGAACACAAACACATTAAGCGCCATTTAAAACTGGATGCCTCTTTATGAACACTTGTTATTCCTTAACATTCTCAGATAATGTAATAGATCTGGACAGCCTCATTTTCAGAGGTATTACAGTTTACAGAAATTGAAATTGCAAAGGGCTTCCAAAGAAGGGTAATAAGAAATTAAGAAATAAGAAAAAAGAATATTTGCTGTAGTTACTGTTTAAAAAACAACTTCTGATTGTTAAGAAATTCATAGGTATAGTACATCTTGTACAAGTATAGCTGCACAGCTACACTTCATGTACCTGTACACAAACATCATTAGATTCAAATTTCAGCTTTCTAAAACCGAACACATGTAAAATTCATTGCTATGCAGGCATTTCTTACAGAAAAAGCAGGGTCTGTTTGTCTCTCACAGCTCCTCTTGAGTACAAAACCCCTATTTCTTTTTTTATATTCATTTAAGGAAAAAGTATAAAAGGATGAGTCACAAACTTACAGACTGACAACAAAAAGGAACCTCAGACAAGCTGCTACAAGCAAGTAATTCCACTTTTTTATTTTTACACAGTACAAAAAAAGCACGAATGGAGATCTACCATGATCTTGCATTTCTCAACTACTATAACTTCAAAAGATGTTCCAGATACTGCTTAAGCTTCAGATTAATGTGTCCTTCTCACAGACAGGGACTTATTCTTTGTCAGAAGTTCTCAAACAATCTGATGTCCTGTGAGAAATGTTCTGTGCCAGACTGGGTCATATTTAGATCACTCATCCAGTGTAAGAAGACAAGGACTGCTGAATCTTCTGGTCTCTAGCTGAAAACAGTAGTTAGTGGCTGAAAGACAAATTGATAGCCCTATAATATTCTTTACAGATAATCTGGATGATAAAACTGAATACACCTTAAGCAAGTTCATGGATCACAACAAACTGGAGGAAAGCCAGATACAGCAGAAGGAAGAACCACCATACAGAGGGACCTCAACATGCTGGAAGACAAAGCCAACAAGAAATGCATGTGAGTTAATAAAAATAAACATCACATCCTGCACCTGGGATGGAATTACCCCACGTGGCAATAACAGGTGGGGACTGACTGTGGTGGTGTGTAGCTCTGCTGAAGAGGACCAGAGAGTTAATCTGACAAGCTACCCCAGAGCGACCAGCATGCCCTGACAGCAATGAAGAGAAACCATTAAACTTCGAAATAATTCTCAATGCCTGCCACAGAACACCAGTTTTGTGATTAAATACTTATGATATGACTGAAAAGCCCCCATGTAATCCTGTTTTGTAGATCAGAGTTTGATAACAATAATACCACATTTGTTATTTGAGACTACCTCACAATACAGCGGGAAAAGCCCAATAAGCCTAACAAACAAATCCTGGCTTCAATGCTTCAATGTTTCAATGCAAATGTTTTATTTAAGTGTAGAAAGCATATTTTAAACTTTCAATCTAGAAGACTGAAAGTCTCCACAGGAGCAGTATCTGCAACTGAGCATACTGAGGGTAAGAAAAAGTGAAATAGAATTTTTTGTCAGGTGTTTCTTGAACCTTTCCACCAACACAAAAGGCACAAATTCACCTTAGAAACGTACGTTTATCCTGCATATAGAGTGAATGCTACAAAGTTTGCTTTAAGCTGCACCTGAATGTATAACATGCATTGTGGCAAACTGTACTGTGTAAGTGGCAACTATGATATATCCCAGACCCAGACAGACTCTGGCTGCAAGAACATAATAACACTCGGACATATCATGAAACTCATGGTAGATCATAAACAGTCCTGTGACAGAAAGACTCAGGCTTTTCTAATCATACTGCTCCTAAACCCCATCACTGAATGATAATAAGGCATAAATTCTGAAAGATTACTGAGCGGGAAAGTGAAACTAAAATATGTAGACTGAGACAAACTGCCACCTTGTCTGAAAAGCTGAAGGATTCATTTAAGAATCACCTGCCCTAGTAATGATAGGTCAAGTTCCTGCTCCCCTTAACCATAGGTAAGCAATTATTCCTACAGAAACTTTCAGTAACACAAAAAGAACAAAAAGCAGAGTCCTGAGGCAGGATTTGTTCTGATCATTTACTAAGTACATACACATCCCAAGAAGTTTTGACGGGGTGCCCTGCAAGCCAATAGCGACAAACTAAAAAGGCCAACCTGAATTTGAAATTTTGACATGGTTCAGAAGTTAGACATTTGCTGTGGTTTAAGCTTATCCATCCCACCTTACCCTGGATAACTGAAAAAATACCTGCCACAATCTCTCTCTCACCCATGACCTGGTTTTATGGTTCCAATACACAATAACATTTTTATGTTTTATAGCAGCAGATAAGAGGCCCTCAAAACGGTAAGGAAGAGAATCTAGGAGACAGCAACACTGAGATTTAGGCAGTAAATCTCACCTGGACTGTTTAAAACTCATTTGCTGTTAGGCCACCAAATTTTGTAAAAGATTGACAGTCTGTCCCTAGAGAGGTGTTGAACAGTTAACTGGTATTAGAGAAGGAAGTGGCACTTTGTCACTTTTGTCATATTCTCAGAAGGTCTAAGCACTGAGGGTTGTCTTGGCAAAGCACTAACTCCTGATGTGTAGGTAATCTAAACCTGATGTCTACACTAAGGAAAGGATAACTGAAAGTAAGATGAATGAAAAATTGTCAAATACAGAGAATAAACAGAAATCTTCCGAGTAAAGTCTGCTGATTCTATTCTGCTAATCAACAAATAAGAGCGTATCACAACTCTTTTCAAATCCTGAGATAAAAACCTACAAAAAGGAGATAACTGAGCAAGCAACCTGCAAATACTTTAAACATATTATGTCACATAGCTGAAAATCCAAACTGTAAGTAAAGAATTAATGTTCTTTGCAAGTTTCAATCTGCTTATCTGTTGAGCCAAACAGAGCTTTATGTTATTTGTTCCATTCAACAGATGCTGAATTTACTAAATGGGAAACATTAGGCTGAATGAACAAGAAATCATCATCCAGGAATGAGGTATTTACAATCTACTGATTTTTATGTCGTGCTCACAGCCAGATTTTCCCAAATAGCTTGAAGAAGAACTTAGAATGTCTCCCTTTACAGAAACTTAAGTGGCTCATGAGTATTAGCTGATGACAATAAGACTATGAAATTTTCCAAAGAAGAAATCCTATAGTCTCTTCCTAAATAAAAGCTTGAGAGTCTTTCAGCTTCAAAGACATTCCTTTGCACTCCTCTGAATAAAACCAATGGGATCACAACAATTTACAATTCTAGCTACGGTATCATGAAGGACAACACAGGATAATGGGAGCAACAGCACCTCAGGCAATTCTTTTTAGCACTCTTTATCAAGTTAAGAGTACTGTTGGCAGTGCTAATTACCAAGGGCACTGAACTGGAATGAACCCCGCCAGATGGCACTGTGAGCTGGAAAGCCTCAGAATTAGTGTGGTTTTGATCTGGTCTGCTCTTCCCCGTCCCAAGAATTTAAATAGGAACAGATCTAGGAAGAGCTAAGTTCATTATAGCTGGGTTATTTTCTGGACAAGGAATGGAAGTTAAGTGTATGAAAATTCACTCTAAGTCAGGTTACAATGACTGACACAAATACACCATGCACATTTCAATGCTGGACTGCTTCAAGAAAAGCAATGCCGCAAACTAACTTCTAAAAAAATCGATCAACTGGTCTTTAACTAAACTGCTTCTACGTAAATGATTTCTATATTGATCCTATCTATTTTTTAATTTTACTCTTCTCATATTGAATGCTGCCTGTCTGCTGATATAGAGGGTGAAAAAATCATCTGACCCACATTGGTACTGAATGCCCCCAAAGCGAAGAGGAAATAAGTGGATTGGGACAAGCTGTTAGTGACAAAAATGAGAGGGCAAAAGAAGCTTGTTTCACGCTGCTTTCTAAAAAAACACAGATCATCCATACTTGAAGCCTAAAACATTAGGAAGTCTTTGGCCATCCAAGTTAAAGGCACTGACATAAGACCGAGCCTCCTTTACTCTGCATTAAGTGATGAGGATCACCAGTTGGGTGCTGTCTCAAAAGGCACCATCTATCCGTCGCTTTTGCCCAGTTTCAAAGGCTCGGTAACAATCGGAATCCAAGAGTTACGCACTGACAGAAACACACTCCTGTTCCACCAGGTTTGTGTGTAACACCAACTTTAATTAAAAACTGGATCCTGAAATATTCTTCAGCTAGGCTGAAAAAACCCCAAACAGTGCAGAGACAAAGTCAAGTCTTCAATGTCCTAAAACCTTTTGAAACAATTTTTGGAGGGGAGGTGGGGAAGGAGACGGACTTATCACAATGCTAACAAATGGATTCACAAACATGTTTAAGAGAAATGTTTCTTCCTCTACTCCCTAAGTCTTTCTAAAATAATCCAATTGGCCACAGCAAATTTTAATAATGGAGATACAGATGTTTCAGTTAATTTTAAGTTTAGAAAATAATGATGGAAGAAAGGTTTTATTACTTACTTTGCTAAACTGCCAGTTTTTAATAAATCATATCATGTTCTCCACTAATTCTCGAACTAGAAAACTTCACTGCTTTGCCCCATTGTCCTTCACATCTCATAAAAGTCTTTTGAAAATCTGCACCCAGACGATGGGTTTGTACATTAATTCATTCTTAAAACCTCATCCTAATATTAGATTTAGATACTCTGAAAGCATTAGTTGCTTTCCATACAGTTACAGTACTGTTCATTGGACTGTATGAACATGTTACCCCACTATCCTTTAGACTATCAGTATTTATCTTCAGGCACTTTTCTGGGGTGTTTTGGTACCCACATAAGGCTATGGGTAACTTCAGCTGCAGCATCCATTTAAGAACAGTACACTCACAGAACTGCAGGACCCTGAACAAGATGTAAATATAGATGAGGTTCTATTAACTGAAACAGCTGCTGTTTTAAAGGTGTACGTAAGAGTCTACACTACGACTTTAGTATCAGTTTCCCATGAATGAAAGCACAGGATGTGACACGTTTTGCTGACACAAACAAAAGATAGACTTTAGGAAGTGAACAGACAATTTGATCTCTGGTAATTTAAGTCAAGCTATCAAATGATCATATCTTAGTAACAGTAAACAGCTGAACAGTAAGTAGTAGAGGCTATGACAGACAGAATAATAAATAAAATTTTTGAGCTCCAAAAGGAGACACAACCTTACCTATCACGGTCTTGAGGTATAACAACTTGACACCCTTTCATCTTAATGAAAAGTTGCCAAAATTCAAAGTTGTCAGATATTGTGTTAGAAATTAAGAATAACTAATAAAACTAAGTCATTGGTGGCATGTTATAGATTAAATTAGGCAGGGTACACATGATACACGACACCAGCCAAATGGAAGGTAGATTGCTGTGTATCTCTACTGGCCTAAGGCATGCACAGCAATCACTACAAAGCTTGTACTCAATAAATCTGATCAGATGACGTAAAAATAAAGCAAACAACTAACAAACAATCAAAAATGCCTGGGACTTGCAAGAGGTATCACATCTTAAACTCTTTGGGAGAGATTAAATAATTGCCTACAAAACACACTTGACAGAAAAATCATTAGACAGAAGCCATAATTAGTACAATATTTCATAAAGGTGAACTCTTCAGCAAGTTTCTCCACTGACATTTTTTGTAAGATTGTACAATTACAAATATGGTTAAGATTTTAAGTACTTTTCTCCCACTCAATTCCTAATGAATTCAGCCTTGTGAAACAAGTTATCTTCTGAAAGTAAAAGGCAGATACTGCCCTCCTGAACAGAAGACAAAAAGCACTTAAGCATTAAAACTATCTACTAGATTGCAATTTTATATCTGCTTTTTCTTTCAATATTGTGTTTGATTCAACAAAATTGTAGGGTTAGGCTTTACATTTACTGCAGTTGATTTCTACAGACCCAGTCAAGTCAAGTGAGTTACAAAAAAGATCAATTCTTCTCATTCTTATCTGTAGAACCATACTTCATGAACTGTTCACAATGAAATATTTAAATAAACCATAAAGATGAATACGCCACAGACCACAAGAAATACAAAAAGAAGTAATGGACTTTCACAGATAGCGAGCTTCAGTTGGGCTTATAAAAAAAAATATACCCCAAACATTTATTTTACAGCATAGTAGCAACTTAGAAGTTAAATATAAGCATTAAAACATTATTCTATTCAGAATTTCAATTTTTGGAAAGCAGCAGAGTCATCAGACATATGTCAGTATGTTGCCTTCTGTATCACCAAAATAAATTTACTAACAATCTGAGCATTGATTATGTAGTAACTTTAATTTATTCCTTCTTAAAGCAACTGGTTTACCACCTGTTCTTTAACAAGTATATTGTTGTATCAGCTGTCTGACTAAATATAGTTAAATCAACAGCTGGAGACGCCTTTAATTAATCCCTTGGAGTTCTTACAGGATAACTATTTTAAGAAAACAACTGCAATACAGTAACACGGTTAAGCATTAAGCACATTAATTCCACTATATTTAGGTTTTAAAAAATACTCAAGTCAAAAGAAATGTCTTCCAGAATAGGTAGAGCTGAAAAAGCAATGCAACTATGTCATTAAATACTAGAAGCAGTCATGTGGCTAGTAAATTTCTGCCTTGTTCTGTAATTTTCTTCATATGTTGCCTTTCTTGCCCAAAAAATAACCTTAGGAAAACATTCCTGAGACCATAGGGCAGTGAAAAGTGAGTCTATCTTTTCCTTGAGCCCAAAGCAAGGCTAAATTTCAATCTAAATTTTGGTAATAATAGATGGAAAGAGCCAAGTCTGGTTCTGGTAAAAGAGAAATTATTTTCATGTATTCTCCTATGTGGTAATTTTTCTCCTCAATTTTCTTTGTTTCAACCACACATAACTGCAATTTATCACATCCTAGAATACAGACTTTAGTTCTCATTTTTAACAGGAATCTGAGAGGGGAAAAAGGCTATATACCATACTAAACTTCATAGACTGGGCAGAACAAGCCTGCTATTTCAAACAGAAGTTCACAGGGTTTCTCTAAAAGCATTTTAAACTCTAGGTAAGAGCAGTCCTAAATACTTTACGACCTTTTGACTTTAATACCACTGAAACAACCTATTCTGGCTTTATGGCAGAATATTCTTTATTATCAGTAAGATACAGGTGTCAAACCTGATTAACTTTTTTCAAGAAAACTTTAAACAACTTCTACTACCACAAAATAACATTGATTGCTTAACGAGAACAAATGTTCTTCTCATTAGCTGGGCACAGAATGCTTTCATAATAGCGAAAAAATAGTTGGTTCTAAAAATCCCACACTCTAACTTCCCAATTAATATCAAATCCCATATAGAGTAATTAACACAGGATATTTAGACAATGAAATTTAAAATACCATATAAATGTTTTCTTTAATTCAGAAACACACAAAAATCATAACCTATGGCCATCTGTGCCTGCCAGTTAGAAGCCAACTCTAAAAATACAGAAGCATGCAGAAGCAACAGTTGCCAGTAACTCCACACAGTGTTTGTCAATCAAATTACTGGCAACCTGCAAGTTTCTATGTAACACAGACACTTCATTCTGCTTATTAACTGTCCTACATGTTTAAACGTTAAGGCTGACATTTTTCATTTTTATAAAGATTGAACTATTAACAGTAAACTACAAAATGACAAAATATAAAGCTTCAAGAAGGAGAGTAATGATTCTCATGTTTCTAATAATGATACCCTAAATACAAATTATGGACACTATATCTGATTTTGAGCATTACCAGACTCATTTATGGTTTTGCTTACATGCATTTATGTAAGAAATAACTATAAACAAAATCTATGTTTTCAACTGAAGAAAAATCCTGAGAATAAATTTACTTTCACTTGTTTTATAGCATTCTGTACAATGGAATCCACTTCAAGTGGGTTCCTAGTAAAACACTTGAAATCCATTTTCCCCACACAACTAGTTACATGGACATTATGGTCCAAATTAAAGAGGCGTTCTTCCCCAAACTAAGTAGATGAATACAACACCTAAAAGAACAGACTTATTTTAGGGAGCATGGAAAGAGTGAAACACTGTCATAGATTATTTTAATTGCTAGTCATCTTGCTGCATTACATTACAAAAATGCAGTTTTTATATAATCCTTTTGTTGCACAGATTAACCCAGCTCCTTAGGATGTAGTACAGTACTGAACTACTGAATATATGCCTATTTATTTGTATTTTTAAAATTAGCTTTGTATTGTGTCTAATCCGCCGCTGTGAAATCAACTATTTGAATGTGATTCTCCCAACAAAAAGGAACACCTTATTGCAGGTACTTGGGAAGAATAATTTATATCTAACTATTTCCTCCATTCTCCCACCACCCCAATATACGTTGCAATGAAGCAATTACATGGGAGGAGCAGGAAAGAGGTAAAAGAGAGCTCTGTTGGCTTCTATCTCCCCTTAATTTCTCAATTAGTATTTGATCACATCAGCCCATTATCACCCAAGATAACAGCTAAGATGCTATCAAACAACATAATTCTGTTCCTCAAGTTATTCTTACCTTGCTTCAGGTAAAACCCAAGAATATTAGCTACCCAAGTCGACCACATTAGAAAAGCAATATTTGGCTTAAAGAAGCCATGAGAACAAAAAAATATTCCAAAATTGGGATTGTAGGTAGAAATCAATTTTGGGGGTCCTCCTCCTGTTTCAGGATGTGAAAAAAACAGTGCTGGCCACTACTGTGAAATGCAGGATCCCTTCCTGACTTCAAGCTGTATCACACAATATCACCTCTTTCAGTCACCAGAAGATTCTGTAGGCTACTTTTACAGGCCAGTAATGAAATGGAAACTTAAAATTCCTCCTTTCTGCCAAAGTGGGGAAGTGTGTGAACTTTCCTCTACAATCTTTCACGCTGCTACGACTTCATGAGTTTTCTGCCGGCCTGTTCTTTCAGACTGTTAAAGTGTCTCTGACAGGAAGCCCTATGCCTCAATTCATTAACCTCTCCCTTACGCAGTATCATCCACGAGCATGCAGAAGGCACGCTCCCTCCAATTCTGCAGGTGATTTATAAAACGTCCAACTGTACACCTGAAGAACACTACTTGCCACCAGCTGGACTTTGCTTCAGCAATCTGAGCAGAGCAGTCCAACTAATTTTCTGCCCACCTTGCAGATCACCTATCGAAGCCACCTATCTCCAGTTTGTACAAATAGCCTGTAAGAGATCACATCAAATGCCTTCCTAAAGTCAAGGTAAACAACACCCACCATTCTCTCCCCATCTACTGAGACACTCAGTTTATCACAGAGGACAATTAACTTGCCCTTGATAAATTCCGATCACGCTCTTGGCCTTCCTGTGCCTGAATACGGGTTCCAGGAGAACCTGCTCCATTATCTTCCCAGAGACCTCAGCCAGGCTGACCTGCCTATAGATCCTCGTTCTCCTTCTCACCATTATTGAAGATGGAGCTGATGTTTGCTCTTTTCCCCCTGCTTCATTTGAAATCTCTAATGGGAATGACCTTTCAAAGATGAGCAGGGAAATAGCCTTGTAAGGACTGCAGCCAGCTCCTGCAGGATGCTGGGACACATCGTACTCAGTCCCATAAATGTGTATACACCAACACTGCTCAAGTCACCCCCAGTTTGACTTTCTGTACAGTGAATAACACTTCACTGCTCCAATTCTGCCATTTAAACTCAGGGACCTGGGAAGCCCAAGGATAGTCCTTACCACAAAGAGGCAAAAAAGCCTTGAGTGTTGCTTCCATGTCCTTTTGTACCAGATTATTTTGAATTCTAAGCCTCTTCACTATGTTTGCCACACACTTCAGTTTAGCACTGTGTACATATAACCACAGATTCTTTCCACTGCTAATAATGTAAATACTGAGTGACACAGGCTTTGTGAAAGACTGAATGACCACCTACTTTGAGAGTAAGCCATTAAAACAAATAACGCTAAGTCCAATTTTCTATTCATTTGTAACCATGAAATGATGATTGTACTTAACCAGGTCTTTAGTTTGCTTACAAGATGATGTCGAACAGTGTCAAAAATCTTTAACACTTTCAGCAAGTTCTGTTGGATCAGCCCTAGTTACCTAAATGGAGTCTCCTATTAACAGTTGTGCAGATCCCCAAGGACCTTAACGGTGACAATTCATTCAGAGAAGACTGTTTCGTTCAAAGAGCAATCTTTGTCAGTTTTTTCAGACTCCCTAATAAATATATGCAGAGTCTTACTGATAACTGCATGATAACTGCAGCCTTGGCTACCGTGTATTATCAAGCATCAATGTAGCTTCCAGGGGGCCAAGGTTGGGGATAATCAACTGTTTCTCAAAAATCATGAATACTGATTAGAATCACATAACAAAAATCCTGACACATCTACAGAAAATCATAGTCAGGCAACTTCTGCTTCCCGTGGGATCCTAATCCATACTCCATTCCATCTCCCATAGTTCATTCTTCCTCAACACACTTCAAATAGTCAACTGCAAATTCTAACCAGTTAACTTTAAAAAACCGCCATTTCTAGAGCACTTTCTAGGGCTTTAAAGGTGCAACGATACTGCAACACGCGAAGAATTGCGTGGAGAGAATCTGTGTAGCTAATGCAAGAAAACTTAAATCACAAAAGCATCTGTCATTTGTGTTGATGCTTCAAGCCCACTGCGTGATTTTCCTGATCAGAAGAACTCCTGCACTGCCCAACAATGCACATTTTTCCTTCCTCCTGCGTTGTAACATTTAGTCATTATACTAAATGAGAAAGAAGAGTTTATTAGAGATTGGCTGAGAAGGGCTGAAAAAGGTATTTTTGGATGTTAGAAAAAGCATAAAGTATTGATTTACTTTAAGTCTCTATGTACTGTTTACATTAACCTGATTTATGTAAATTTTTTTCCTCCTAAGAGGAAACCAATTTAGTTGCATTTACATAGAATACATCTACATTTTTCCTCTCCACAATGTGTCCTCTTTAGTAAAAATGTAGTTATGACAGAGATATTTAAAGATCAAAATTGAGAAAAATAAAACCATCAGGTAGAGAGAATATATAAAGGCACAGCAAGATCTCAAGACTTGTGTTTGTATCTAATTCCTCATTAACCAAAAAACCTGAAAGAAAAAGGCACCTTTAAAATGAACGGCTTATGTCTAAATAAGACTTTATTAATAACTAACACAAGATTACAATTCTTTTCAAGTTGACAAGCGCCAACTGGCACAGAATCTGAGATGCTACATCTTTGGCAAAAAGACAATCAGCTCTTCGAAGACAGATCAACAGTTTAAAGTCAGTTCAAGCTAAGCAGGAACCGATAGTCATTCCTTGTTAATAAACACAAGTAATGTGATGACTTCTATCCAGTTGTCAAAGCAATCTTTTCAGGAACATTGTGTTGAGTTTTCAAAAGCAGTCTGGAAAATTTCGATACATTTTTAAGTGATTATTCATAGGCATTCTGGCCACCTCTGTGCTTCAACTCCCCATAGAAAATGAACAAAACTTAAATTTTCATTTTAAGAAATGTTTGTGGTTTTGATTTTTTTCTTTTTTAGTAAATTGCAAATACTTTAGAACAAGTCAAACTCACTGGCGCTTCATCCTTTTCCCACCTTGTTTGTATCACTTTTACATTAATTCCTACCATGTGGCACGTCTGGCACCGAATGGACAGAGTGAGAACAAAGCCCACAAACTGCAGCTTGTGAGAAACAGCTCTGTGAGGAGCAGAGCAGACATAAGGGAAGAACCAACTGCATGAATTTCATGCTCAGTGTGCAAGGCTTGACAGGCTTGTACTATTTTGACAGGCTTTTATTACTTTTTACACGCTGCTGAATCATGAGAAAAGCAAGCTCACAAAGACACTGATACTGCTCACAAAACTGCAGACTTGTCTGCGGATTTTTGTTGTTTTGTTGGTTTTTTGTTGTTTGTTTGTTTTTTTGGGTGTTTTTGGTTTTTTTTTGTTTGTTTGTTTGTTTTTTTAAGAAAGCTAAATTGAATTCCTGGAAAATATTCCAAATAATGAAGAAAATCTAACACATCCATCCTTAAGAAGTCTTGTATCAGGACGTCCCTTATTTCTTTTAACACAGCAAACTAGGCTAGCTAGCACAGTGTACACTGAACATACCACAAGAGGGTTTTCTTATCATTGTTATGAAGCATTACCTGTTATAGTAAGGCATTTCTTCCACATACCTTTTAACTGAAAATACATATTCTCAATATTTATTAGAATATATGTATATGCAAATAAGTAGGTTTTATGTCAAATCGGCTACCTCCCTTAGAGGTAAATCTAAATGGATTTAGGAATACTTAAATATTTTCCCCTTGTTTTGTGGTTGGATACTGGGGGTTTCTTCACAGAGAAGAGTTTAATGACAAGTAAAAAGGTCAGCAAACAAAACCAGGATTAAGGGATAACCTCTTCTAGCAAATCACAGCCTACCACTGAAGTCAGATTTGAATAAACGGTTACGCAATTTACTCTGCTTATTCTCTGGAACGCCTGTTTTATCAATATTTGCATAGAAACATGTTCAGTCCCAGAATCCCATTTACTCCATCTCTTCAACTCCACCAATCTTCTCAGGTCTTTCTTGCTATCATAGTTTCAGAGATACACTGTAATTTTTGCCATGGCAGTACAGTTTTCATCAAATCTAGGCTTTCCTCTGAAAATATCACAAAAATGGCATACATTCTCTTCACCGTTATTATCTCCAGTTGTCAAGAATTCAAAAATTTCTTCATGTTTTGAGATTCAGAAGCATAGTCCAATAGACCACCTCTTCTTTGTTTTGCCATGATGCTACAACTTAGTGTTGTTGCGACTAGGATTTGATCACTCCCTCACTACCCTGAACTTTTTGTTTGGTATCTAGAGTCTCACATTCGTTTTCCCAGCTGACAACTGTTGAATTTGTTCCGTCTGGAAGCTTGCTGGGGCTCCTTCTTAGATGAGGAGGGAAGCAGCAGAACACATTCCATACTTCCAAGAAACCAAGAATTCTAAGAAATCTGAACATTTTTATTCATTCTTCAGTCTTTTCTCCATTGGTTGTAGCAAAGGTAGTCATGAAATGTTGGCTTCTCAAGAAATTACGGGAAAATGAAGATTAAGGTTTCCTTGTATAAACAGGAACACCAGAATCATCGACACAATAGGGTGTGCCAACTCCTTGCAGTCAACAGACAAGCGTCTCATCAACATAAATTTCAAGATGTATTTATGTTTCAGCAGAGCAGTTAAAAGACTGCAATTATCAATTGTGTTTTGTTGAAATGTGGCACATTTATCATTCCAAATTCAAAGGGACATGTTATCTTGCATCAGTAACCAAATTATTTTGAAACAAATCCACAGATATACCTTGAAACCTCTCTCTATGGGGCAGATATTTAAGACAGAGCTTTCAGACCCTAAATTAGGATTCCCAACAATTGTGTTACTAGTATATAATTTTATGTTGCAATATAAGGTAGTTCAACAAAGTTGGACCTACTTCAGCAACCCTTTTTTTTCCTTTTGTCCTTATTTTCATCAGATTTTTCACTATTCCAAACTCTAAGATGCTAAAGTAACTGTATATTATTCTGCAGTTAATACCTTTGTAAATCAATATTTAAAAGCACCTGGTTGATTGGTTATTTCCTATCAGAAGAAAAATACAGGATTTTCTGGCAACACCCACATACGCCAGAAAGTCCAATTTCCTTGAAGTATCAGACACAATTTACTGAAAGTTCTTTAGAATGCATTTGTGGTGGTGATCAAGCGTATTTCCAAATAAGTACAAACAAACAAACTTGTCTAGATTCTGTTATAACAGGGAAACAAATGTTGCAGTCATCTGTTTTGCTATTGCAACACGCATACTAAGAAAATAAGTAGTTCGAAAGAAGACCACAGAAATGAGGGACAGACTAGTGCTAAAATGAAGAAAGTCTTGAAAGTCGGCAAAGAGCAACTTTGTGCTTTTTTTTCTGTAATTCCTTCTCCTTGTACTAGGAACAAGAAAACATTTCAAACTGCATTTTTACAACGCCATTTCTTGCTTACACAGTGCTACTAACAATACTGTGTTGACTTCTCTATATTTGTGAAATTCACAAGCATTTTGAATTAAAGAACAATTCTCTCTAAACTGGGCAAAAGAGCAAAGATTATTTTGAAGTGATGTTTCTCTGCATTCTCAGAAGAAAGAAGTTATAAATTAAAGCTCATTCTACCTTGCACCACTATTGGAAAGTAGAGAGCTATTTTAAAGATTTGAACAAAAGGGTATATTGATAATAACACCTAAAACCAATAATCAAGGTCTGTATCAAAAGCAAGAACAGATCTCTGGAATGAGGGAAATGGAGATCAAATTAGTGATATGAAAAAAACCCACACTTGAAAACAGGAAGAATTCTAATAGTTTCAATTTAAAAGAGTGTTGGAATCCCAGATTTCAACTTGAGTACCTTTTTTTTTTTAACAAATACCCAATAGAGTCCACAAAAAATATGAACACATGAGAAAAAAAATTAAACTTTCTTTTTATTTTTTCAAAGCAAAAAAAAGAACACTGAGTAAACTGTAATGAGCTGGTAGTCCTATTATCCTCAAAAGAAAAATTAAACTAATCATACCAATTTTTCTGCTATTACTCATACAATGTGTCTTGAAAATGGTCTCACAGATTTCCATTTGATCTCTCATCCAAGCTTATGTACCACCCCATTAGCAATTAATTATCTAGACAGAATATATTTATATCTCAAATGTATATAAATCTTTTTTTCTACAATACAACATAGATATCCACTGTTTTGAACAAAAATAAATGCATGCACAACAAGCTGAACACTTCACACTTTGTTCCTTTCTCACCTCTACTCAATTTCTGTCCTATCTTCTTTTACTCAAAAAGTTTTAAAACCACATGTTTTCTCTCCAGGGCAATGTTCAGTCCTTATATCTGTGATTTTCTCTGCAAGACAAAGTAAGCTTTTAAGCTTACTCATGTTCATAATCAAAATATACACATGCAGTTCCACATACCTCCTATTATTTGCATTTAAAATTGACAGAGATGCAAAGGAGTGAGCAGACTGAAGCCTGCAAACAAAAAGAAGCCAAACCCCACAAGTTCAGAAGGACCTAGAAAAAGAAATAGCTTAGCAACACAAAAAAGGAATGCCTAGGAACTAGATACAGGTTTCTGAGGATCTTCATGTGCAAGAAAAAGGGCTCCTTCAAATAAACTGCTCTTCATTATAGTATTTTTTCATAGTTTCACTGTACTCTCGAGCCAAAGCTTTCCCATGCCTTTCCAGGAAACTCGTGAGATCCAGTTGCTTCCTCTCTTGTCCATTAATACACACCAGCATCTTCAGATATAGACAAAGCACCACGGCCATTCTGTGAACTTTTAACTCAAAAAGCTTCTTCTGTCCACAATTTAAGAAGAGTGACCATGATGACTAGGGCTTCATTATGAAATCAGTGCTTTGTGATATGGCAAATGTGACTTCTTTTAAGAGAAAAGCCGAGTAGGAAAATGCAGACTGAAAGTAAATTCTTCCTTCCATAATTCTGGTTTTTTTTGCTCAAGTTACTTGAGGCAGACAGGATAAACAAAATGAACAAGTCTACACTTGAAAGCAAAAGATGATGTGTTAGTAGCCCAGCTCTTTAATGACACGTAAATTTTAAATCTATTTAATTTGAGTGACCCTGAAATTAGCTCAGTTGATTAGAGCATGGTGCTGATAACACCATGGTTGTGGGTTCAATCCCCATACGTAACTGCCTTAAGTCACTTAAGAGTTGAACTTGATGATCCTTGGAGTTCCCTTTCGACTCAGAACATTCTGTGATCTGTGACTTCAGTGACAAAAAACTCTTTAATAACCACTGAGATACTGCTTTTTTTCATCTTCAGGTAAATTACAGGGAGTTTAAAAGGACTATGTTTTACACACAATCTGTACTTTGAGTTCTTCTGGGGCATTTAAGTTAGAGCTTTAATCACTGGGTCACATAACTATTCCATGCTTGCTTGAGTGTTTTATTTAAAAAAACCCCAACATATCAACCTTTCCTTAAGAATTCCAAAACGACTCAGTCCAAGGAGGCCAGAGATGAGCAAGTAAAATCTTTTCCTCCCCTCAAAAGAGTAAGAAAGACATAACAATGCAAACAGCAAACATTCCCAGACTCTTAAGACAATGCTATTTTAATAATACATATAATTTTAATCTTCAGCCATCTGAAATATTTACATGCATGACCAGATGACAAAATGCGTAATTATTTCTTTTGACTATTCAATTTGTGAAGATAACTTGCCAAATTAGCTATACAACCTGTAATACTTGTCCACTGAGAGCCATTAGAGCTTCCCCAACCGACATCACTGTTCCATCTGCTCAGTGATCTTCTGGTACAGATCAAAAGCAGTAACAGCCCTTACTCTGTTCTCAAGTGTTTAAACTAAACCAACTCACTAATTTCTTCAGGTTCTCCAACAATTACAGAGTTTATTAGAACACTGTAACAATGTATTACAAACATACATAAAAGCTTTGAAAAACAAGGCAGTACATTATGTATTTCTAACATTAGACCTGAAGTCCTAGACCAACCCAAGAGAATTTACAAAATATATTTGTATCTTTCCCTTGTTTACCCCTCCCACAGCAAAAAACAAGCATACAGCTAAGGAGTGCCTTTTGATCACTAGAAATTTAAGCGCATATTTAAATACTTTGCTAACTGAATTTCAGTACTGTAAAATGGATCATTCCATAAAACTTGCTATTGATATCTTCATCTCAATCTTGCCCGTTATAATAGCTGTGCATTTCATGTGTGTCTGTGTGCACAGAAATTAAAATATTTTTATGAATTTCAAAAGCTTTAAGCCAAAATACCCTCAGCCCCTTTCTGACAAGGGAACGCAATTGCTGGTGTTTTTATTCTGAAGCTAGCAAACTACTCTCTGTAGTTTTGAAAGTTGATCAAAATAGTGCCACATTCTGATAAGAAAAGCCAGCTACTAAGGTGCTAAATAAATACACAAAATTAAAATACCCAACCCAACTACCATAAATAGTACCCTCTTTAATGTTAGATGAGATTTCCAAGCAGACTGATGCACACAGGAATCCATTCGTAGTATGCCATACCAAGATCTTCAACCACCATCCTCTGTAGTCTTTTTTAAGACCAGATACATATTCACTGTCTCAGGCCATCAACACTATTCTAGAATTTCCTCAGCAAGGCACAAAACATATCTGATGGATTTCCAATGTCACTGTGTTTTAGGGCACTGATCAACCTAAGAGCATGCATCTATATTTCTGCTGCTGGCACACATCTCCCTTCCACTTTCGATCACAGTTAACACTGTTTGCCTTAACCGGCCTTTCTAACAAACACTCTTCTTGCTCCACCATAATGACAACATGAGATAAGTGGCCTGTTTGTGGGAGAAGAGAGTTCTACAGAGGAACTGGGAGATCATTTCAATGGAAGGGAGACAGACATTTAGAGAGGCTGAGATAATATTCAGCAGATTTACCTTGTGGCAAAAGAAAATGAATGATTACAGGTCTGGAAAAAGGAGCCTGTAATTTACAGGGTTTAACTTTGCGCCTCCCTTGCCTTTGAGGGCTTGTAACAGACAGAACAACAACATAAGGTGCAAACTGCTTCATAATGCAGACTTGGTGTAGTCTCCGAAAATCAGCAGGTACACATGAATGTTGGTGAGCCTCCATCAAGACCTTTTTATTCCATTTTTCATATGATGTACTGGCAAAGGCTGTGTGTTCATACTGAGACCCATTCTTCCAGGCTTCAGTACACTTAGCGCCATTCAATCAAGGTAAGATTCACAATGCAGCTCTTCATTTCCAGTAACAATAAAGGAGGACTCAGAAGAAAATTCATTTCAGAAAATCCACTTTTAATGCACTTCTCTGTAAAAGATCTATGTGGGGGACAGTGTCTTAGAAGACATCAAGAAAAAGTTCCATTGCAAATAAATTCACACAAAACCAAACTCCACATTTGCCTACTTGATGTTATGCTCAGAAAACAACCAAATAGTTGCTTTACAAGAAAGTTCATACGGTTTAATATGAACACACTGAGATTTAGCAGTACCTACTTTACAAGAAAAAAGCAACCCAAACCAAACAAGAATCCAGGTCTCAACTGTGAATAATAACTCCACTGTTAGCAATGTACCAGCCACTTTCATGGCATCTTTTACCAGACTCCCAATTACCTACATTCATCCTGCAGTTTATGGAACATCTTATTTAAAATTTGTAATTTCAGGTGGGTTATCTGCAGTGTAGCAATACCTGTACTTTTTGCCACAGTAACAGCACATACTTAAACACATTTTCTCAGCATTTAAATAACTCTCAAGTGATAAAGCTCAAAGGTTTTCTGGATGCTTGTTGCTGTGGTTTGGAGAAAAATATCCATTGGAGCCAAGCAATTTTAGGAGATGCATTGATTACACTACTGTGAATGTGTCTGAAAAAGAGAAAAGCAGCTGCAGGAGCAACTCCTGCTTCCATTCTCTGCTACCACAATTTCTTCTTTTTTGCTTTTATGAGTAACATTTGTCACCAAAAGACTGTGACCTAATCTCCGCTGTACAACACATTTAACGATATTATTCACATGTAAAAAAGGGGCAAATGGTACACAGAACACCAACGAAAAATCTGAAAAAACTCACACTGCTTTTATAGTCCCTTTTCACATAAACCATGTACAGCTTTAAAGAGTGATAATGACTTAAATCACAGGGGACGTTTAAAAGCATAGAATACTAAAGTCTTCAGGAAAATACTTACTTACAAGAACATCATTAGGTTTTAGACAGAAAAGACTAGAACAATAGCGAAAGTTATGACAGTACTCTTAAAATACAAAATAAATTAGTAAAGTGTACATGTCTTTTCTCAAAGTTTGAAGGAAGCCACTGAACTCCTGCTAGAGGCCTGACATTTGGCTCGATTTTCAGTAATTGTCATTAATTTTCTGAGTGTTAAATCCCAGGCCAACAAGGGCAGAAAAATCTAAATTCTCCTGATAAAGTCTTCATTGTGATTTATAATACTGGCAAATCTACTCCAGCCATTTTCTTTGTGAACTACTTTCTAATTTTTCTAAAGAATTAGTCAGTCTGTGACAGAATGTACTGCCACCAGGATCTAATTTGTCCCAGTGCCTTTTACGAGTACTACATAATGTGCAAACAGCACTCTTGCACTGAGCATTTAAGGAACAGGTTTTCCCATATAAGCATACAACTCCATCCAGGAGAGCTTCCCAATGGACATTTTGAACCCAAACAGAAACACACTAAGTTAAGAATTTTTTTACTAACACAGCAAAATACCTATTCAATACTTTGCAGATGAACTGTATCTTTTCCATAGTCCACATAAATAAGACAATGATATTTCATAGTTTCATCTTTAGCTTGTCTTCGTTTTGCCTGTACTATTAGCTCCTGCCAAGTTACATGCATATCTTTAGCGTGAATGACTGAACTCTTATCATTTAGCTATGACTACAGGAAGGAAATAGATTATACCTAACGCCAAAACACTAATTTTATCTAAAATGCCATTAATTAGCTTATCTCATTGACCACACCAAAGCTTTCTTTGAAGTAAAAAAGAGGTCCTCCTAAAGTGTAGTCTGGTCTGCTGCCCAGAAGGCGAAATGCTGTGCAGCCGGCGTGTACTGAGCCATGCTTAGAGTAAAATGATAAGCTCCCCGATTAACCCTTGGGTAAGCCCGCAGAGCAGCGTCTGAGCCGCCTGACAGCCCCGAGGCGGTGACGGCTGAGCGCAGCTCTGCGGGCACCGGGGGTGCCGGCGCACACGGCGGGGTCCCGCGGGTGACTCACGGCGTTCCCAGCCCGCCGGTGCAGGCACCGCGCCGCACCACCGGAGGCACCGCTAATCCGCTGCCTCCTAAGGCTCTCTCGCGGCATTAGTTCCACATCGAGGAACAGCTGTCGGTTTTATAAAGTTCCTTAAAGGTTCACAGGGTTTCCCTGGCTTATGAGGTAAACTGGATTCGCGCCTCGGCTGCGAAGGGTAAGGAGGTTAACGCTCCTTCTCCTCTTCCTCCTCGGCTCTTCCTCCGCCCGGCGCCGCAGCGGGTGCTGCCCGGGCTATCACCGTCCGGCCCCGTGACGGACACCTGTGGCATGCCAGCTCTCGGGGCCGCTGTCGCCGGGCACTGGCACCCACCACCCGGCCGCGAGCGCAGCTCGGCCCCGCGGCGGGCGGGGGAGCGCGGGGCGGGCGGCACAAAGCGCCTCCTCCGCCCGCGGCTTT
>VWZT01004349.1:1190341-1392860 GCA_013397055.1 Pachycephala philippinensis | reverse complement strand
GCTCCCGCTGCCCACAAAAGAACGGCACCGCCGAGGCGCCCGGCGCTCGCGGGGCTGCGACACGGGGCTCTGAACGGGCAGCACCCGCGTTCTGCTGCCCCGCCAATCCCGTGTCTCTGGCTAGAAGGCTGATTCTGACAGTTCTGATTTTCCAGGTGTTGTCCTGCTCCTGCGTGCGGCTCACTCAGTTGCAGGGATCCTACAGCTCGATCTAAAGCTGGGCAATACAACGAGCTTCCCGAGCGTGTGCCGCAGACTGTGTAAGGATGACAACAAAGGATCTGTAGCCCCCCCTGTTAAAATGACTTACCATGCACTTGTCGTGCCAGACGGGCTGGAAGAAGTGTGTTAAAAGCACAATGGGGAATACGGCACGTGGCAATTACATGCTCATACAATTTCTATACCTCAGCAAATACAAAGCAATATTCTGAGATAATTTAATAGTCTACTTAATGTGTGCCTTGAAAGGCTAATAGCAATTTGTATCACGTGGTCCTATTGTGCTTTTTCTTTCAGTTCCCCCTGAGATGGGTTCCGTTTGTGATGGTGCGATGGATGGCACAGGCTTACACACAAAGGAAGAAAAAAGGCTTCCCAGGAATGTGTACCAGCTGCAATGCGAACGGATTCCTTATTCTTCATTCGGAATCATGCCACTTTACTAAATGCAAAATTCAAAATCTTTCTGAATTAACTTACATCTCAGCTCAGCTTTGCTGATCTTTTGAACATGGTTCCTTTAGTATATGTTCTTTCCTTGCTTGAATTCTCCAGCAAAGGCTGGATACGCCCAAAAAAACAACCAAAAGAAATACAAAAGAAAACATTATTTGCTCAGTATTACTGATGAGGAACAAGCTAAAGAAGAAAAAGTAAATTAGGTGTCCTAGCAACAAAATGCCACACCCATATTGCTACCAAAGTAAACTAAACCTACGGTCTGACATTTTAAAGGATTTTCCATTCCTCCTCCACATAACATTTCATTGAAAAGTCTGAAATAATTTGTTAATAGGTACAGGTAATGTGCACTCCTGTGTTTACAAAACAATGTTCTCAACCTTTAGTCAAAAAGGAATGTATACCATTTATGTCAAAAGAAAACACCATCCATCATAGGGAATGAAAAATGTCTGCATTATCTGTTTCATGTTTGAAGCAAGCCATATGTTTCAGTTAAAGTTCTCAGCCTTTGCCATTTCACTACAGGAAAATCATGTTATAGAGGAAAGCGGCAAATGGAAATGAGAAGAATTAATTAAAGGGGAAAGATTCTTATAGAAATATACATTTGAGTTCATTTTTTAAAAATACGTTCCTAAGTCAGTAAAATAAAGTATCTCCTCCAAGCTTGTACAAATAGAAGTTTTTCCCAGCAACTACAATGGCCCAGAGACCCCGAGGGAAAAATAAATCACCTTTTCTGTGCCAGTGACATTCCTCTTGACTGTTAGAGGCCACTGTTGTAGAACTAGCTGTCAGATGTCAGTAAAATTTCACACACACGTGACAGTGATAATAATTTATCAGTAAATATCCCATTTAGAAGATAATTACAAACTTCCCAAATCCTATAATTAAATGGGTTTTTAATGCTAAGAATTGATGGGCCTAATTTTCCTTTTACTTACAGGCTTATATCCGTGTAATTCTAGTGGATTTTAGCTTAACATCTAATTAATGACAATGAAAGTAATGGAAACCATACTGACAGATTATAATAGAATACTGTGGAAATTACAACTCAATAGAACATCCCAGGAAATAATATTTCCATATCCTCTCAATGTTGGAAGAACAGGACTTTCTCTCCTAGGGGAAGAAACCCAAACCCATACAGTACAATTTCCTACTTCAGCTATTTTAATTCCTATTTTATCATTCATGCAGGGCAAGCTGACTGGAATTCACAACTTGGTTAGGCAATTAAACTTTCAGTTACAGAGAGGCATTCATCTTGTTTGCTTAATTCTCAGAATTGACTAACAATGTTCTCTTGCCCAAGAATGTAAGGAAGTGCTGAATAACTCTCTGACACTCACTGAATTCACATAAGTCAAACATGTTAACTGCTCTTGACAGCGTATGCAAAGTGAACAAGGTAAGAAATATAGATCAGACGTTCTCCAAAACAGGAAGAACTGGTGTTTTGGCATAGTCTTATTTTTATTTAGAATTAAATTTATTATTGAAAATGTTTGTACAAAATGGCACTGAACCAGCTTCGAATATCAGACCTAATTTTTAGTTGTGTTTGTCTGTGGACAAGGACAAAGGCTTCTTCATCTACAGCATTTTCTCTAACAATGAAACTCCACATTCTTCCTACCTCTTCTGTTCCCTTTATTCACTGTTCAAAGAATGTGTGCCTGGTGACTTTCATTGTGGTGCTTTAGTGGACTGTGAAGCCAAAAGATGAAGCTTAAAGACCACGTATGATAATCACAAAGCTGTAGTTAGGAAATTCAAATTCTGTCAGTCCACTGAAGCCAAAATCAAAGGGCTGTCACATCACAACATGCTGCTGGTAAATCACATATGCAAATAATCTGCAAAAATTAAAAAAATATCACAGGCGTAAAATGATGATACAACCTCTTCCAACAGGTAAGGAGCACAGATATTGTGTATTCTCAGGTGTCGTAACTTCAGCAATACCTATTAATAACAATACTATGCAACTCTAATTTATTTTCTTCAATAAAAATGCATATTAGAATGAAAGACTCCTATATGGATCACATAAGATTCCCTGATCCATCTTGTAAGAAAAAAATATCTGACAGCAGTCAGATGTTTTCCTAGCACCAATACAATGACCAAGCCACTTCCTGTTTTTTAATTTTAACTTAATTTTTTTTTTTAATTTAGTTTTAAATGTCTGTATTTGGTCAACATGATTCATAAAGGAGTAGTCCTCCTGTTAATGGATATGTACCTTCTGATATGTATGTGTAGCAGAGTGATAGAGAGAAGACTCTTGGTCAGGCACGAGAAATATGACACTGATTATGTGGATTATTATGATTAGATTTGTTGCTAATACAGCATCTAAATGTTGTCAGTGCAGTATATAATATAAGCAGGTATAAAAGGTTATAATATAAGCAGGTGTGGCTACAAATGAACAGGTTTACAGTTTTTGGCCTTGTAGAATTCAGAATTACAAAGCACCTATGTAGCTACTTTAGGGTTTTATCTTTGTGTTTTACCAGATCTTAGAACCTTTACTCACCCACCCAAAAGTGAGTATTCCCTGCCTTAGGGCTGGACATACCCTGCAGGTGTCCCTGTGGGGCTGGAGATTCACGAGGAAGCTATAATCTCTGAAAACCTCTGCTCAGCTGGCCCAGTCTTCAGCAGCATTTTATAGACTTTTGCAGGCTGATGTTTACCAAAGTCAATAGCAATCACCACAACTCACCCATCTCTGGAATGCATTGATTATGTGAGCATTCACAGCATTCCTCCTGCAATTCCCACCTAGTGTTCTCACCTTGAGACAAATCATATTGCCCATCAGAGACAATGGCAAGGGAGAGGATGTGTTTGCTAAGACCTGACTGTCTTTCATCACCATCAGAGTATGTCCAACAGCTCTGCTGTGGCTCTTGATCTGCTGTACAAAACCTACGTGGTGGGATAACGCTTTCTATTATAGTGAACATTAAAGGGATTAAGTGTGAAAATAAGAGACACCTCTATCTGAGAGATGACCATGGTGAAGGTTATATTTGACTAGGACATGCACCTGCTTCCACTGAACCTAGTGGGAGTTCTGTAGCAGATGGTGCTGTCAGTACAGAAATGCCCCAGTATATACCTGTCACAGTGCATGGTAACCAAACAGATTTACCTCCACCTCCGTGTGAGCTTGCACAAAGAATATGAAGTTCACTTAACGACCAGCTTACCTGTGCCTTTGTCACAGTCTGTTGTGCCAGCTCTGTCCCCTACCATCTGCTCTTCATCTGCACTGAGCCTTGGCACTGCAGTTTCCCGGAGTGCAGCTTGGTTGGCTTGCTTGCAGCAGGCAGGTGATTCAGGTAAAATATGTAAAGTTCCCTATTTCACGGACCCATTGTAGGTACTGCTGAGGGAGGATTACCTAATTATGTTAATTGGCTGTTAGCAAGTGGAAGTCAACTCAAATTTCAGGTAGAACTTGGTCTATTGTATTCAGGTAGTCTGACTGCATGTTATAAACACTTTCACCTCAGGGACATTTAGGTGTGTTATTTATGTTAGGACCAGGTTGTGTTTTAGAAAGAGACAAATGTTCTCTCTTTCAAAGCAGAGTACAACAGATGCCATTAAAGACCAAATGGTGAGGCTTGGTGGTTAAAAAGTAGGTGAGCTAGAGATGTAAGGAAAACATGCTTTAAAAAGCATGGATGCTTTTGTTGTTGGGTTTTTTTCTGTTTTTTTGCATCTGTTTTCTTTTGGAAATCACTGGTGAAGCATAGCAGTATGAAAAATTATTAAATGAGGCAACTGATGAGTATTTTAGAATGAAGTTCCTATGTAACAGCTAAAATTTCTATTCTTTTGTATGTATTTCTAAATGAAAGAAAGTACCAAAGCCTATGAAAAAACAGGCTCTGAGGATGAAAATGAAATGCTCCCATGTAAGAAGAAACAATTAGAAAAAAATGTAATTTTTAACCCCTTTCTGTAGCTATGAAGTTAGACAAACCTATAATAACCATTGCAACGAGTGTCCCAGCAAATGTCTGTACAGCATGCATTTTTTACTAAATTACAGTAAATTTTGTTGAGTTTTGTTGTAAAAGGTGACACAAGAAATCAGACGCTAAAGCCTTCCATGTATATGATCCAGGCATTCACTTAATACATGAATAATTGTGGGTTTGCTAGCATTCTTCAGTCAGACACAGTCAAGTCGAACACACAAAAGTGTTTTTCTTGTTTCCAAAATCAAACATTTGTCATCTTGCTGAAAAGACAGTAAAGTAACTCATACAAATGTGTTAAAGCACAGACCTCTTGTGCTATGGCAGTAACACAGACCTCCTGGAGATGTGTGTCTTTGTTTTCTGAATGCTGGAATTGTACAGCCTGTAGTTTGACTAATTGTAAGCTCCATGTATCTTTTTGGAGGCGTGTTTGAGTCTATTCCTTATCGTTTAATTAATTAAGACAAATACAGTGGTATGTGCTTGTTGCTTTGATGAAAATACTGTAGCTAGGAAGAGGCAAGACTCTTTAGCTAAGAAGTTTTGTGAGATGAATAATTTATTCTGCAGGCATAATATATCAAGGAAGGTAATTTAAGTAAGATTGCAACTAATACAGCTAATTAGTTAAGTGACCCAGAAGCTTCAAATTGGCACTTGATATTTGAGGTACCAACAAAGATTAATTCCTAGCAAAGATCAGTTGTTTGTATCTGATATATGTATAACTATTATAGTACATATTTCTTTATAAATGGTCACAATTGTTCAAGTTTACATGAAGGTTCAGAATAGGAATCTCTTCAGCCTATTGCATATGAAGGTATAAAAGCTAGTTATTTTCCTACTGTTCTGCTATATATATGTTAAGTGTTATTAATGAAACTCCATACAGAACATGGAAGAAATTAATAATTTAATAGAATGTCCACATTTCAGTGCAATACCAATCCCCAGTGAGAATACCAGTTTCTCTTCAAATTTGTCCAGACTGTTCACCAGATATATCAGCATTCCCAGTGTTTTTTTAGGAATTCCAGAATTTCTGACAGTATCTGAGATGAAGTGCTCCAGGCAACAATTACAAAATCTGAAGAAGCTATAGCTTCCTAAAACTTTACCTATTTTAATATATTTTGGTGCTAAAATGGAGAATACTTGGTTTTTTTCATATTTCAGCAAATCTCAAAATATATTAAAAATGTAATTACTTAATAAGAATTACTTCTAAGTTGTTGTACCACACTGGGACTCATGCCTTTTTGAGTATTATTTATAGGAAAAAAAAAATTACCTGGCATATCAGGTAATCCCATAAGTACTGGTAAGAACAAAGAATTTCCTAGACTTAACTTTAGTACTCACAGGAAAATCTTCTGCCACCTCAGATAAAGAGTTTCACAGACGCAGCAGAGCTGGGAGAAGTACTTAGGACTTCCAAAGACCTCACTAACACCCTTGCAAAAGGATTTATTTCAGCCTAGAGAAGAAAAGGCTTTTGGGATGACCTTATTGCAGCTTTGCAGTACCTGAAGGGAGCCTACAAGAGAGATGGAAAGGGACGTTTTACAAGAGTATGTAGTGACAAGACAAGGAGGCATGCCTTCAAACTGAAAGACAGCAGGGTTAGATNATAAAGAAGAAATTCTTCGCCATGAGGGTGGTCAGGCACTGGAACTGGTTGCACACAGAAGTTGTGGATGCCCCATCCCTGGAAGTGTTGAAGGCCAGGTTGGATGGGGCTCTGAACAACCTGGTCTAGTAAAAGGTGTCCCTGCCCATGGCAGTGGGGTTGGAACTAGGTGATCTCTGAGGTCCCTTCCAGCTCAGGCCATTGTAGGATTCTGTGGTTCTATGATTCTATGATTACTGAACTGCTGTGAAAATATGTTGTGTGCGCTGCAAATCCAGCCAGACCTAACCTCCTGTGCATCAGGAGGTGGGAATGCTGTATGGTCGCTTTCCTATGGAGCCACATTCTCCTCCTGCTTTACGCACAAAATGTGTACATCAGCCCCTGGTTGGGTGCTGCAGATGTAACCATGAAGACTTTATAGCACATCCAATCGTTTACCTGTTGAGAGATATTTATTGCTTTTCTTGTTAGCCCTTTTGTGAAGATAGGGCTGACTGCTGCCAGCTCTCATGCCAGCAGGTGTTCAAGGCCAGGGTGGATGGGGCTTTGAGCAGCATGGTCCAGTGGAAGGTGTCCCTGCCCATGGTGGAGGGGTTGGAATTGGATGACATTTAAAAGGTCTCCTCCAACCCAAACCATCTGGTGATTTCCCAGCCCTAAGCCCTGGTGCCAGCCTGCGTTCCTGGCTCCTGCTCCCTCGGCATGACTCCAGCTTTTGTTGTCACCAAACTTGAACATTCTTTAAAGAGCAAATTGTTTTCTACCTGCTGCTATAAACCCGACGGTTTAAAAACTACGTGATTTGAGCACCAGCGGTTTGTAGTCCGCCGCTTACTGCAGTGACTCGAAGCCTTGCTGTAAAAGGCTTTCGGGGAGACACACCTTCGTGGGCAATAGCTGGAACCAAAATTCAGGGATATTTTATCGTCTGCTGCCATCTTCTGGCGACTGGCTACAAAAGGAGTGGTGAGTAAAAGGGCTGTGGAAAGGCGGCCGCGCCGGGAACAAAGGCGCCGCGGCGCTGGGCGGGTCCCGCCTCAGGCGGCCCGAGAACCAGGGCAGGGCCTGTTCTGCGGCCGCCCCCAGCGCCGGCACTGTCCGACACCCGTGATTGGTTTTAAATTCAGAGGCTCTAAAGAGCCCCACGGTTTGTGGTCAGTGAGGTGAAAACAGATCCTCGATGGGGTTTGATGTGCTCATGGAAAGGTGTGGGCTGCTTCTGCAGGACAGTGTAACCGGGCAAAGGGGTGATACACGGGGCCCGTCTTCTGTGCTGGCGCTAGGGAAGAGGACAAACCAGAGAATCCCTCTGCAAAAGGGACAGCGGCGAGCCCAAGTGCCTTTCCAATGCCTGCCTGCAGCTGCAGCACATCGGGGAATTGTTACAAACATTCCCTTCCCTAACAATTGTATGTCAGTCTTTCTAGTGTGAAATTTAGTTAATATATATGTTAGTTCATGTATACATTGTATACTGTAATGTAATGGAATAGTGGTATTTTACTGGATGCTGTAGTATTTGTTCATGCTTCAGTAAAACGAACAAAGGCACTACCTGGCCCTAGAAGTAAATGCCTTTGGCTTCTTGGAAAATTAGAGCTGTCTATGAAGGATAAAGGATATGCCTGGACAACCAAGATAACCACCAGCATCCCAGTCTCTCTGACATGTCTTTGAAACACTCTCAGTGTCATCTTGTATCATAGATAACTGGCAAGACTGGCTCCAGGGACGTCTGGATCAGTAGACAAGCAGCAAGGATCCTGCAAAAGTATAGCTGCTCTGCAAAGTTTTACTATGATTGCTAATCAGCAGCGTTGGTGTCAGTGATTAGTCAAACTGTGTTGTACCTGAATGTCTGAAGGCTTTACCTGTGTAAAGCTACATTCATGGTGCCCCGTTTTGGCTGGTGCACCTCAGGTTCATGAATAAATATTTGCCCTTGCAGTTCTATGCTTTGTGTCCTCACTTCTCTCCTCTGATGGCACGGGCCAGTTGTGTATTTTTATGACAGAGGTGAGGAGAATTGTGACACAGCTGCTGCGACCCCCATGTGTCTGAGCAGCACTGGAAATGGCAGATCCATGATTATCTAGGGCCAACCTGTATTGTTTATCCCTGTGTTGGTGTTATAGCTCAGTGGAAACAAAATAAAGCACTTACTGGACCATTTGCACAGGTAAAGTTAAAGCTGGGGAAGTTTGCTTTAGGGGAGGAAAAAACCAGCTAGTCATTTGGGAAACTGCTTCTTTCACTGGCCCCAGTGAAAGGACCTTGGGTAATTTTCCACTCACTTTACTCGTTCTTCGGAGGCGTTTAAGTTGCAACAGCCCTGTAGAAGTGTGGCTGATTTGTAGCTGGGTTGTCATGAACAGGGGTTGCACCTCTGATGCCAAGACAGAAAAGAAGGGTTCCTGATGTAGAGCGATAAGCAATACTGCTTAACTAGTAAACTTCGGTGCAGGACTTAAAGAGCTGAAGGGAAAGAACAAAACAGTGCCAGAACTTGATTTATATTTGCTGAAGGAGAAGCCTCAATCATACTGTTCCAGAATATTTTATGACCTCATGTTCACTGTATGTTTCAAAAAATGGCAGTCTCTAAGGTCTGAAGTGGTTTTCCACAGGCTCTTCAACTGCTGTGGAGCTGGAAGTGATGCATGTTCCTGTAATGCCACAAGTTTAACTCTGTAAAGACTGACATTGTATTGCTGAAACACACTGAGCATTTCCAAACATAAGGAGACCTCACGGCACTCACTGTTGATTAAAAAATTGAGGTGATTTTCATCAGTGATCTATTTGATGCGCTCCGGGTGTTGTGAATTAAGTTTTTTGTCCCCCAGTAGTGAAAAGACAAGGATTGATGCATCTGCTACTTCAAGAAAATTAACAGGTTGTTTGCATGGTCTTGGGGGGTTATCACTGGGCTTTTTATGTTTTTTGGTCTAAATTCACTGACCTGGCTTAACAGTGTGAAAATTCAGTGTCATGAGCATGATTTATAACTTGGCTTCATGCCATTTGGGGGGAAAAAAGGAAAAAAAAAGCCAAAAAGAAAAAAAGACTTGTGGAAAAAATGAAAGAAACAGATGGTATCAGGTATTTCTTTGGTGGGACCATAGTTTAAGACCTTTCCTCATGTCATGCATGAGTTGCAAAAGAGTGAAGAGAGACTGGAGAGTGAATCAGCTTACCCTAAAGTAAACACACACTGGACAGTCACCTGGATTGGACCATAATTTTGATCTCCATTAACTATATTTATATCTAGATAGCTACATTTAGATTACTGTACTGGGGTGTGCTGATCTTCGGCTAAAATGTTTCCTAAATTGTTGATACGACAGTTGGGGAAAGAAGTGGCTTCTTGGTGTTCCTTTTGGTGTTACTGCAGTGCCTATTTCCTATTCTGAATCTGCATGTTTGTTGGCGATTATTACAAAGTAAGGGTCATATTTTGAATAGTGGGGTTTTTTTAAAAGTAAAAATCGGTTGCTATTTAAAACTCAGGAACATTGCCAGAATGTGAACCTGAAAGGCCTGAATCTCATTCTGAAATCTATTTTGTCACTTTTGAGACTTTTACCTTTTAAAACTTACTCCGTGAACATATTCAACGGGTAGATTTTATAGCGTTCTTAAAAAAGGCATGAAAAATCCAAGTTTCACTGAATAGGACAAAGGTTTCATTCACTTCATCAGGCTGCTAGCGTCACTGGCTGAGAAAGTGTGCTGAGATTTAGGACTTCCAATCTGATTTTTGGCACTAGGAGAGTGATGTCATTTCCTGAGCTGTGTGACCATGCTGGAAAATCACAAAACGTGGGCTTTTTGAACAACCAACTTTATTTAAAAGCCCAAGAAATGACACATTATGGTGAAACTCAATTGAAATACATTGAAAATTACTTCACAACAGTAAAGAGGAACTCTGAGAAGGTGTGATTTTCACAATTATGGAATTTTTGAACTTATTGCCATAGTAAGATTTTGTAAAATAGTTAATCTTTACAAAATAAAATATATGATTTCTTTGTAACCATGAAAAAAAGTGAACCAGAATCAGGTGTTTTGATATCCCATTTTTATTGACAAAATCTCCTTTGAAATGATATTGCTGTGGAAAAAAACCTAGATACTGTCCTTACAGGACTCCTTCTTGAACTCATATTTAGAACACTTATTTAAAAAGCATAACTGGGGAGTGTTTGGGGGAAAACATTAACAGAAAATTCTGGATGGCATTTTAGAGGCCATAATTTGTACTGGTTCTCAGGGTAGAGTGCATGAAGCTGAATATTCTGAGACTGAGGTCATGCAGAACTGGGGAAGCTTAGCAGGAGATTCAATTCATATTAGCTATTCCTCCTCTGAGGGTGGGAGATTCTGTTTTACATTTCTTAAAAACGATGCATTGCAACTTTAATGTAACTTAATTTGGCTCCATGATAGGATCAAACATTCATGTATTGCACTTTCGAGTTTGAAGTACAAATTAACTTTTTAACAGTTGAGGCTACTACTAACTTGTAGGATAATTTTTAGCTCTTTAAAAAATAATTGTTTGCCTTTTCTTATTTTGTTTAGAGTTTTTTCTTTTTTTAATGTGCAGCCAATGTGAAAAAAAATAAGCCTCAGTATATTCTTTTCCCTTCAACTTGATTGCATTGTATGATTTTTCTTACCTCCACATGAAGAACCATTCAAGAAGAGTCATATGAGGGCATATGCAGTTTCTGATCCCCATAGCAGTCAGCTGATCTGATGCCTAAAGAGGCCAACCTGAAAACAGAGACTAGACAGGAGTAAGGGAATAAAGGTGGATATTTATTTGAAAGGCCTTCAGAGGTACACCCTGGGCAGGCCAAAGGCTACACCCAAGATGGATGACGAGTCACGAGTTCTTCACACTTTTATAGGTTTGATCCATTTGCATATCAGCATGAATTCGCCAATTAAACTTTAGCTAATGATGTAATTTCCCCTCAGCTTGCCCCCCTTCTCAAGATGCTGGTTTACACATTTTGGGCCTAGGACAGTCTGGGTGTCCTTGGAGAGCAAGCCTGGAGAGGCTTTGTTATGTCTGTCTTAGCATGAGAGAGCAGCAGCTCACAGGCTACAGGACACTTCAGAGTTACACACTAGGAATACAGAATTTGAAAAATATAAAAGTTAAAACCTAAGGCATCAGATCAATACTCATGAAGAACACTTCGCTTCTCTAACATGAGTGATTTCTAGCTATTAGATCTCTAATGAGTTCTAACTGTTAGATTTTCTGTGTGGGCTGTATTCAGACTTTGGCTTCAGAAAAAAGTTACTAGAGTAGTGGTGGTGCATAATCACATGAAAAGCAATTTGGCATGTGCCAGAGTGGATGTCAAAATACTTAGACAACAGCCATTGTGTGTTCTTAGGAGATTCATCAGAGACAGGGTCTGAAGCAATTCCTGAAGACCGAAGAAGCTAGCAGCATCGTCTAACATTAGCCATGGGTCATCCTATGAGTTTCTTGAAAAACATTGGGAAAAACATTACCCTGGTTGATGTGAAAATTAAAAAAAATCTGGAAAATTGCCTAGAGTCCTTTCTTTATTTTTGTAGTAACAGTGATGTGGAGAAAAACAATACAGGTTTTCACTTTCTTGGATTTTTATCTAAAAACCTTTGTGATCAATTGAACAGAGCACCACATTTTTGAGCAGACTACAACTGGTAGGTGACATACCTGCTGCCTGAGGTTACCTGTGTGCAGTGAAAACCAAATGGCTTTTTAAAGACCATTTCTAGAAATGTTTTGGTCCAATGGAGCAGAAAGTAAGTAACTACATGGAGTTTCTCTAGACATTTTTCAAAGAGAAGAACTGAGAACTGCTATCTCTGGTTGTGTGGCTGATATTTTAACCTTATCTAATGAACACATTGAAAGAAATCTTACTAAGCAAAAAATCCCTTCCATTGATTGTATTGGGAGGATTGTGGATAGACTTGTTCCTGACTAACTGCAAGTTCTTTTTCCTTCATCCAGAAGCTTCAATGATAAAATAGTTCATCTCATACAGCTAGAAATCTACATTAAACATATAACAATAAACCCTTCTATTCTTTGTACAAGTACGTTAGGAAGCTGGATCAAAGAACTGGAAAAGCTTGATTACAACTGAAATTTATAGAAATGGCAATCATGTCCTGATTAAAAGGAGATTTGAAGCCAAAATGAAAATATCTCCTGTAGCTTAACTTGATATGGCTATTATTCATGAGTAGAGAACCTATTGCATGAAAATTCCTTGGCCAGATTTTGTAACTAAAAAACAATTGTTTTGAAAAAAATTAAAAATATTTTTCCCCCTAAATTAACAACTGTAAGAAAATGTTCTGACATTAGAACTGGAATACTCTGCAGTGTCTGTGAGAAAGTTTTGATGCTTGACCTTGTCAAATGTGAAGGTAACTGACCTCTAGAGATGTGTTGCTGTGCTTCTGCTGGGGATTTCAATGGAATCAGTGGTGGCACAGACTGTGATGAATAACTGAAGGAGGTGTAAGAAAAGTGGGTCTGCTACCTACAGTGTCTCGGGGGCAGTTTCACTAAAGGCTACAGAAGTCTTTGTGGCAGATCAGGCTACTTTAAGACGGTTCTTGTCACAAACAAATAAGTGACACGATCCTCCTAAAATATAAAAAAGGCTGATTTTGTTTTTCAGATGCATTTTTTCCTACTGTTAAATTGCAAGACCTCCAAATCAATACATACATGCACTTTTCTTCTGATCACACGAACGATCTTTTTGCTTAGTCTTGCTAAAAGCAAGTTTCAGTTGCTTTGTTTCCTCCTCCTTTTTAGGCTACTGTTTATAGTCTTAAGCCATTTATCTTTGGTCAGAAATCTAGGAAAAATCTGATCCAGGAATTTGTGCATATGCAGGTTTTTCAATTTACTTTTGTTACCAAATATTTAGTTTCTCTACATGTAATTTTAATTTTTAGTTAACAAGAACGCTATTGTTCTTGTTAGTTTTCTTCCACGGTTGTGTTTTTCATAATTTCCACTTGTTAGGAGTGTTTGGGAAGGCCATGGGTGCCACAAAGGCTTGATCCCGATTCCTGTAAAAGAGAAGTGTTGAGACAAGTTTTTTTGTGTTTTAGTAAGAACTTGAGTTTTATTTTTGTCTTAATTGTAATTCAAAGTGTTGTGATTAGAGGGTTGGTCCTTCTTTGCAGCAGAAAATCTGAGTGCAAAAATAGTATTTTTTATTGCCTAGCTGTTACTGTTTAAAGGAAAAGTGATATAAGAGAAAAATGATGCACATCCCTCAGGAGTTAATGGAATTTACTTGTTTTTAAAATATCAGGTTTCCTATATTTGAAGTTGGTGCATAATTAAGATGAGAAGGGCCTTCAGGAGTTCTGAGACTGGTGTTATAGAAATAAATGCTGTTTACCAGCAACCAGAAAAGTAGAGATCCTAGAGACTTACAGTGACTGTGTGAAGACTTTTTGCCCATTTCAACATTCATTTTTATGCAATACCATTTTTTTCCTTTATAGCGAGCACATAAAAAATGCCATAAGCTGCACTTTTAAGACAGTGTAAAATAGAAAGAGCAATAATTCTAATAACTCCTGTAGGTCAGTGCTTGAAAACAGATACTCCAGGATGTCAAGCTTCATATGTATTCCTTGGCTCTGAGAGAAACTGCAGTAAATGCTGCTTTTATAGAGAGTTTCTGTGACTGCCAGCAGAAGAACTGTAACACATTTATAGGGAGTAAAAACTGGAATGAAACATGCCAGACTAGAACAGCAATTGCTTCCTTCTTACTATTGGAGAAGGATTAACATAATAAATCATTAGGACAATAATTGGAGATACATTTGAAAAATTACGTAATTATTAGTAGGTATAATTTAACTGTATGATAAATTGCAAATAATGACAAATTTGTATATCATTTACCGCAACCCAAAGTTTTTGTTAAAGGAATATGTATTTTCTTTCTGTTTAAGGAATGCAGAGGATGAAACAAAAAATCCTAACTTCTTTTCCACTAGTGTGTATGTGAAAGCAGAAATTTTACAAAGGCAAAATACAGCAATAGTAGCTTTTAAATGGAAAAAAAATGAGTGACCATTGGTTACTAGAAAGGGTAAGGCTGATTTGACAGCAGTAAATCAGAGTATGGAATCCTTTGGGAAGTAATTAATGTGATATTATATTCCAACTAATTACTGTACATATGAGATATAAAGGTCACAGTATGTTTCAAAGCAGACATAACCTTTCTTAGTAAGAAAAGATCACCCATTTGATGCTTTTGTTTTGAAGTCAAAATACACATCTCCATAGATGCTCATATATCCTGGCTGGTTTTTCCTCTGAATGCTGTTCAAGCCATCCTGATAATAGGTCTGTGCTTTGAGACTATCTCTGAATGAAGCTGAGGCATTGATAAAGTGGAGAGTTCATTGTAGGACTGCTGAGACATATTCAGGGAGCTGGAGCACCTGGCAAATGAGGAGATGCTAACGGAGCTGCATTTGTCCAGCCTGGACAAGGAAAGGCAAAACAGTGGGAACTCAGCTAGTAGCAGGCTTCTGCTCCCTAAACAGCAGTCACAGGAAAGATGGAGCCAGACTCTTCCTCCGAGATACACAGTGAAAGAACAGAAGCCAACAAGAGGATTTCTGATTAGATATGAAGAATGAGAATGGCTGTGTTGCAACAGTCTGCCCAGAAAATCGGTGGTATAATCACCCTTGCAAATTTTCAGTATCTAACTGTTGCCTGTGTGACCTGATCTAATTTTTTAAGTAGTGTGCTGTAAGATGGAGAGAGAATAAGGTGATTTCTAAAGATTCCTCCAAAAAATTATTCTTTGATTCTAGTGTCTTTTACTTGAACTTTGTAAGATACAGAAAAATGTGTATCTTGTCAACGTGATCATTGATGTTAGCTTAATAGGGAATGTAAAAAACTTTGCAATTGTGTATGAAAAGTACATAAGAAAGATTGGTTGTTTTGTCATTGTGCAGCCTTAAAAAAATGCTTTCTGGATATGGTATGTTTCTTAACTTGCAGTCTTCAGAAAAGCAGAATTATGTGTTCAGTGTTTCGTTCTTGATTCTAATATTTCTCTGAAAAATTGATAGGAATCTTCCTGCTAATGCTTTTTCATTCTTCTTTGTAGTAAAGTTTTCTTAGTTCCTATCAGAGATTGTAGACGGTGGGTGCTAGCTCCCAGATGGTTTCTCTTCATATATTTTATCATTGCAGAATTTTATCATTGGAAAAAAACACCTCCTCTGAAGAATAAAAATTATTCTGAAAAGCAAACATCTTTCCTTACTCTCCTCTCTACCCAATGTGACTATAGACTCTTCAATATTACTAGGATGATAGCTATTTTATAGACTGGAACAAAAAATGGCAGTATGTTACTGGCAGACCTGAGGAAAAATGCTGTGAAAGGGGAGAAATGATGGCAGAGCAGGAATTGTATGGCTGTTAAAAAAGCCACAACATAAATCATGAGAAGGTTCTATACAGGCCTAGATTGTTAAACCTGCTTTGTCTCAGCATCAGGGAGAAGGATTAAAACCCAATAAAAACCCTCTTCTTTTTTCACAGAATTTGCCTATATTACAAGCCAAGAAAGCCAAAACCAGCCAGCCAGAGCTGGTAAATGGCAATGTTTCTTTTTCACTGAGAATAAATTTCACGAGGGAAATAATTTTCTATCATGGTTTCTGAAATAAAGGGATTTGAAGAAAACATCTGGACTCTGGGATAATTCAGAGCAAAAGCCTGCACATGTACTGTGTGTAGGAAAGTGGTATGTTTCATCTGTGCAGTATATACTTTTAAAAACAGTTCCTTTCTTATAGAAAACAGCTTGAAAATCTGGAAAAAACCCAGGAAAAACAAGTGATACACGATGCAATTGCTCACCACCTGCTTATCAATGCTCAGCCCATCCCTGAGCAGTGACCTGCAGCTCCTTGCTGATTCCCTGCAGTTCATGTACTGGGCGTGACGTTCTATGGTGTGGAATATCCGTTTAGTCAGTTCAGGTCAGCTGTCCTGGATGTGCCCCTTCCCACCTTCTTGTGCAGCTGCTGTCTGACAGGGCACGGGAAACTGAAAAGTCCTTGACTTAGGGATTAAGTTGGTGACACACTAATGTTTTCACTACTTAGCAACAATAAAAATATTAGTGTGTTACCAACATTACTCTCAGACTAAATCTAAACACAGCACTGTACCAGCAACAAAGAAGAAAATTAACTCAACCCTGAAACAAATATGAAGAACCACACAGTTTCTGGGAAACCACCTAATGTATAAGGTCCATTTGGTCTAGATCAGCCATTGTGTCTTTCGCTGAAAATACTTTTGGAGCTGGAACTGAGAAAAAGATGAGTAAGCACGGAGCTCCCAAAGTGGTAATTACATTAAAATCTGTAGTTTGTATGAACTTCTAGAAGTTTCCTTCCAAAGAAATTTTTCTCAGCAGAAATGACAATACTGCTCTTTCCTCTGTGGTAGAATAGAGAATTTATAAACATGTTGATAAATTTAGAGGTGAGGCTGACCTCAACATCCCACCAGAGTTTTATGCATTTTGTGGGAGGCTGCTGATGACAGAAGTACTTGTTTTACTTTGGCTGCTTCAGTTAAGTAAGTGTCCTAGCTTTCAGTACTCTGTAGACATTGACCTGGACTTGTCTTGGGACTTGTTCCTATTTGTAGACTTTTCAGTGTTAAGCTTCTTACACTTCCTGATGCTCTGGGAGCCCCGTAACAGAGGTAATTAAAAATACAATCTATCTTATGACAATATCAACGACTTGACTTCATTACACTGCATAGCGGGAGGTCATGTATTCATATCTAGGAAATGTGCAGACATGAGCTATAGGAGTGCAAATCCTCTCTGCTACCAGATGATCTTAGATATAAATTTAGCTATTCAGGAACATCCAATTTACTGTAGAGAGAGGCATAAGTGGTGCTTAAAAGATTCCCTCAGGAGGGAAATGATAATTTAATTTTATTTTTATTTCTTTTCCCCACATTAGAAAGAGTAATAATAAGATGAATAAAAAGCAGTGTGGTAGTTTGTGAAAAAATAACGTCTCAATTTTGCCAAACAATAGATTTGCTGTTGTTGGGAATGTTACATATGAATGGCATACAGCCTTTGCTGTAACATGTTGAGAGTAGAATCTTTGTAAAAAGCAATATCTTGAATTTCCAGTCAAATAAATGTACAATCAGCTTCTCCCTGACACAGTCTGAAATCAGAAAATTTAAGAAGAGACCCAAATACAGCATGCCAACTGGAAATTTGTTACTTGTAAATCAGTCTTAGAAGAGAATGGCTAGGTTAAGGTAAGATAGAACTTTCCTATCTGAGATGGGCCCTTGAAAAAGCAGTTGCAACAGCAGAAGAAATCCACGTCTCACTTCCCTTAATGAGCCTGCCTGCAACTTTCTGTCCAAAAAATGGGTTAAAAAGGTTCTAGATTAGCTGAGGTACTGGGAGCCAGGGCAAAACAAGCAAAAGGGTCTGTTCAGTGGCTCCTGCCACAGATGACTTAAAGTCTGAGGGCAAAAGGAATTCCAAATGTTTCATGTTAATAGAGCTGAAACACTGGCACACAAATTCTATGTTTATGGTATTTTTAAAGACTTTTAATGATTAATGCTAGTTTTCTAAAGATGAAGGGGAGACAGAAAAAGTGCCGCTAAAAGCTTCACAATGGTTCCTTTGTATGCAAAGCCAAAAAGAAATTTTAAAACTTTGTTTGGCAGTCAAAATAAAAACTGCTTTGGGCTTTTGATGCCCTAGACATTTATATTTCTTTATATGCCATATGCTCCCTTAAAATTATTTGTTTTAAAAATGTTGTTTCACTTGGAGGAAACCTGGAACAGGAGGAGAATTGCCACCAGCTGGAATTCTATTATATCTGTACAAGAAAGTACAAACTATTATTTTACCTTATCAGAGCCCACTGCTGACAAATTTGATCAAGTTGTGTGAATTTGCATGACATCCCAAGGAAGGACAGCACCTTTGACTAAGGGGATTGGGTGTGTACTTTGTTAGATAGACTCATGCTGATTCTGGTTTTTAATATCTCTTCCTAAAACAGGGCAGTTATTTAACAAAAATGAGAACATTATACCAAAGAATTTGCAATTGGAGTTGACTGTATGATTCCTTATATTATGGGAACAAGCGATAGGGAGAGAATAGGATGAGGAACTAATATAGTTATTAATGATAAAAGATGTAGTTCTTGTTGAGTTCTATTTTTCTGCTAAGCTTCTGAAATCCACATTTAAACAAGAAATTAGCACAGGGCTTGTAGGAGAAGGAATTTTCAGGGCTGGTTTGAAGCAGAAATCACCAGTGTTGAGAGAGTAGGCTCTTATGAGGTCTTCACACATGAGGGGAAATGAGGCAGTTACAGACCGTGGCTTGTTAACAGCAGTACAAATTCACTCCTGATACAGGCTGGAGGCACTCAGCTGACTTTCATGGTGCAGCATGTGTAAGTAAGCCAATGTGGCTCTAGTATTGCCACTACCATTAATAACAAAGAAACTGCTAGCAGATTTTAGAAAAAAATATAATGAATGATAAAGCTATCAGTTCTTTAGTCTTCTTATAGGTGAAAATTTCCCTAAAGTATGAGAACAACAGTAGGCATTTTACTTTTTCTCTAGGCTCTATGTGGAACTCATTGCAGTTTGCTGGTTTATAGTCTTATCTTTGTCCCTGGTTTCCTGCTTCTCTGCTCTCTTTCACTTCTACAGACCACCAGGCTACACCCGTTATCACATTTAAGGGAATTTCTGGAGATGTGATTTCTACAGTTAGTTTCTGCTTTTTCTCACTGTCAGCAAGCTCTTTTTCAGCTATGGAGCTTATGAATGGATCCCCTAAACTGAGCTTCCCTCTTTATCAGTTGTTTTCTTGAAAATGCAATGGGAAATAGGTCCTGTTTAACTGCGGGGTCCATCTTAAATTTGGGCCTCTCTTTAACGAACAAGAAAAAGTTCTAAAGAAATTTCGGTGATTTCTAACCACAGCAACTCATTAAATTACCTCTTCTTTCACAAAGGGAAGCTTTTAGGTACAAAAAAGAATGCTTTTATTATCGACTGTTATTCAATAAATTTTTATTTGAAACTATGTATTTACAGTTTATTAACTGAAATTCCATCCCTCTCCACTTACCTCTTCCCTCCCCCACAGTATTTTGTTTCACTGTGAATGATTTCTTCTTTATGCCATCTACAAATGACCAATAATGTGCTATGAAAGCACAGGAAACTCTTATAACCTTTTACTAGGCAGAAGTAAATATATAACTAGTTCGTACAAACACAGTTGTTTTGACCCTGGCTTACTGCCAGCGTGCCCATTACTCCTGAGCCCCTTTTACCTGTGAAGTCCTCTTCCTGCAGGTGTTCTAACCATGCTCATTCTCAAGTCTTCTGCTGTGCTCTCTGTTCCCTTCTCCCCTGCACTGTATTAATTCATTCCCTTTGTGTGGCAGTGAGAACAAATGGGACAAGAGAAAGGAAAGGGCAGCTCTGTTGAATTCTTTCTTAGCAAGAAGTATTGTCTGGAAATAAAAGTTTTACTAAAACTTACTCACCTGGGAGTTGGACTTTGATGGTCCTAGTGGGTCCCTTCCAACTCAGAATATTCTGTGATCTGTGATTCTGTAAAATGGGCAGAGGAACCTTGCTCCATGTGCCCAGGGGCAAGGACTATGTGGTTCTCAAGGAGACTAAGACAGACAGAGGACAGGGAGTGCTGCTGTGCAAGCAGATGAGAATTGAGATCATCAAGTTGTTGATCTGGTTTTGGTTTGTTTTTCCATAGGGGAAGGTAGTGTTTCAACCTGATAAAAGTTTGAAACATAGTGCATGCAAACTAAAGGAATGACCTCAGTTCCCTAAAGAATTTTAGTTTCTACATTTCTAAACTTCTCAGTGTGCCACTGAGCACCTTTAAGAATGCTTTTGTGACATTGATTTTCTGTAAAGTGCAGAAGTGCTGCAACTGTGTTAGTAACAGACAATAGAATATACTCTCGGTGGGTTATTAATCAGTACTGAGGAGCACAAGTCAAAATGTCTTGAGCTTTTTTTTTTCTGTAAAAAATAAGGTTCTGTCTTTTAGTTAAATTAGATTTGCACTCCTTCCCATAAGGCTAGTTTTGTCTTTGTCTAGCTGGCCTTCCTGCAGCTTGCAGCTAGATGGGGTGAGTGCAACACTAAAATTCAGTCCAAACAACAGCACCGAATTGTGAAATACAGCGAGTAGCTAATTTGAAAGTCTGAGAGTATATTTAATATATGGCTACACAGAAATCTTGTTTAGGTAAAGTTAGGCTATATTTTGATTTTTGGCAATTAAGTAAACAAGGTACAACTTAGCTTTTGGTTTTGTGAGTACTAAATGATTTCAAACCTTTACTGCAGTCTTCATATTCATCATGGTTTATACCTACAGTATCAGGTTATATTCCTTGGCATTGTCTGTGCCTATGTAATTTATTTAGAGGGTAATATATGGAATTTAAAGGTGATGGGGAAAAGGGAGTGGTTTTATTTCAGAAAACAAATCAAACAATTCAGGGAAAATATGTTATTTTAAAATTTTTCCTTAAATATTTACCCTTCAAAACCACTTCATGGAAGTAACCACTAGATAATCATCTGTCATGCTGGTTTTTATACCCTGTTGTTAAGAAGTTTTTAACTGCCTTTTTCTTTTTTTTCCAACCAGGGACAGCTAAGCCTTCATTTATCTCCTCTGTTGCTTAGTTCATAAAAACATGGCAATGAAAGCATGGCAAGACTTTGAGAACAAAATGTTTTCTAATCACAAAACATTGGCAGTTAAGGGAAAGAAAAAATTGGATGCTGAAGAAAATGTTAAATAGAACCAGATGAAATTTTTAACTTTGCAAAATCGAACGCTTGTGTACGCTTTCTATCTAGAAGATACAGAGCCACAGATTTTGTATCAGTTATGCCCTGATAGTCATATACAGTCTACAATACTTACTGTAGAATTTTTTCCAGCAATTCCTTTGTCAATTCCGGAAGCTTTGCTGGTGAAATTGCTACATATGGGGAGCTGAGGAATGGAAAGAGCAATTGACTCGCTCAAGATCCTACAGGGATATGTGGTAGAGATGGCAGCTAAATCCAAAACTCCTGCATCACAGGTCAATTTTATACAAAACAACCCATTTGCTCTAGTTAGCACAATAAAGCACTGCCTTTTGTCAATGAACAATTTAGTTGCATAAAGAAAGTTGACAAATCATGGTAAACATCTGTACTAGTTCACTAGGGTCCAGTTCCAGAGTTGCAAAGTGCCACAGAATGAGTTCATTTGAGTTGTCTATCCTGAGCTAGCCTGGGCTTTGGAAGATTCCTGTGGTACTGCCTCTGTGGAAAATGCCTGTAGCAGTTTAAGCTCTATGTTTTAGTTCTTTCTGTACATAACCAAACAGTTAACCATTAACTTTTTTTTCTGCTTTCTAACAGAGTACCATACGTTTTCAAAGTGTGCCATGAATGTTAGGCACACCAGTTATGTACATGAAAGATTGAAGATGAAAAAGTATTATAGCATATTGTTTTACTTTGGGTGAGAATGAGACATGAAAAGGTTAAGCGATGTGATTGTAGGAACTGTGGCCTAGCAATTTTCCCATGGATCTAGGTGTCAAGAGACCTGTATTTCAGCCAGAGCTCTGCCTGCCTCATTGTGTGATATTAATAAGTAATCACTTGCCCTTTGTTTTGTTATTCCTACAAGCAAAAGGCTTACGGTCTTTTGTGTGATGGTGCACAATGCCTTGTCCTGTGATCAGTCCAACACACCACACTTTTAAATATCTTGTAAAGGAGGTTATGTTCAAACAAAGGCTGCACTACATTCTCAGTCAAGGTAAGAGGGTTGCTATACTGCACTGCACATACTGTTTTGCCAAGGGCACTATGTGTACAGAGGAAATGAACCATTTACCGACTTCCAAAATTCTGAATGACTCTGTCCTGGCTTTGGTGGTGTTTAGAGCAGGAGCAAAAAGTCAGTCTGGGTTTGCTGCAGTGAAGAATATCCCATGTATTTCTCTTCTTGTTCTGATGAATCTGTGGAATAGACAATGATAAAGGGCACTATAGTCTCAGAGAAAATTGCTGATAGGTTAGGACTGTTGATTTGACCCTAGCTCATACTCTCTTCGTGATAGTGCTGTTCACTGATGACTGCATTGACCTGCTCTCCACTCTCTCCTACAAAAGCCAAAGGAATTGGGCTCGTTGTGCATATTGTGTTTAAATAAAAGTTGTATTTTTTTTTGGTGTTTTCAGACTTTTGAGTTGGACATCTGTCTTCATTAACAAAGGATGGTTCTTTCTCTCCTTTACGTTCTGATGAAACAGGAAGCTAGTTTCACTGAAAACTGGTAAAGGCAGCTTTCCTGTCTCAAAGATGGGCTGATATTGCCTTAGCCTGTCATATACACAATGCTGGAGAGAGTGCCAGGCAGAGTTCAGTGACTGCTCTCTGCACACTGTGTTACACAAGCCATGGTATCTTGGTCATGAACAAGGTGTAATAAATACTACTTCCATTTTGGCATTGAAGGTGTTTTCTCACCTCTCTTGGATCTCATCAGTGAAAGATTAATCAAGCCTCCAATCAACATGAAGTAGCAAAGATTTAACAACAGTTCTTTGAAAAAAAAGCCTGAATCTGGCACCTACTGTATCCTATTTGCCTGTCAGTAGGCTGGGCAAGTGGCTTCCTAATTTCAAGAGAAGTGCTCGCAGAGAGGGATGATTGCTCATGCCAGTAGCTCTCTATGATGAAAAATGGAAAGCAATGCTTATCTTCAAAAGTCCATGAAGGTTCAGTTAAGGTAAAATATGAGACATATGATCAAAGGACTAAAAAGTACACAAATCCCAAGGGAAGGTCTGATTCCATGACAAATAACTCTGTTCAGCCTTTACCAAGAGACATAAGGGCACCAGAAAAACCATTCTGGATGATTGAGGATACCCATACCATAGTTCGCTTTAGGAGGATTAAGAGCACATCTGCTTCCTTTTGTCAAGCCACATATTTCCCAGGCCGTTGATAGATTAGGTTAGCATCAGTGAGATGCAGACTGCCGGACATGTATCTTTTCATCATCTTGAAGCCTTTTTCTTTTTTTCAAGAGTGGGAGAAACCTTGAAATGAAAAAGGTTGAACAAAGTGTTTTTTCCTCAAAAGCTGTTCTTTCATTTGTTTGTTTGTTTGTTTTAGGAGGATTCAAGAAAGACTCATGACTGAGATTCAAACAATTTTTTTCAGTCTACTTTATATTATTGACAGTGAACTGAAAAGTTGATCATTGTTGAATTTCAGTGACTTTCACCTCCTAATTTGTAGTCCAAGGACCTATACCCTTGTCTGGTAGAGAATCCCATTAGAGATTTTAGTTTGAATGAAGCTCTGAAGTACCTCTGTGTCTGAATGAGGAATAAGGGATTTCAGACAGAACTACGAGCCAGGAAATCTTCGGCTTTCTCTGCTTTTAATTCTGTATATTTTTCATTAAGTCCCATGTGCTTCCATGTCAGAAAAATATGAGGCTATTTTCTATCATTCTTTTTCTAACCATTTGCTTTAGGACAGCCACAGGGCTCCTCTAAACTAAACTGCTTCCTAATTATCCTTAAAAGACAATTTCACTTGGGTGATGAAGATAATGGATGAAAGATGGAGATAAAAGAGTCACTGAAGTTCACTGTGTTTTGACCCCCTACCCTGTCTCCCAGCCCCCATTCTTCCCAGGCCTGGCAAAAGGGAGACAGAATCTTGCTCTTAACCTTTTTGTAGCCTGGAGCAAGTCAAATCCTGAGACTCATTGTCTTTTTTTTTTCCCATTTGTAGGAAATAATCTCAACCTAGCAGGACTATCTCTGGAAATCAAAATCAAAAGTAGGACTATAACCAGAGACTACTATTATTAGATAATTTGGTTTAGCTATAAAGGAGTGTTTTGGTTAGTAATTTAATGAACAATGGAATATCCACTAATCAGGTAGATATTGCAAAAAATTTTTCAGAAAGCCGCAATCTTTTTTATGCATCATAAGAACTGAAGAAGTTGCTGTATATGTTCATGTAATGTACTGGGATTGCCCTTCTCAGAACTTTTTGGTTCTCATTTGCCTCTCATTTTTTGGCCTGGATGTGGCTGCAAGCCTAGAAAATAAAAAGAGTATGCACTTAGCATTCTTTAGCAGTGTACAGTACTTAGTTTTCTTTTCTTTTCCTTTCTTTTCTTTTCTTTTCTTTTCTTTTCTTTTCTTTTCTTTTCTTTTCTTTTCCTTTCTTTTCTTTTCTTTTCTTTTCTTTTCTTTTCTTTTCTTTTCTTTTCTTTTCTTTTCTTTTCTTTTCTTTTCTTTTCTTTTCTTTTCTTTTCTTTTCTTTTCTTTTCTTTTCTTTTCTTTTCTTTTCTTTTCTTAAATATATTTCACACAGACTATTCATTGAATTTATAGTGCATCACTATAGTGATCTCCATGGAAAATGCAATAGTTATGAACTATCACATTCCACAAAATGTTAAGAAAATGCAAAATTTATTACAATGGTGACACCTTACCTGTCCACCTATGGTTTTGTTTAGAAAACTTTTCATTACAATGAGAATCATTGAAGTAATTTCCTTTACATACTTTTGTCATTGAGGTTAAGAGCTCAGTTTTGCTTTTACAGGAATGCTCTGCTTTTCAAGGGAACGTGGGGAAGAGACAGTGAAGTGAGGCTGCAGCTGGGGAACTGCTCCCTACCTACAGGGCTCGGAGGGTGGGATCTCCCTCAAGAACAACTGCTCCCGGCTGTGGAGCGTGCTCCAACATCCCTCCCTGCCCACCCGGGACCCCATCTGTCAGCAATCTAAACACATGTATCTGATGTTGGCTCCCAGAGCTGGAGGGAAGCTGAGGAGCTGTTGTGTGGTCGCCTGAGACACAAACACCACACCGAAGAGAGCGAGATGGAGCCAAAGGAATGAATGTCTCGTGTGTGAAGTATGAGGCTTGACAAGTCTGGCACTACTCACTCTGATACTGCTTTTGACTGAATTAGCTTTTGATCTGAGTTACACAATGATAAATCTATGTAACTCTACTGGAGTTTACTCAACAAAATTAAGTATCAGAGTTTATTTTAGTAGAGTTACTCTGCGTTTTACCAGATGCAATTAATCCTGTCTGAGTTATATTGTTGTCTTTGATTCTGAACAGTTGAAATGTAAACAATACATTCAGCACATTTATGAGTGATGAAAGGACAAATTCTCTTCTTACTCATATCTATGGAAAATGAATGTTTAGGATTTGACACCAGTTCTGTCAAGGTAGAGCATAGCCCTGGATGTGTATTTTAGACAAGGCTCAAACTGTGGTTGGATGAGGCTCACCTCAAATGTAAGCTCAACCAAACCTTTTCCTCTCTTGTAGTAACTACTTTCCTCCTGTTGCCTTCCACTTTTTTTCCATATTAATGATTAATTGCTTATGTTCCTGCTCCCTTACTAAAATGCTGAGTCTTTCACCTACTGCTTCCTTTTGGTTTATTCCTTTATAGTTGTTCCAGCTAAGCACCATCTATATGCAAAGCATCTAAATGTTTATATGAAACATGTGGTTCTTATTTTGCTTTGCTCCAGACATGACGTGTATGTGCATAGGAAGGAAGATGAAGTAGTTAACAGTGCTAACAGAAATCTAGATATTTTAGAAGAAAACTGCTTGCTTAAGTGAACTAAAAAAATATAATCTTTCCAATTAAAATATTCTTAAATCAAGGGAAAAAAAGGAGATTCTGGATTAGTACTCCAAAAGGAAATATCTTTAGCATTGCAAATTGTTGCTGTACAGTCTGAAACTACAGCAAGGTTTCCAAAGTCTGGTTTAAATAAGCAGGATTCTTAAGGAATGCAAAATGTAAAGCTTAAACATGGGTTCATTTCTTTACTTTTTTCTATTTCCTTTTTTTCTCCCTTTCCTTTTTCTTTTTTTTCCCTTCCCTTTTCTTCTCTTCTACTCCTTCTATTTTTTAAACTTTTTTCTACTTTTGCTTCTTCTTCTTTTGATTTTTCTTTTTTGTATCTTTTTCTTCTTCTTTTTTTTTTGTGTACAGACAACTTCTGGGATTTAAAAAAAAATCTCTCTTCAAGATATGGAAGGTTTTGTCTCACTTTGCATATATTCATGAGGCAGTGGTACTTTAAATCTCATTTAACAAGGAAGTAATCCATGGAGTCTCCAGTCCTTTTTACTGAGGACTCTAGGACTAGGTGACTATAGGAAACCTTTTACTGCAATCTAGATAGAAAATCAATAATGAGGAATATTGGAACATCAGGAGACTATTCTTAGCTTGACTTTACTATGGTTTACAGTAAGGATTTAGATATTTGAGAGCTAGATATTCAAGATCTTACGTGGCTGTTGTGTATCTAGGAACTGACTTTTCTGCACATTGTTGTGTTTCTGAGCCTCCGTATGGGTTAAAATTCACCTTGCCTGTCATAAGGAACATAATTTAAAGGGAAAGAAAAGCTATGCGTGTGTGTGTGTGTGTGTGTGTGTGTGTGTGTGTGTGTGAATCTAATGCTTGCACAGACATGGAGTAAACTCTTCTTTGAAGATACTGGAGACCGAAGGTTGTGATGTACTACCATAATTCACAGGTAAGACACAGCAGTCTCAGTTTCTGGTTGGAGTGATGTCTCCATCATCTTTTTTTGCAGATCTCTCAGGTGGTAGGACTGTGTGTCCTACTACCTGAACACTCAGTTGTCTCTGCACGTGTTTCTGTCACAGGAAGCCTTTGTGTTGCAGCGCATGGAGTTTAGAGCAGGGGCTTGGATTCCACCTATTACTGCGGCATTGCCATTCTCTCCAAACATTCACAGCTCATGGTTTCCATGGTGCAGAGAACTGTCTCTTGTTAACCAGAGGCCAGGGGTAAAAATTTGGTCTACAGTGCATATCACTTGCATCATCAGGGTTACTTTGCATCCCTCTCAGTATGTAGAGGGAAGGGAGAGCAGAAGTTAGACAACACTTGAAATAGATTTGCTGGTTTTGTTCTCTGTGTAGTGAGCAGATAGCTTCTTACTTGTTTTGGTGTTTCTGTGCCCCTCTCTGACAAAGTGTATCCGTTCCACTCTTTGCTTTACGAAGTCCTTTTGGACAGGAATGTTCTCCTCTGTTTGTACAGTATGTAGCAAAGGGGGTCCTGACAGCTGAGGCTGTGATGAGTCCTGTGAAAATGCAAACATTAAGAATATAAAAATGTACCACATAAACCCAAACCCAGCTAGCACAGACTCCTTCTGATGGTGGACAATTTTGACTATTTAGGGTACATATATAAGATACAGGGCAAGAACAGAAGATGTTTATTCTTATTTACCTTCCTGATCTTGGCGCTCAGCAGCTGTATAGAGACTTGTGTAGCCAGAGCGTGCATCTAGATCATCCTGTGCCACAGACACTAATGGACCTGCCCTCCACATCCATTCCTTTCTCTAAAACAAAACATAAAGTAAAACTAGGTAAATACCAAAGATTATATGAATATTAGTGTGCGTGAAAGTTAATACTATGGAGATTAAATAATGTGGACGAACTGGTAATGCTGTTAGAGATTTTAGGGAGTGGTACAGCACAGCTCAGAATCCATTAGCTCACTCCTTCCAAACACATTTTTATTCCATGAGCAGGTTGGGGAACCACACCTAAATTATACTGTTAATAAAACTGTAATGTTTTTATTCTTTTCAGCTTTAATGGCTTAGAGTGTAACAGGAATCTGTAGGTATTATTTACAAGAAAATAATCTTCCAAAGACAGATCTATGTTATCTTTTTTTTCTTTAGCAAGACCAGCCTCATACCTGTCCGGCCTCATTTTTCTTGTGCATAAGAAATGCAGTTTTAGTCCAGGTGAATGAAAGAATTAACAACCTTGTGTCACATTCCTCACTGGTCACCCATTTTATAATCCCAGAAGAATACCCAAGCCTGTGTAACTCTAAGACAAATTGTAAGAAATGCATCGATGCAGTTTCCTATTAATAATGCTGGTGGGATTTCACATAGATATGGAAAGTCATCTTCTGGTCTGCTGCTGGACCAAGACCTTATATATGCCTTAGAAAATAGTATAGCTTGTAACTATCTCATTCTTTTCCTTCACAACTCTTCTATCGCAAAAATTTATCAGTTTCCTCACAAGGAGCTGCACAGGTGCTACATGTGATATTTTAAAGCCAAATAGTTTCTGCCAAACCTATTCCAAAGATATCTTATCAGATCTTCAGCTAAATAAATATTGTTACTTTACTTTAAGTCTTGTATATCTGAAGGAATAGCTGGATGTTCTTCAAATATGTAGAGTATAAAATATAGGGAACATCAGAGGGATAGAAACAAGGGAAAAATGTTTCAGGCCAAAGGTACTAGCTGAAGAAAGTGATGAAAACTGGGGCTTGTAAGAAAAACTAGCTTTTGAGTAGAGTGACTGATGCAAAACTATAGTACTCTTCAGTGCTTTCCACCTAAGAATTTTCGGCCTAAAATAAAGTTAAATTTTCACCTATATACCTACGTGATAGGTAAATAATTCCGGGAATTACATCTAGTCCTAGAGTCCTTTTTCAAGGACAGTCAAGCAAAATTCCCTTTGACTTGAAACAGCCATTTGCCTGAAAAAGTGTGGCAGGGCACAGCTCATTAAGAAGGTCTTGCATATATGGTAAGAATAAAGCTGTGAGTGAAGATTGCTTTTAAATCAGGTGGAAGATTAGCATCTTCCACATGGAGAAGAATTTTAAAAATCCACATCATCAAGAACACTTAGACATTCTGTTTTTAAAGCAGAAATTCAGTCTCAACATTGGGTGCAGAAAGTTATGTTTTCACATTTTAAATTGTGGTACTTGTACATCAACTGGCTTGAAACAAATGTTTATTTTCTGTCTGAAAAATGCACATTTTCCAGCTTAATTGCCTAACAGCTCTTTATTTATGTTGGATGTAAATTCATAACTGTCTTTGCAGAAATAAACTTGCCTGCAGATGGCTGCTATATGTTTCTAAAAATCTTAAAAAAAAAAAAAAGTCTATTTAAACTAGCTTTGGTGGAAATCTTGTAAATAAACAAAGGTTTCAGTGAATTCTTGCACGTATTTTGGAAAGAAAGCCATGTCAGGCCGATCATGTGGAGCTGCACTATCATAGGTTACATTCTCACTGAAACTGTTTCACTGCAAATACCGGCTATGATGTTTGATTTTGCTTATGAATGGGCAATGGCATATATATTTTTCATGTAACCCCTACTTCACTGTTTCTGGTAACATAAATAGTTCCTGAGTTGGTAGTTTTTCAAAGCACTCATTGAAAAAAATCTTTGAACTTCGGCTGATTTCACTTGCAAGTGTTACTTTACATCATGTATTAAGCAGTTCTCTCCGTTACTTCCAAGTCTTCAAACACAGCTGTCCCCACTTTTGTAGCTGTAAAATCAGATGGATAATATCTAAAGTGAATAGAGATAGCTACACTGCAGCAAAAGAGATCTCATTAATTGGTTTTAATTTTCTCAGGGCTAGAGGAAGAACCTAAATCTCTGCAGCCAAATTAAAATGCAACCATAGTGCACAGTCTCACAGTTGACAGACACATCTTGATTTCAGAGTAGATGTACCAGGTCACCTCAGATCCAAAAGCACAAGCATGTTCTATTTGAATTACAAATTAATTCTTAGGGGGTTGATCACACGTCCTTAACACAACCTTTCCTATGTCCTTCTCAAACTTTTGTATTCACAGCTCATTTCTTAGATAATTTCTACTAAGAAGTCTCTGCCCATCATCAGAGCATGTGGATCCTTGGAAGGGAGATGGCTACACTTGCTATTTGCTGTTTCTCATGGGTAGAACATCCCTTCTGCGGGGAGAGAGGTGCTGTTTTAGCAGCACAGTCAACTGTTAAACCCAGATGAGAGAGAAAAGATTATTGCAATTCATAACCTTCTCTTAGACCACTGCAGGAGAGCTGTCTGTGCTGCTAGAAAAGCAAAGAATTCACAATATAAAATGTCTTTTAGGCCCACGTAAGAGAGAGAGAGTAGTGACTGAAAGCCAGCTTTAGTACCCCTTGCTCAAGTCCCAGCTTTAAGGCACTTAATACACTGATAGATGTGGTTAGGTGAGCAGAGTAGAGTCCAGTCCGTGACACCACGCCATCCAGATGCAGTTCATTGTTGATATATAGCTAAAACAGGAAACTTCTACAATCAGATAAAGAAAGCTCTACAGTATGTGATTATGGCTTGGTCAGATGTGAGTGTCTGTATGAAAAATAATACCTCAGGTTGAATAACAAAGAACAGCTTGTATTTGAACTTGGCTGTGGTGAATTAAAATGAATTCCCTGAGTCCCTTTGCTCCTGGTAGCTTTCAATTTTGTAGCATTTTTCAACTCTTTTGCTCCTTCAGGGTTACGAGTGATTAATTTTATTGACTTAATCTCAACTTGATATTTTTGCTGTAAATCCTTCCAATGTTCAGAGTATAATTATAGTTTAATGATTTAAACTTGTGGATTCTATTCCCCAGAAAGAAGACAATATTTCACTTTTACATTTTTAAGGCTATTTTTCAGTGTCTCTTACAAAATGAGCAATAAGACATAGGGAAATTTGTAATGTTTGTTTGTTTGACATATTAAACACTACAGGTTTCATCATTGATTTTTTCTTTTGCCCTCAATTTATAATTTTATAATCAAGTCTGCAAGCAATTTAGTTTTATCCTTGAGGAGAGTGGGCAGAAAAAGAATCAATAAAAAAGCTGAAGTTTAATACAGAAAGAAAAGTTGTGATTCTTGAACTTCTGTATAGATCTGTATTGTGTATTCTACACACCAAACCAGTATTGATATTAATGGAATTTCACTGTATGTAATGAGGGGAGAATATTCACTGAATGAGGGGAGAATATTCACTGGAGATTTCCAATACAGCTGCAGGATCCACAGCATTGACTTGGCGCTAGAGCTCTGAAAGATAAAAATACCTAAACTACCAGGCACAGTTAACATTAAGTCTAGCTTGTTACTATGGAACAAGTACAAAACTGTTCAGGTAGCATAAGAAAGGAGTACTGCAAATTTAGTGAAGGTCAAGTTTTCGGAGACTTAGTGGGATCTCCATTCATATATGCCTAAGTCACTTGCATGTACTCTTCTGTCAGCTACTGTTTGTGTTAACAAATAACAGCTTTTAAACCCAGAACTCCTGTGCACCATTTGTGTCTGCCTTTTTTTTTTTTTTTTTATGGCCTGATTGATGTAAAGGCCATTTCAATCACTTCTGCTCTCAACAACTAAAAGGAAAAAAGGCTCATGCAGGAGATTTTGCTTCAAATAACTAGACACTGAGTTGAGGCACATTTTTAACATCTGGCCTATAGAGGTGTTATATTCCATAAACAGAATAAAAATTGTTTAACATACTAACTAAGGCTAATCAAGATGACTAAGATAAATATTCTTTTAGTAATGAAAGTTTTTCATCTTCTCTTTGTCTTTGCTTTCGCTGTGCCTCAGATATCCAAAATGAAATATGAAGCTGAAAAAACATGGCAAGCAGCTCAAACATTTTTCACCTTTTTTTACCAGGATAATTACCTTTACAGCATCGTGCTACTCCCTCAGCATGTTACTTTGAAGGAGTCTAGGAGGATGAGTATCCAAATTGCTCTTAAATTTTCACTTATGTTCCAGTTACTACTCTTCTAATTGAGTAGTGTTGCTACTTCAATTTACATTATTCAAAATTGAAGTGAAACTTTGCTTCCTTTTGTAAAATACTGTTCCTGCCCCTGAATTTATGTCTTGGGGTACAAGTGGCTGGGGACATGCTCTGCAGCAGAAGAGTCAGTAGACACTTTGGTAAGAGACTAAAACCAGCCTGATCTGTGCCTTCTCTGAAGACAAATTGTCCCACTCTTCATTGCAGCATGGTTGGATGCTAGACAAATACTTGGCTCATTTTCCCTTCTAGAGGAATCCTTCCTCTGCCATTTTTCAGGAGTCAAGGAAATGCAAAAGGTTTTGTTGGCATGATTCGTGTAAGGTAGACACAGTTAATATTGCCAGATGGAGCCCTGAATGAAGGAAGTAGCACTGGCAGAGGGGATTTTGATTGTTGAACTACTGCTGTGTTGGGACTTTCTGCTGATACAGAAACAGGGCATCATCCTACCCCTAAGTGAACATTGTCTCTAATGTATAAAAATACTTAAAAAATGATGTGTTTTTGGTAAAACTCAAAGCTTTCCCAAGTTTTCTTTTTGGAACTGACTTTCAATTCTTTCTGAGGGCCAGTGACAGCTCTTCCCAGTCAGTTGTGTGCAGTCACTTTGTAAACAGACTTAATTGTAACTATTTCTACTTAATTCACCATCTATCCTCAAATCACTGTAGCAACAGTTTTCATCCTAGCTTTTCAAGAGTGTGATATTGACAATGAAAAAGAAAGCCAGGAGCAACACTGTGGTTCCTGGTTTGCACAGACAGTATGTGAGGCAGAATATGGACACTGGCTTCTAATCACTACAAGCAAACCTTGCAAGTTTCATGCATAATTTAACTTTCCAGAAAGTGAGAGTCAGCTCTTAAAATTCCCAACCCACAGAAAACTCTCTGATCCAAAAGGAAGTCTTTTAGCTGGGTGAAATGAATGAAAAGGTTTGGGGTTTTATAGCTCTTATTAAAAGGATTGCCATAGTCCTGTGTTCCACATGGCCATGACATGTGTTCTGAAGATTAGTAGAGAAACAATTAGTTTATAAAAATATCTACCTGTCTTTTTGTCTTTAGAAAGAGCTCATCAGCTTTCAGCAATCATTGCTGAATGAACTTGCAAGGTCTTGTCCTAAATTTACTGCATTTTTTCTGAGCAGAATTGAGGCTTTGATGAACTGGGGATGCAGAGTCCCTGGTTAACAATCTGGCTTTCAATCTGTAGGAGCTGTTTCCTGTAGGTTATTTGTTCATGGGGATGGTTGCTCATACCTGAGTAGAGGGAAAACTTTGCATGTTGGTTTCACCTATGGATCAAGGGAAGAGTGAGAAATCTGACACTGAAAGAAGAAGAAATGGAAATAAAAAAGAATAGTTTCCATCTCCTTATCAACAGGTGAGCCCTTTTGTTTTTGATTTGTAGAAGAAGTATCAGTCATGGAATAACACACTTGTGCAAATTTTCGCTTGGAAAATTGCAGCCGTTTCTTATGAGCACAAAATGAGACTGTTCTGAAAATCAAGCCCCATGTCAAGATCATGATTTTAAATGTAGCAAAACCTAGTAGTTGTTTGTAGTGAACACAATTTTCAGAGCTTAAATGCCCATTATATATTTTTGTGGGATGTTCAGCTCAGTGCTTTTCACTTGCTTTATATCCCTATGGAGCTGGATAATAACAATTCTTGGAAATATTCAGAGACACCACATATTCAAAAAACCAAAGTTTACTATCCATAAAGAGATGGAGAAATGCTTATCTCTTTTAAGGGCATTTTTTAGAACCACTGCCCACCATGTACAGGTATAGGGGTTCTGGTGAGCACACATTTGACAGATTCTATCTTTTTCAGGTACACTTTCAAACCATGTTGCAATCCTTGTATATGGCCTTACACACACTTTCTTTTCCCACTGAAATTGTGCCCTTGTACAAATCCTTGAGCTTGATAAGAGCTCTAATTTCTCAATTTCCACATACAATTGCTGTCTTGTGCTTGCAAAATTGAACAGCCAAATACTAGAGAACTAGGGCTGGATGATGAATTGAAAGTGTTTCAACCTTTAACCCCACATGTCTTTCAGTCCTGTCTACTTGCATAAAACTGACAAAACCACATTTTTATGGTTTGTTTTCTGTGCAGCAGATCTAAACCAGCTTTCTAGAGGAAAAGGAAAGCAGATCGTATTCTGCTTCAATCAGTATCAAAGTAAAGAGAGAATTTTGAATTACAGAAGCAATGTGTGTTATTGAAGGAAATGTAAGAAAGAGAAAATGCTTAGGTTCTTTTTGCAAACCTGAGCTGAGCACAGAAGGCTCAACTTTGGGAAAAAATATCTTCCTTTCCTACAATTATATGGTCCTCTATGAATTGCTTAGGAGGTCATTTGGTGTAGGAATTGCCACTCACTACATTCTGCTTTCAGCTTCCCAGTTTCAGCTAAGAGATTAATCACACAAATAATCCAGCCATCTCTGGATTATCTAATTTTTAAATCTAAATTTCACATAAATTCTTTGATATGAGACCATTCCTAGATGCCTTTTTTTACCTGCCACCTTGGTCCTTTATTGAGCTAGACAGATTGACATTTGAAACATGTAAGTAAAGACAGAGTAGTAAGGATGTCCTGATGCATATTAGATAGAGAGATAATTTCCAGCAGAAGAGTATACAATTTACAATAACCCACAATTCAGGCTGTCATCGCTTATCTGTTCCTTTTCACATTTGTGAGACCCTGCCTTTTCTGCTTTTTGTACTGTCAGCAGTTCTGCTCATCTTTGATAAAAATAGCTACACTAAATTTGGGAAAAAAATCTTAATGCGGGAGAAATGCTGCATATACTGAACTAAAGGCACTTTCAAAGGAGGTTGAGAAACCTCTTTGAAATTAATGTTACAAGCAATGTTTTGTAACTATATGTTACAAAGAGGTTAAACTGCGCTAGGGAGAAAGTAGCAACAGAAGCAAAACTGCAACAGGAAGAAATAATTATTCCTATGAAAATAAAGGAGACTAAATGTATATAAATTACTTTTCGTGCCAGACCTAAACAGGCCCCTTAGGAAGATAATAAAGGCCTCTTGAACCTCAAAGGCTTCTTGCTGCTTTCATATGCAGCTTCTCGTATAATACCTGTTTTGTTCAAATTAAAACTCATGCTTCTGCTGCCCCTATAGAAATCTTTTCAAGCACATTGAAGGCACAGCTCTTGGGAGCACAAGTGGGGTAAAGCATTCTGAAGAAATATTTTTTCCAAAGTGAATTTGTCATTTCTTTGACCCCATCCCACAAACACAAACCATAACAAGAGTTTTGATAAACATGTTTATCTTCAGAAGAGTGTAAGATGTGAATAAAATGTGCCTTGCTTTATTACTCAGAATTAATGGTCTTGTAGTGTAAACACAAATGACAGAGAATATTTGTGCTGAAGTAGCTTATTTAACAGGTATGATAAGAGTACAATATTAAGCATGTTCTGTTTGAATAATGATGAAATTTGTGAAATTAATCACAGCCAGACTGAACAAATGAGTTCAACAACAAATTTTACATCATTATAGTAGAGTAGTATAAATGGAGACCAATTGTTTAACTAATTCAGTGCCAGCTGATGTTTTTGCCACAGCAGTTAGGAACAGACCACAGATTTCATGAAATTTTTTTTCCATAGTAATGTTAATTTAAAAATGTATATCACACAATATGGTAACAATTGAAAGGTATCTTTTACTGTTTGAAGGGCCCATATGACAATAAAGAAGGAGATAGTTCTCTTAGGAGAAAATCATGAGCTCATAAAGATGGAAATGAAAGTCTGAATGATATGTCTGAAAAATGTTCAGCTCTTCAGGATTATGTCTGGAGGAAGAAAACAAGGTACCAAAGCAATGACAAACATGGTGGTGACATAGCACTGGAAGTACAGTGGGATCATGCCTTTTGTCCAGACTGAGATACTCTCCGGTACCAAACTTTTGGTAAATGACACTGTGTATTATAAGTATTTTAATATTCAGGTGTTTTGAAATGAAAAGTAATGAAAGTTGCTCTAAAATGCAGAGATTGTGATTTAGGGTGAAAGAGAAAGTATGTCATTTGTAAGATGATTCTCAGAAGCAGAATGTCAGCAGAAGTGAGGATTTATCTGAAAGTGGTAGGAAGGCTGAAGAACCGAAGAGATCATCCCACATTCCAGAAGGGTGCATAATTCCACCATGGTGCAATTTGACAGTACAAATATGCTGTGGTGAAATACTTTGGGTAAAGATAAAAGGAGTAGAAACCAAAAGGAGAAATAATAACAACCATCTGTTACACTTCAGAAGATCTTGAAAAGAGTGGGGGAAAAGAATTCCTTTCTTTATTCTGTGGGATGCTGCACTCCTGAGGAATGTTTACAACTCATATATCTGCTGGTTAGCAAACCCAACAATCCTGCATCACTGAAGAGGTCTGTAAACTACGCAGAAAACAGATTTTGGAAGCAGTGCTTAATTCTGCTTGTAAAATAAAGGCCTACTGTGAGGGACTGGTGAAGAATCATTCTCTTTAGCAAAACACCACATGTTTTTGATATAGTCACTTTTCTGAATTCCATCCATTTTTGGGTGGAATTTTTGATGGATTTTTGATAATATGGCAGTCAGTTTAGGAGAGAAGTGTGGTATGAAGAGATAAACATTTATCAAGCATTTGTTCTTGCCAAGGCAGGGCTTAACTGAATGGTTCTTTGAAAGGTCCAAATCACCTGAGCCTGAGAGACTTCACAAATAGATAAAGTTCAATGCAAGTTTGAGCTTTGTTGTATCACTGTGGACATTTGTCTGCCCTGAAATGGCACACACAAGTCAGGGCACTGCACAGCTGGAAAGGTGAACTGTAAATAGAATGAAAGAGTGCTAATTTTCCAAAGATACACGTGGAAGTGCTATTTTGCTTGAGTTCTAAAAAATGCTGAAACAGAGGTTTGAATTCTGTTTTTGAAAAATAGAGATTTCTATTTGTTACTTTTTGTAATTTTCAGAGTTCCAAAAAGCCTGAATGCAAGAGATAAAGTTTTCTCTGTCTGCTGTGTGGTGTCTCAAGATGATTTATATCATGACAAGTCGGCATCGTGTGAGAAGTGTTCACTGACAGAAAGAAAAACACACTGTTATTTCTAAGAGTAGGTTAGAGCACAAATATATTCTTTTTTGTTCGTATGTTTTTACAAACCCCCAAGTTAATCTGGTCAAGTTCTTCACCCACCCCAGGGTCTCCACTTCCTGTCCATAGAAATTTAGCCCCACAAAGTATATGCTTCATTCCTGACCTATATTAAAATCTCTCTATGGAGTTTGGTCAAAAATACAGAAAAATGCCCATTTTGGAAAGGGCAGCAGCAGAACACTCTATATATTCTTAGAATTTGTTCTTATGAATTTTTAAGTCTTGCTTAACAAAAATAAATAATTGAGTTATTTACAAAAGTATCCTAGTGAAGAATCTTCAGCCCCCTTCAGTGCTAGCCATACTGGAGCCGTCGTTCAAGAATCCACTGTGATGTGAACAATGCTTGACAGGAAGAAACATCTTCATAAAAAACATGCTTGACTGGTGTGATTAATTCTTATCATAAATTTCATAACCAAGATAAAACTAAACTGGAACAGTAATGAAAAAATGGTTGTTATGTAGGAAAAATATGAAAGGACATTTTTTTCCTTTTTTTTGTTTAAGAAACCTGTGAGCAGTGCAACTGTTACTACGTTTTTCTGAAATACAAAATTATATGAGTAAAAGCCAAAGGATTTTTCTAAGCTAAATCAATACAGTGCTGAAATTATCATTTTCCCAGTTAATTCATATGTCTCTCAAAATCAAAGCATGCTCTTCTAACAGGCAATTAAAGGAGGAATGTTAATGTGTTAAAGGAGGATGAATTCTTAAAGATACTTAAAGTGTCTTCGAGTTATTTATGTGGAAAGAAAGCTTTCAGTAGCAGAGTTAGGCAGTAACAACAACTATAACTAATAGTTTTCAGGAAAACAAGTGGACATGAATTTTGCAAGTCCAATATTGCACAAAACACTCACAAACTTTAAGAAGCACAGCAAAAGGGAGTTTGTCCCTATTACAATTTGTTAAAAATTCTTCCATAAATTACACTAAGCAGAAATATTGGCTTGGATCACAAATCCCTCTCAGGCACTGCCTTATCACAGATTCCTCAAAAGCACTAACCTGCATGACCTTTGTGTGAGTCTCAGATGACTCCAATTATTCTGCTGTGAGCTCTGATTCTTTTACACAGCCTGACCTTAACTTTAAAAAATTGAAGAGGGAGGAGGTCTGGGGGAAATGAAAGCTGTATCACATGGCCTGACCACACTTTGTACCCTATGAGACAGGCCATCGAAATCTTGGAGAGGTAGAGGGAGGGAATTTATCTCCCAAATCTGTAGATATCAAGAGGAATGGAGTTCCACCACACTGGGGTCAACTGTGCAAAAGCACCGTATTTTGACACAGTCAACTTAAAAAGTGAGGGGAGCATGGAGATAAATGAGAAACAGAAAGTAGGTTACGAAAGGAAGCAGAAATGTGGACCAGGTTATGCAAGAACAGAGGGGTCAAGGCTTGAAGAACCTTGAAAGTTATCGGTAAAATCCTGAACTCAAATCTCAATTTCAGAGGGAGCCAATATTGTGGTGTGAACAAGGGGTCAGCATGGTAACAGCAGGGGCAGCAGCAGTGGGATGAAAGTGAGATAGGATGCTTTGATAAAACATGTGTTGCTGATGCAAACTCTCAAATCAATGCCACTTCTATGCAGAAATTTGAGGCCAGATCCAGGTTCCACTTAACCTTCTAGCAAATCTTCCACCCAGTTCACCAAGGTCACATTTTGGATCCTGAATTTAAATAAGGTTAGATACCAGAGTGCTGTGAACACACAACAGTACACACCACTTCAAGGTTTAGCTTCAGGATTCTTTTATAAGGGTTTGTGTGTTTTCTACCTGTCAAAATGCCCCAAGTACAAAACTGTCCTCTGCTCTACATTACTTGTTAATCTGTGGCAAAAAAATAGCACAGGATGATGGACAATTCTGAACTTAGGTTTTAGGTGGAATTGGGAGGAGAATCAATTTGCCTGCTTTGTATGAATTTCCACTATTTCAAAGACTCTTCTTGTCCAAAAACAGAGTGAAAAATTAAAATGCATTTATAAACAGGAATAATAATTCGATGGGTAACCAGAGTGCACTAGCTGAAATATTGCAATACGTTCACCATGCTTGCTTTCAATTCTGACCTTGTAGGTTTTAGATTTTTTTGTTTTTAATACTTCAAGTATAAATGAACTCCAGATTTGAAATTTAAAAAAAAATGCTGAAAAAAGAGGTTTTGACAGTTTCAAAATCTTCTTCTAAGAATTTCTTTAATAAGAAAAATTAATGAAACTTACTATTCTGTAGATAGATAACTAGATCAGCATTTTTCCTTGAAAGGTCTTAGACTAAAAACATTTTCACTTGATCCTGACTTTTAGCAAAAACTCAGACCTTAAAATAAATGACCAAATTTGGGATTGCCTTAGACCCACAACAGAAAACACCTTCCTCCACTGTCAAGCTGTTATCCTCTTTCAGAAGAGCTGCCTGTTTGTGTGTGAGTGGGAGGTGAGTTGCACAGGCACATGTGCCACATGCTGGCAATTACCTTTTTCCTACACCTGTGTATGGCAATCCTGCTTTTGATGGAAGGTGTGGTGAGTCACTTCTGTGACTGTGCTACCCAGAAGCTGTGGCTGTCAGACATAACACCAGTACCTGTCACTGTCTGGCCTCTCTTCGACAAGTAGGCTCTGACCATCTTAGAATCACTCCCCAAAATGTTCAGGTTGGGCAATGTATTGTTCTAGCTCACATTGCCAGGTTTCTTTCCTGTGCCAACCTTGAGGAGGGAAATGCCTTTGGCTCTGAGTGGTGGGAAGCACACTTGCTTAAGCAAATATGTGTAGACATCGCTTATTTGAATCTACTTTTTGTTATTCCTTTTTGCTTTATTTATCAACTCCTGCTCCAAATAAAGGATTGTGATTTCACTAATGTTTAACTTAAATACAACAACTTCAAAGTTAGGTTCAGCAGTATCTAATCTATTCTTTTACCCCATTTCATATCTTAAACTGAGTTTACTAGAGACAGGGAATGTTTATACTGTATTGTCGTATTATGCAAATGAAACAAAAGGGGCCAGATTGTGGTTCAGAGTTCACAAATGCATTGGGGAAGGTAAAGGAGATAAAACACCAGTTTTGCTTGACTAGCAAAAAGCCATTGTCAGTACTCCCTCCAAAGAAGGAAGAGGGGAAGGGTATTGAGCAGAGAGTACTGTGCTCCACAAATCCTCCCTGGATATTTCACTGCAGGCTGGCCTGTCCTCACGCTCTCTGTGGTGGCTGTGTGTAAATAGCTCTGATGTGATGTAAAAAAGTACTGTGGAATCAGGATTATCATCATCCAACTCCTCATAAGACATTAAGAAATAAATAATTATTTTTGAGAAATAACTTATATATCTATGACTTATAGATCCGTTTTTTCGCCATTTTGTGTTAACTCATGAGAGTAATACAGATTATGGCAGTAACACAATACCAAGCTGACTTGGTTAATGGGGTGACCATCCTTGCTCTTCTTGCTACAGGGTTTAAAATGCTTTTCTAAACATTGTGATCCAACTATAAAAGCAGAAAAAAAAAAAATTAACTGTTTGAAGCGATGTTCATTGTGGGAGGTTAGGTGGATCCTTGCTCCGAAGTATTTTTAAATGGGACATCTCAGAAGATCTGTTATAAACTTAAATGTTGGCAAAAAAGAGGTCTTTGAAGAAAATGGGTAACAATAGTTAGAAATAGTTATATTGTTTCTTTTTTTTTAAAACTAGAAATCAGACAGAGCATGTGGTGCTCACTAACGAGTTATATAGGAAGTTACCTGGGAAAAGAGTGAACTATTAATTTTGGCATTCAGTCTTCTAAAATCTCCCCCTTGCTTATGAAAAGAAAATGATGCAATTTGAAAAAAAAAAAAAAAAGACTCGATGCAGGAGTTAAGGATATATAAATCTTAGCGAATCTGACAAGTGAATTTAGCAAATTGGTGGTAGTTATAGTAAAGAATAGAAACAATGAACATATATAAATATGATTGTTATCATAGAGAACAGAACCAGTGAACATACTTACATATGATTTACTAAGGAGGACACAAGCCTTGTGTTTACATAGGGAATTATTCTTAAAAATTGTGGATTGCTTTGAAGGAATCAGCCAACAATTACTCAACATTGGACCGGAAAATCCTGGTGATATGTTCTACTGGGTTTTCCAGAAATGTTTTGAGGAAGTCCTCATCAAGTGCTTTTAAGGAAATAAAGTGCTGTGGCACAAAATGAAGGGTCCTAGCATGTCTAAATAGAAAGTTTGGAGGTAGAAAATAAAACAAAAGGTTAATTTGTTGGCTTTCCTGATTGATACACCAGTTGAAACCCACAGAGATTGTTCCTGAACTCTGTGCTTTCAAGTACATACAGGTCTGGTTAAGGGAGTCAACAAAATGAGGTGACACAGCCTTATTAAACTGAACTAGCAATTCAGGGTAGTTTTGAAGGGTTCTTAAGGTTCTGGCTGAATGACAAAATAGCAGATACAGTTCCATGCAGGAAGATATAAACTGATGCACCTGACGTTGACTCTGGAATTGACGCTTGGAATTATTAAGAGAAGGATAGAAAGCACTTTGTAAGTCTGTGAGTTAGACATATTTCGAAGACTGCGTGTGTTCTTATCCCCTGCATCTCAAAAAGGGTAGACCAGAGCTAGAAATGGTTGATAGGATGCTCAAAGCTATGAAATAGTTTCCAGATGAAGATTGACTACATAAACTTGGTATACTGAGTAGGAAAAGATTTGCCTGAGGAAGGAGGGAATAGAAATCTATGAATGGTGAGTAGCGCGAGGGAGGTAGCACAAATAGCATGGAATAGCAGGTTTGGCAAACCAAAGCAGGGCTTTTTCACAGAAAGCACAGTGATATTGCTGATGGCATTAGCACAAGCTTCTGAAGATGCCAGAAGTTTACATGGCTTCAAAAGGAATTAGATAAATCCACAGAAGAAGAATCCATTGAGGAATGTAGAACACAAAGATGCCGTTTTTGGCTCAGAAAATATTGCAGCTCATTGAGTGCTGGAAGCCAGGAGGACATTACTGCATGCTTGTCCTCATTTACACGCTTCCCCAGCCTCTCTTGGCCACTGCTAGAGGCAGGATGTGGAACCAAACAGTTCTTGGGTGGGACCTACCATCGTTGTTATGTGCCTATGGCTGCTTTCCCTCTGCCATAGCCTGGAAACTCTGCTTCTGCTGAGCTGCTGGAGCAGTTGCAAGTGTTGGGGACAGAGGGAGGATTTACATTCCCAGCAGCATGCTCTCCCTTGTTTTTCCCACTCTAATAGCAGCCTTAAGGGCTGACTTCTTATCAGGCCACCTCTGGTAGGTATAGCCCAGCTCTGAATCCTGATATTTGAGGTGGTAATTTTCCATTTTGTCTGTATTACAAGAAGCTCTGCATGAACTCGTCCTGTGCTTGGGACCTTTCAGAGCCAGGAGACCTGACTGGTTCTCACTTGCTCAGAGATTTTAGCACTCAGCATGAAACCCCTCAGAAAGACATTCAGGAGTTTCCAGTCAAACATGTAAGTCAGTCCAGGATCTACTGGAACTTGGCCTGGTTTTATTCAACCAAGAAAAGTCAGGCCAAGCCAAGCAAATAAACACTCATTTTCAAAATATATCCTGAGTCTTCAGGTGCAGACTTGAGCTCCAGACAAATAGGAAGTAGCTCCTGTTTTTTACTGAAATTGTGTAAATTTTGGAGTAATAGTATAAACCAGAATTTTTTAGGGGACTGAAATTGCTTGCAAATATGAATCACCTGCAGTTAAATTCAAATGAATAAAGAGTAAAACAGATATTATATTAAAAAAAGAATAATTTAATTCCTGAATTTTCTGAACCAAAAAACAGTTTAAGTTTAGAAATGTTAGAATATTTACTTTTGAGATTCGTAAAAGAAACTTATTTTTCATATTTAATAGTGGCTCACTGAAAAAGAAAGGTTTTAAAATGAAAGCAAATGTCATTACAGATTAGCTCGATTTGAAAAAAAATCCCTGTTTTTCAAAAAACCATAAAATATCTGTTTTGATTCAAACTCAACTGACTATATTTTGTTTTCCTTCTTCTTTAGTGACTGAACCAAAAAACCCATACTTGTTTGTCTAGCTCTTATTTTGGGTTATACTGAGAAAGTTTTACACAGTGATTCACACTAAATTGAATGCATTCATAATAAATTATAGTTACATTTTCCAGCAAGAGTAAATACTGTTTTTTATCTTTGTTTGCAAATAATGGTTACTGCCCTATGAATATCAATGAGGAAGGATAGAAAGGAGAAGTTCAAAAATTTAAATTTGCACAGTTATTGAAGCTTCTTGTTTTAAGTGCTTAATGCCGATTAATGCAGATGCCACATTTTTCCTTTCTTCTTCATGATCGTTTTGACTTCCTCAGCTTAAGGAAAACATTCAGAAGAAATCAGTTTCCCTTTTCTCCCCCCTCTCTTCTCTTTTCTTCTTTTTTAACTGGCTATGGCTTCCCTAATTCTTCTCTTTCTTTGAATCTTTCAGTGCTGATAAATTCTTTTAAACTCAAATTTGTTTAATGACTTCATGGAAAATTTGCTTTGTTGATTCCTTTTGAAAAAAGGAGTTTATTTTAACAGAAGAATAACTGACTTTTTGTGTAATCATTCACTTCAGTGGGTGCTTGCCAAAAGGCTCGCAAAAATGAAATGCTGTCTCTAATCTCACTTGGCCATGCAGAGGAGTGAGCTCCCCACACGCTTATTTGCAAGTTGATTTGAGGGAGAGCTGCGAGTGAAGGAAGCTTCCCTGTGAGACTGTGAAGCCCCATGAGCCAGAGCTGCTATTGCTTTTCTCCTAGCTAGATACCTGTGAGGACATGAGGTGACATAAGCCCAGAGAACATGTTGGTCCCCACAGACATTATCAGCAAAAACTTTCTCTCCCTCACGCAGTGCATGGTATTTTTGGCTGAGCCAGCTCCCTTTTTCCACCTTCCCTTGGAGCAGCAGATATCTGGCACTGCTATAGGATATCACACTGGTTTATTGCTGGTATGTCACTAATGAGAGATGGTTTTCTCTCACAGAAAACCCCTTGGCAAGTACATAACATAGGCCAAACCCCATCCTTTCACCCCAAGACCAAATGGTATGGCACTAATTGTACCTGTTCTCTTGCCACTCAAAACAGGGTGGCTTCACTCCTGCCATCCTGTCTTCAGTTCTTTACCCTGTGAACAATGCCCAGCCCAGGAGAGTGTTCTGCACCCTCTGTGGGCAGGCCAGTGCTTCATCCCGTAGCCTGTTCATTTACATTCATGGTTGTGGTCATTGTGATTAGAGCTACAGGGAGAGCTGGTCCTGTGGCCTCTGCTGTGCCATGCACAGGGATGTAGCAGAATGCATTTTCCTTTTGTAAAAGCTGGAGGTATTTTCACAGATGAACAATACCTGACACCATTGCTATTACTAATCTCCATTTTATTGTGTCAGCCAAGAGCTAGGTCCCAAAGGAAACCAGACACAATCCATGTCTGTCCTAAGAAATTTATATTTTAAAGTCCCTGATCCTATGCTGCCTTGTGTGATGTTTGTAGTATATACTTGCATTAGGTCTTTACCCAGACTTACCTTCAGAGTTTATCAACATTTGTCAGGATGCTGAGAGTCTCTTTAAAGCCAGGACAGCTTCTAGAAAGAGATTTGCACAGCATGGACTCATGTGAAGCTCTTGAACCACCATTATAGTTTACACCAGAAAGTTTCCTCTTAGTTTTAGGCTCATTCATAACTGTTCCAAAATACGTATTGTCATATTTAATCTTCATCTACTTTAACACTTCTTGTTCTCTTTAGTCTTTGCATTTTTGTTTGCTTCAATGATGGTCATTGGGATTTCCCTTTCAGCGCCTATCAAAGTTCAGAATTTTCACTTCTCTTTTCCTCCATTTTTCAAGGGTGAAGGTTGTCTTCAACCAAACATGCATACGTTTTAGTTTGTGATGATTTCCTGCTATAATTTTTAAAAAAGTATAACCCATTGTTGGTGTGGAAAAGTATTGCAGGTTTTATTCCCTTGAGTGGTTTTTACCCAAAAATATCTATTGCATATCTATATCTGGTTGGTATCACTGACATGACGGAACGAGGAAGAGCCATTCACATGAAATGTCTGTGCAATCAAGTCTTTAGTTACCATCACTGAGAGACATTAAAGTCTGCAATAAGAAAGACATTTGCCTTCCACAACACATTTCAAAACCCAGGAGTGGCATATAGTAATTTTCTGTTGCTAGGCTGTATTAGTTTCTGGTGTAAACTCATAAAATGTTGTAGTATTACACCAAGAAGGAATTTAGAGCCTCAACTTGAAATTTCAGTTTTGCTTCACAGTGCTATAAATTACAGTTGTCTGGCATAAGCATCAGTAGAAACACTAATTTCTTGAAACTAAATGTATGTTGTTGTGTACAAGGAGGTCACACAGCTCTACTTACTTTTATGTGATTGTTTACCTTAGACATCCAAGCAGGAATAGCAGACTATGCCGTATACATGGAAATACTTTAATGGCCACAGCAATGAATGATTTAGTGCAGATTATCTGAAAGATATGTTTACATTTTGCATTTTAAATGCTACCCTGTTGTCTGAAAATTCTGGGACATGTCCATGAAGAACTGCAGAGGGCCCCTGTCAGAAGCACAGGAAAGTAATGGCAATTTGGAATAAAAAACTCTAATTTTCAGTTTGTGAAGGATGATTTTGGTGCATTATGGGTTATTATGTTATTATGTATAGTATAGTTAAGCTTAGAGGCTTCAATGAATTTGGCACCTCATTAAACAAGGCATGGTAGAAGCACATAATGAGAGACAATCTTCTCTGAAAATGTTACAATCTGCAAGACAAGAGTGAAAGAGAAGCACAGAAAAATGAAGCCTGTGAAGATCATGGTGCAGATCAGTGTCTGAGTCAAGAATATAAACTGAATTTTCAAACTCTGAACTGATCCTTTTCTTTATTTGGATCCCACTGCCATATTAATGAGATTAAATTGGGAGCCAAAAGCTTAATTTTTCTGTAGTCATAGCAATCAATAACATGGAATAGCCATAATTGCAAATAAATTAGTTCAACTTAGGAACTTTTTGTATAAAAATTGATGCATTTTACCACTTCTAATCCCACCATAAGCATTTCTTGTGCATTATGCACAATGTTGCTGCCAGCTACATGGAGAGCACAGGGAAACTTACTCATGGAAAGCTGAAGGAATTTCCACAACTGTTACACTATGGGGCTGGCATTGTCATTTTTGTCTGGGTCTGGTGGCATACTGAGGGATTCAGCCACAACATAAATAATTGAAAACATCCCAGTACATCCGGAAAAAAGTAGACATGCTCTCGTCTTGCTAAAATATCATTCCTCTGCAAAGAGTAGTACAGTAAAAGCAGTGTCACATTACTTTAACAGAAGCATTTAACATTTTTACTGACAGAATCTAAAGCATGTGGTTATGGAGTGTGAAATCCTCATTAAAATTCCTCAAGGAAAATCAGTTGAATAAATATCCAGTAATTGTCTCAGTGCCCTCATTGCTGTACAATAATTCTCTCCATTGATCAGCTTTATTCTCATATCATATAGAGTGCTCAAATACTTGTTCAGGAATTTATTACCCGCCAGGGACAATTCTGGTCTTTCTAACTCTAAGGCTGTATAAATATGCTGCAATAATTGTGGTCATACCAGCGCATTTATGGAGCTTCCCTGTGCTACTCCTCTGGAGCAGTGGCTGTTGCCTCTCCCTGCACACCTTTCCCACTTTGCCCTTCACGTGGTGCATACGGAGAATGTGGATAAGGCAAGTGAGGTTCTGAAACAGGGTGATGAGTCAGAAGTGGGAAACACCACCAATTTTATTCATCATGCTCAAGTCCTCTTTGAGCTTCTGCCTTTGCTTGTCTCCTCTGTAGAGAGGATTTCTGTAGACCACAGTGTGCTGTTGGACCATGCAGCCTGGAAGTGAAGGGATGAGTTACTGAACTAATATACAATGGGTGTGCCCTCCTTATAAATGATCCTGGAATAGGTGAAGATTTTAGGGAAAACTTCTGTATCTTGAAGTAAGTCCTAGAGTTTCTTCAAAAGTGAAAATGAATGGCAAAACCTTGCTCCTGGATGAAGGGTATTGGAGAAGTTTGATGTGTATGTGTGTCCAGTATTAACTCTTCCAGCTATTAAATTTAATAAGCAGTAGTATATCTTTACCTTGATCCTGTCACTGTTTTAAAGTGCTTGGCAGTTCAAAAGGACCAGAGGAGAGGAGTGAGGTATTGAATGTATCTTAAAAGAGCTGCTGGCTTCCCTAGTGGAAAATGATTCTTATTTTGGTTAAACTGGAAAATATTTAAATCCTTCATATCTCCAAGTTGTTATGAAAATGTCTCTGCATGTTGCAGAGTTAAGAGTTTTTAGCTATATGATTCTAATAGCACATGAGGCTCTCAAGAGTAAATTCACAAAAGCCTAATTTTAAAACATTTTTGCTGCCAAAATTGCTAAATCTTTGAACAAAGAAACATTATTAAAAAATCTGATACTCTATGAAAAATGAATATGTTACAATTGGAGGCCAAACCCCATTGCTAGAATATGAAATAGAGAGATTCTTGTCTACAGATGCAAACCTGAACTGAACTTTAACTGTTGAGTAGCAAGACTCTACCTTTAGTCTGGGCTGGACTACTCTAGAAATTTCAGTAGTGGATATACTGGGATCTGCTGGTCCAAACAATCGACTGTATGACTATTGTGAATTCATACACAAACTGATCACTAGATCATGTGTAAATAGGTTCAATACAAAGCTGGTATATTTTTCTACACATTTTAACCAGAAGGTGGCATTGTGTCACACCTTTTGCAAGTAAACCATCTTTGTTTTATTTTTATTTTTCCTTTACAAGACTTGGACTTCAGAAACAGCACTAATTCATGTTTTTCTCTTTGTTGTTTTGGGGGGATTTATTTATTTTTACAGATGTGATCAATTGTCATTCATGCATGTTTCATCTTCACTGAAAATGTGTTCTTTACTGACAGTGTGATACTCATGTTATTGCTTTATTATCCAGATACATTTCTGGTCAAAACAAATTGAAGAACTTTATCTAGAATACTGCTTGTATATACTGTGTTGTGAAATGTTATTTCAGTTCACAGCTCTGTTTGAAATAATTTATAATGATGCCAATAGAAATTACATTGCATTAATTCACAGCCAGGACAATTGCATACCACTGAAGTAAAAATCTCTTTTATATGGTGACTCAATGAATCTGTTCTGCTAGAAAAGATACTATATCTAACAGATACAGTGCCTGTGTAAAAGTCAGAAACCAAAACAGGCATTGAAATGGTCTGAATGAGTGGGAGAGATTTACATTTTTACAAACTGCTTAATCAGAGTCCTCAGAGGTTTGAGAGGTATCTAAAGTCATGAAGGAAGGTCAGCTGTTTTAAAACGTCTTTGTGTGTGTGTGATTTTTAAAAAGCACAGGATTGGCAGATACTGTCGATCAGATGTCATGCTCCATGTAGTCCATGGACTCATGTAGACCATAGGAAAAGATTTCTAAAGGGGGTGACAGTCTCAAAAATTAGATCAGTCTCTTCAGCCACCCATCACGTGCAATGGCTTCTCCTTTGACTCTGTGACAATTTTAGTTTTGTCCTATACAATATGAGCAACAGTCCATTAGATGCCACACAGCAACCCATCATAAGGTTGCTTATTACCTGAACTGATCCAGCCTCCTCCATGCTGAAGAGCTATTTGATCCATTCTTAATCAGCCTTTTAATCAATTTTGTACAGGACTAGCAAATAGTGGGCCACCAAACACATTCTGCTGAGCTGCAGGCCTACCTCATAGAGGAAGAAAGCATCTGTCTCAAAGTACTGATTTTCAATAACAACTTGTCTGGTACTTTGCTAGAATGTTTTCATATCCAAATGGAAATAGAGCTGTATCTGAAAGTGAAATGTATTTAATTTTTTGATGGTCCCATTACCAGCATTTCTGCTTTTCACATTGGGAAAGGAATATGATTCTGTGGTTTAATTCCTTATGTATATATGAGGTCAGGGGCAGTATGTAATGACATTCATACAAACCTTTCAAATCCAGGCAAAAGCAAGAAAGTGTCAAAATCAGAAATGCTATTGCCCTAACCTTGCAAAGAGTCTGTGGACAATCTGGCTGATTAAGATTTTTGACTTTCAGAAATGGCAGCTTGACTCAACACAAGGGACTCATAAATGCTTTTAGAAATAGCCATTATAATTGTCTCCTTAACCACTGATTAGCAAATCATGTTGACTCTTTGACATAGAAATATCCCTGCAGCAGCAAGTAACAAAGATGGTATCACACAATCAACAGGTTTGATGTTTTTCTGTGCTGTAGATGGTTGCAAACTGTATTTATCCTCTACAATGTGTAATGCAATCACAGATATTACACTAATACAGTTAAGACACCTACTGATACTATACTGCATCAGTTTGAAAATGCTGGCATGGTCTGTATTTATTATTTTGAGAAACAGCTACAGGTATTGCCAAATCCTAGAGTCTATGGAGTGCATGCTTTCATTGTATCCCAGTACTGAACCAAACCTTCTATCTGTATTCTGGAGAGTACTGCAAGCATGCAGCTAAGACCTTTCCATTTCTAATTATATATGATAGAAAAGGTCATGAGACAGATGAGAAACCACATTCAATCAATACCAGACAGATTTTTTCCCCCCACTGATTTTGGAAAGTATTTCCACGGTTAGTAACACTCTGGGATACATAGAGAAAGAACAGTAAACTGGTGTGCCTGTAAACATATTTATTCGGCATTTTGCTTCACTGAGCATAGAAGTCATCTGGCCAATCTTAATTTTTTTCTAAGGGACCATCACAAAAAGACCTGTAATACAAAGGAAAAAACAATCTGCAAATGCTCCCTTGAAATGTGGCCTTTCCTGCCTAGTTACAGAATGAAATCGATACACAGCTGCAGATTTGTTGACCTGCACATGAGATTGAAACTATAATACGAAAAAGTGAAATCGTTGCCTGATGATAGGTTTTTCTCTATTTAGATACCAGTAGTGGGAACAATATAATGACTGTAAGGATCTGCAGACCCCTATATAATGTTAGAGAATGTCATGTTGAGAAAGGGCATATGTTCTCTACATCACTGCTTCTTAATCTTCTCAGGTTTTCACAAAGAAATCATATTAATCAAATCTGCTTTCAGCTATATGAAAAGTGTAGTTTGAATGGTTCACAGCTTAGGAAGGAATTGAATGTAGAAGGAAACCTTGGATAGAAATAAGCTCAAAATTTAAAATAACTTGCTGTTGTCAGTATCTTACTTTATCATTCTGAATAGATGTGACAATTTTGCACCAGAAAGCTCTGAAACTGCCCCATACTGTGTCTGTGGAGTGGTTCATGAAGGCAATACAGGAGCAGGGGAATTGCCAGATGAAATGAGACTGGTGAACCATCTGCTATTGGCTTGAAAAGAAAAAAAAGACAAACCCAATAAAACATCCTACCCAGAAATATATCAGCAAGGGGCAGAATTCTGCCTGGCACTGAAAAGACACACTGCTTGGGAGTTTGAGGAAGGTTGAGATGCATATCTATGAGGTGAAGGTTTTGTTACAGTCTAGCTCCTTTTCCATTGTCCCAGTGAGGACAAAGTGAAGGGGCAGAGAGGGGAAGAGAAGAGGACATCCCTTCGGTTCCATGCAGCAGGGAATGGGTCAGGAGGGAAAGTGGTTGGCCCTCCAAAATGAGCAGGAGAAGCCAGTGTACTCCTCCATATATGGGGGCTGTCTAGGATTCTTCATGCTTTCGTAAAACAGGATAACCTTCCAGTCTCCCTCTGACATTGTGCCTCCTTCTCGTTTTGGGTTGTTTTGGAGACAGCGTTAAACCTGTGGAAATACATTGTTTTATTAAATATACGAGATAAAACCCACAACACTTGTATGTGGTTTCCTCATTGTTATTAGTGTTTATTGTTTACTTGGCACAGATTTTGTGTTTGGCACCTTTGTTACTACGGGGGAGACTTGATCCCTGTGCCCAGAAACTGATGTTCTGATGATTCAGTCTTGCTCTCATTGAAATGAGGATTCTGGCTGCGGATTTTAAATATGAAGAACAGGGAGGGCATGAGGGTGCACTTCTTTCCTCTCTGCTGAATTTGAATATCAGACTTCTGGTTAGATGATCATCATATCACAAAATAAACTGAGATAGAAATGACAGAATGTTGGTTCTGGCAATAGGATCTGAGGAGCACCTCTCTGTCACTTAAAACAAAAGCAACAGGATTTCTTTTGAAGGCAAAATATATTTAATTCTAGAAAAAAAATCCACAAATAAAAAAGAGGCAGCAATCTAATGAGAATTATTTTAAACTGGTGCCAGAAAAACAGGATATTCCTGAGGTCTCTCTGAACATGTCTGGACTCTGGAGAAAATCTACTAATAGCAAAGGCATGACATTAGATTACAACCACAAAATTGCCGTCTTAAGATTGTAAAGAAAATGGGTTAAGTCTATACCATTTCCTATTTGTATTATAATCCCTTCCATAAGAATAGCCTTTCCTGGAATTATTGAAAAGGAAATTCTCTCTTGCTTGTAAATGTAATTTTATTATTCCTCTCACTATATTTGTAAAGATAGCTGAAAATGTTTAGCCTACCACTTTTCAGAATGCTGTCCAAATCTGAGGGTGGTTACTATAAAGGGAATCTAGCATGGGCTAATGATTATTGTGCTGTGGTATTTGAAATCAGAAGCGTTTAATTATATACAACACATGTTAAAGTCAGACTTCTAAGGAGAAATGAGAAATGAGATTTGCAGTTTATGGGGCTTGCAGATGCTTAGGATCAAGCTGTAAGACCTCTGTCTGCTCTGACAGCGGTTGGTATTGACCACTTGTGTATCCCATGGAATTCCTTGCTCATGACAGGAAAACCACCTTCAGATTTGCAGATCTTCTGCTAGGTGGAATAGAATGGGTATCAGTGAAACAGGGGAATACATCCATACTCAAAAAGCTAATTCTACAACAACATGATCTCATACCAGAACTGTAGGTGGAGAAGTGACTGCAAGCAGCTCTGCGGATAAAAACTTGGGGGTGGTAGCTGATGAAAAACTCAACATGAGCCAGCAGTGTGCACTCACCACCCAGAAAGCCAAAGGAATCCTGGGCTACATCCAAAGGAGTGTGGCCAGCAGGCTGAGGGAGGGGATTCTGCCCCTCTCTTCTGCTCTTGTGAGACCCCACCTGGAACACTGTGCACAGTTCTGGTGCCCCCAATGTAAGAAGGACATGGAGCTGTTGGGCCAAGTCCAGAGGAGGCCACAAAGATGACAAGAGGACTGGAACACCTCCCCTACGAAGACAGGCTGAGAAAGTTTGGACTGTTCAGCCTGGAGAAGAGAAGGTTGAGTGAAGACCTCGTGGCAACTTTCCAGTGTCTGAAGGGGCCCTACAGGGAAGCCAGAAACAGACCCTTCATCAGGAACTGTAGTGACAGGACAAGGGGGAATGGGTTCAGGCTCAAAGAAACTAGGTTTAGATTAGATGTTAGGAACAAATTCTTTACAGGATGGTGAGGCACTGGAACAGGTTTTCCAGAGATGTTGTGGATGCCCCAGTGCACTGGAACAGGTTGCCCAGAGAAGCTGTGGATGCTCCAGCCCTTGCAGTGTTCAAGGCCAGGCGGGACTGGTACTTGGAGCAACCAGGTCTAGTGGGAGGTGTCCCTGCCCATGGCTGGAATTGGATGATCTCTGAAGTCCCTTCCAATCTGAACCGTTCTATCACTCTATAATTTATTTTTGTCTTTCAGTAAGTCCCAATTCTCATGATGGTGAGAGAGGAGTTACTTACTGTAGTTAAGGCGAAGTGTGTACAACACACAGTTTATAGCTGTGAGTTGAATCTCCTGAACGGGGAGTGGGAGAGGCTGTGGGCCTCAGAAATGTACAGTACTGTTTGCTTTGAAACAATCACTCAGACATAAATGACTCACTGTGAGGTGTTGGAAGCCATGCTGGTTGGCGTAGCATTCAGAGGTCTAAAAGCCTCAAGCTCAGTGCAGGGGAAAAAAAGACAAATTTTTCACTGGAATAATAAAAAAGTAAAGAGAGGAACATGCTGCTCAGATTGCCTTTTTGATGCTACTGGAAATCAGCCTACCCAGAAATTGCACTAGACAATCTGAGGTGAGCTATGATGTTTCAAAAGTACTGATTGAAGGAGATGATGAAGCTTGCTCACATAGAGTCAAGCTTGCTGACATGTTAAAATCACTGGCTAAAAATATAGAAAAAAACTATTTGATTTGGGAGAGAAGATATTGGTTGAGAATGATTTACATTATTTTTATTTTATAATTACTGACTTTGGATGCCCAGCTGATATGCAAAGATGAGCAGTGGAGGCAACTTAGCAGAAAACCATGATTCCATTTTACATGACTTCAATTTTCTTTTTGCCCAGAGAAGTGGTTGAGAGTTGAAGCTGACTCTTTTGAGAGTTGAACTGAGTGCAACACTGCTGGCAGCAGTGGAGGGAGGCTGAACTCATCCAGGTGCCGTGTCTTCCCAAGCGCTTTGTGATGGTGGTGGTGAAGAGCAAAGGGTTTGGGACGTTCTTATTCCAGGTATACCATGTGCAGTGTAGTGTGTGTATATATAGATTCACCAGTGAAATTGACAGTTTCCCCAGGAAAAGTATAATCATAACAGGTTGTTATCTCTCTGCATGCTTCCATTTGGACTCACTTCAGCTCTTTCTATAGCAGAGATGACTTGTTAAAGAGATAAAACTATGTGTTCATATCCTTCTTGATGCAGCACTTGACTTTTCATTGCTCAGCACGAGATACTGTCACTTGGCCATTTTATCTGTCACATAGGGACAGCAGAGGGAATTGGCTAATGTGACTATGCTTCAGAAGATTTGAACTCTCTTAGGTGGAGAAGTGAGCCAGACATAAATCCAGAGGAGGAGGACATAACATGGCTGGACCCTTCTTTGGGTGGGAGTGCTCTGCAAGTCTCCGTCGGAGCTGTGATTTTTGGGTGTCTGATCCTTAAGGTCAGATGGACTAAAAAGTGGATACTCATGAAGCATAGAGGCTGCCCCCCACCCCTGATGTTTTCAGATAGAAGGTTAGAAAATTTAAACCAATACATATTTCTTTGCAATTCAGAATGAAAAGATGAAAATGTTTTCTAGATAGCCAAACACAGTATATTCAATAAGGGAATCAGATACAGTTCTGTTCATGACTGCTAACTTTGTCTCAAGAAGGCTTTCCTCCCAGGCAACTCTGCAGAAAGCACATGGTAGGCAGAGGTCACTTTTTACCTGTTGTCTTTCTTCTGCTTTTTCTCTAAGGAACTGGTATTAACCTCTGTCAGATGCAGGATACTGTGATGACAGAGTCTTTGCTCTGACTCAGTGGTGTTCTGAAGCAAATTTTTATGCATCTCAGTTTCCATACCAACTGCTTGATGTTGCATGCTTGCTGCGAACATGATTTTCTAGCAACTGAAACCTGTGACTCTCTTACATAAACTTTATAGACCCCCCATTTTATAAATCCCTGCCTATCTCCTCATGCAAGTCTACTTTCCCACCTTCCTTTTTTATTCCTGCCATTGCATCCTCTAAAATGCCAGGAGTCCTGCTCCTTTTCCAGATTCATTACTGAATATTTGTTGTTAATGTTTTTTTGCCTCTCTGTTTCCATCTCAATGAGGAATTCACTTGTATCCCTGAATTCCAGCAGGCCACCTACCTTAGCAAATAGTATATTAGATTGTTGCCCATGGTGTTCTTCACCAGAACCAGGACTAGTTTTGGTTCTTTCGTGTACCCACTAAACACAGCGCAGTTAGAACATGTTTTTTTTCTGTATTCAGAGCACCACATTGCCCTAACCTAAATGCTACAGCTTACTATGTTTTGAATGGCTGGTTACACTTCCTCCTTGTCACAGGTGGCCAGGTTTGTAAAAGGAGAATAATAAGAATTGTATGCATACTAAAATTACTGAACTGTGAAAAGAACAGCTAATATAATCCCTGTCTGTCTGTCACAGAATGGTTGAGTGTCTAGAAACATGGGAGCATAGAGAACATAGAGAAAAAAATCTTATATAATTAATGAAAGTTGAAAATAGAAAGAAGTCGTGCAGTCTAGATGAGGTGTTTGTAACAGATATCAAGAAGGATCTAGGGCTGACTGGAAAATACCAACACTTAGGTAAAAGGGACAACCCAGAAATTTTTACCTTAAGCACAAAAATTGTCTAAAAATCAAAACTCAAAACATGCAGTTAGGGACTTGCTACAACTTCTATTTGGTTTCCTTGTTGGTCTGTCATTCTCTATTGCTCAGTTCATTTGTTCTATGATATGCCATGCCTTACTGATCTATTGTGTATTCTATCATGGAAATCAGGCTTATGAGGATCTTTGGGGGAAAATGATGAAAACCTTTAAGTTTTTGTGGAGAACTAGATATTGAAAAGTCATTTCTTTGAAAAACCATAGGAAAAGAAATTTATACGTAAGCCTTAATTAAGACCAGTCTTCTACATCCTAACAGACATTGTGACTTTTGTTTTCTTCAGATGTGCCATATCGTGATAAAGGAAATAACTGGAGGAAGTATGTATAAGGGGCAAGAAAAATGTTTTGGTTATGATGCCATCTGTCCAATGCTAGCTGACTGCTGAGGCAGTGGAAATTGAAATGATTATAATAGTTTCTGTAATCTTCTTAAATCTTAAATTAAATTAGCATCAGGATTGGCACTTCTAGACTGAGTTGATGGCTGTGATTATGGGTCCTTCTTGCCTTCTCTAGTTTCATTTATTGTTAGTTGCTATTATATGTTCATTAAAAAGTAATTTGATAAATCGTGGGATTTTCTGCCTGTAAAACAATTATCAGAATGAAGAGTGACGGCAGTGGCTGGGGAATATGCTGAAATTTGGTAACCCTTTGTGAAGGCAAAGCAGGATACAAAAATCTTACTATTTAATAAAAAACTATTTAGCATAATAGTATTTTCTTCTACTCTCCATAAATAAATGAAGCCGGATTTGAGGTATCTTCTGCATTCTAACTCTGTCTCTGCTGTGGAAGAACATGTGACGGCCACTTCTGTCAATATTTTTGTGAATCAGTGCTGATTAATCAGATAGGAGGACAAGTGGGCAAGATCATGACACTGTGGACAGGAATTCACAATTCTCTTACATACGTGAGTTCTGAGGACTGTACTGAAATAATTTAGAGGAATCACTGACTGATTAATTTAAATATTACAGAGGCCTGTGGGTATCCAAATATAGACTCTGAACTTCATTATGGCATGGACTTACATGAAGCCATTCAGGACCAGGTGATTTTCAGTGGCCTTTCTGTACTTTTTGAATACCTTATTCAACTTGTTTAAAAGGTCTCCAATCTCACATTGAGAGTGAGGAATGGTGGAGGAAGCAATGAAAGTTTGGTGAGGGGGAATAGGGGAGCCTGCAAGAAAAAGAGAGAGATTGTTCAGACAGGCAGAGGGCATATGAGCAATAACTGGGACTGTGTTTATACTGTCATATTAGCTTAGGATTCAAGGTCACACTCAATGGTTTCCTCATTGCTTACACATTAACGTTCACCCTGGCCTTTACTGGCTGTCAGGCAGACCTTGGATCTGACCATGAACACAGCTGCATACACACTGCAAAAGCCTAAATGATTTTGAGGTCTAAGAAAGAGTCAAAATTTATGTGGAGAGAGCTGAAAGAGGCAGGCTGATGGGAGATGAAGTGAGGTAAATGATGGAGTGCTGGACAAGGAAGAGTTAACCCCAGGGGAATTCAAGAGAAAGCAGGGTGGTAGCCAAGTCAGCTTGAAGGACAGAGGAGGCAGTTGTCTTCTGCAAATATAAACTGTGTCGAGGGTTTTTGTAACGTCACTGAGATGCAGATTACCAGGAGACACTCTCCTTACTCTAGGGTAAGCTGGTGTGAAGCATGGAGAGAGCTACTGACACCAGTCAGCCTCTGGCAGTCCCTCTGGTCAGCACATAGCCCGAGGCAGTACCCCCCCAAGGAGAATTGCATTTCCCGTTACCAGAGGGAGAGTAATTCTCAGCACAAAGATGCAACAATGACAACAATCTTCTTTCCTGGAGATCAAAATAAATAATTCCAGTTCATACAATAGCTCTTTAAAACAGACAAACATTTCTTCGTAATAGTTGCAGTAGAAGAAGGAATTAACAGAACTGTGAGCACTCTCCAAGGACAGTGCATCCTGAGAGCCAGAGAACACACCTACGCTGAGTATGATGTGTGCTTGTATGACTCAAAAATAATATTCACAGCTGTGGTGGTTTGGTTCCACAGAGCATGCCATGAGCCTTCCTTTCACACTAGATTATCCTAGACTGCATTGTTCTGGAAGGGAGACATTGCGTCTGGCTCCCTTTGGAGATGCCAGGAAGCCAGAAAATGTGCATGTGGTGCAGACTCCTACAGGATCACTCATATTCATCTTAGAGGTGGCAGGCTTGTTGCAGTAAATAATTCCTCTCTCGAAATCTGGCTCCTCACCATCTTCATAAACCCTGCAGCAAATATTATAGTACCCTCAGGCCCTCAAGAATGCTTATACAGCAGGAATTTGGCTTCTTCCAAATGTGATTAATAAGCTTATTCATTACATTTTGCCCCTTAAAATATCAAGAAGAGAGTCCACGTGCATACTCCATACGTGAATTTATTCCTGTTTGATGAGGTCATATGTTTGTCTGACCTGGAGGACTTGACATCTCTGATAAACTTGTAATTGAAGGAACTGGTGAAGAAGCAGTTGAAAGTGCAGATGGGGAAGAAGAACTAGGAGTAGTCAAAGTTTATGTGGACTGAAGTGGACCAGCTGAGGTTAGACTGAAATGAATGATGATAGACTGAGATCAATGATGGAATAATAATTAGAAATAAGAAGATTTAGAAGAATTAAGCAAGTGAAAAAGGAACAGCAGTCAGATAGCCTCTGCAGATAGGGACAGGTGCCATGGCTGCCTACTGAAGTTAAATGGCAGGAGAGAAAAGTTCCCTGTGGCACTTAGCACTGGGTGGCCACAGTTAGATTTCTAAGCCTCACGTGTTAGCTGAATTCTTGAATTTACAGTGGCTGAACAAACATCCAAGTCAGAATATCCAGGAGTTTGCCTATCAGGTGCAGAGGGCAAAGCCTTAAAAACAGTATAGACTGTCCTCATGTTGCAATATTTTCCTGTATTAATATTCTTATTATTTTATGAAATGTATTACAGAGGTTTCCACAAGCCTGATTCATGACTCAGGATGTGTTAGGCACATTAAAAATAGATAGTTTCTGTCTTCAGAATAGTCAAAAGATATGACAGGAGGAAATAAACACAAGAGACAGTTAGAGACAAATAATGTAGACATGTACAACATTTATGTTGTAGGTTTAATTACTTATAGATATGGGACCTGTCATCTAAGACACCATTTTCGTCTTTTCACTGTCCTGCATCTTTTACAATGGAAGGTATTAATTGGTTGGAAGATACATCTTCTTCAAAGAAAAGCCACAGGAAAAATGGTATTTTTCCTTTCTGGAAACTGAAATGGCTTTAACACAAAGACAAGTCATTAGTTAGCATTCAGTGATCCCTACCTTATTCAAATACTCCCTTTCTGCCTTACTCACCTGAAGAAGCTACACAATACACAGAAGGAGTTGTTTAAAAAGGCTTCAGATGAGACGAGAGGAATAAGAAGTAGGAATAATGGTAGAAGTCCTTAGCAGAATGTAGGGATGGACAAAGGTGCGTGGTGGAAAAAAAAAAGAGTCATTAAATGAAACGTAGTCTTGGAAAGGGGACCTTAAAGATGATACTAAAGAAGACAGGACACTTTGGAGGTAATTTGGAGTAGCAGAGCAAATTTTATATCTGGCAAATACAATTCATAGTATTTTTTAGGACCTGCATAATAATTTGATGGTGAGAGAGAAACATTTCTTCTCACTATGCGATCATTCAAACCATGCTAACATACTGGCACCCTGTGCATGCTATGGGATTGCTTCTTAGTGAACACTGGATAATTACTCTTACCACTGGAGAGATTAATAGAATGAAAATTAAGCTTCTCTAAACGCAATCTTGATTATTAGGGCTCTGAGTGTGTTGCGGGGAATGCATTGCTCAAGTGTTCAAAAAAGTGCACAGTATGTACTATGTTATCAGTATTTTAAAAGTTAAGAGTTTGACAGGAATTTCAGCATTAAATGTAATCCCATATGAAACACTCTCCAGGAGCTAATCTTTTGCCATTTCCTGTTTATATAACTAGAACCACCATATAGAATTAATAAAAATGCATGGCAAATCTTGATACACTTAGCAAAGCATATACCACTGACACATCCTTGAAAAGCCTACTGGTTTATGTGTCACATTTCTTTTGTCCACTGCCTCGGCTTTTCTTGGAAAGTGTCTTGTTTTGGTACTTAGCTCAGGCACAGAGCTACGTGGAGGAGGATGTACCTCTCTCATGCCCAGATTAGGTCCTGGGACAGTACTGTTGCTTCTGCACCCAGCACAGACTAGACTTTTTATCCTGGTAGGTCTGGGGTACCTCTGTGGAGAGTCAAAGATCTGGAAACACTGAGCAGAGACACATCCATTTGGTGCTTTCCCCTTCAGTGTCAGAACTTCTGAGCCTCGTACTGGCCACTACTGACCTGCTTCTACATCTCTCCACACCGTGAGTGGGAATTGTGGCTTCCTGTGCAGTCCTGAGTGAAGACGCAGAGCCAGCACAGATCAAGTGGTGTTCCCCAGCCCCTTTTGCAGCAAGAACCACATTGCATATTCAGCAGGAGTCTGACTTCTGGTCCTTGGGAGATTTCCATGCTTTATCTTCTCAGCACACGCTTTTCCTGTTGGGGTGATGTTTTCTGACAACTATTTCTCCATCCAAACCAGCAGGTACCTTAAGGACCTGGTCCCAGCCAGGCACGATGCAGGGGCATTTTAGATATGGATTGTATGAGCTCTCAACTTGCTCAGCATAAGCTTGTGGGCTCTGTGTCAGCACTGGCCAAGTTACATTTATACTGGATCTGTGGCTGACTACTAGCACTTTTATTTCCTACTTTTTCCATTACCTATGGTATCCTGGACCTCTTTCAGTTCAGATAATGGAGTGTTAATAAAGGTCCTTTTACTGTAATTTGCATTAAAAAGCAGACAAACTTTTTTTAAAGAAAAGACATATTTTTCCCTCATGCATTCATAAAACAGAGAAAGAGGTAAGACCCATACTTTAAAAGTAATATTGAAGAATAGAAAAAGAATAACCATGGAAAAATAACCTCTGAAGTCATTTGGGAGGAAAAGAGACCAGGGCAGAAATATCCTGTTGTAACTGTTCCATGGCACCATACAACTGGAAAAAAAGGGTTATTTTAGTTAGCATTTATTGTTAATACTCAGTTGCCCAATGTTTAACTAATTCTTTCAACAAAGTTTTGCAATGAAAACTCTCTTTTTTTGGTAGTTCTTTTTGTTTGTTTTAATTTGAAAGGGCAAACCTCTAAAGAAGTACATGAAGAACCAGTAACTGAACTTAAAGGATGATGTGTGTCACTGGGTGCAGTGCCACTGTGACTGTTCTGGGAACTTATATGATAATGAATTTGTCTCAGATAAAGACCAGCAGATGTCCATGATTTTCTCACAAGTTTCCCATCAGATTTATTTCTAAAAAGTTATTAATACATTTTAAATCTTAATTAGCAATGAAAAGGCCATACTACAATTGCTTTATTTCCATGTTGCAATTACAAAACAACTTAGCATGTTAATTGCAAGTGAAAAAAGAAAGGGAAATTTTCAGCCTTGGAAGTTTTGACTGACGTTTTTGGTTTTGAAAGGTGGGGAGCTGCTATCAGACACAAAGTGCTGGAGATTAAGGGACCCTGCATAACTAAGTAGACATCTGATTTTCAGAAAAGTTTATTGTATTTGTTAAAGTTTTGGTCATCTGTCACTTAAGTAACAAGATTAGAGCTTTATTTTGGTTTCATTCCAGGGAAAAAACCAAGGATTTTTAAGCTCAGAAGCATGCCAGGCTTTCTTTAAAGTACCCATTGGTACAAAATGAGAAGTAGTAACCAGAAGTCCCTACTTGGTAACACAAACTTATTTTCATTTTAACTAGAAATTTTTGAAACAGCAAATGCTTATACACAAACTGGGATTTGTACACATTGCAAAGTCTTTGGAAAGACAGGAAGAAGATAATGTCAAGCAAGTGTGAAAGCAAGGTATTCACAAAGCTGGTACTCTCATGAACATACATCTTTTCTTTTATCTGTCAAAACCAGGCTGGCTTGGTAAGGAATTTACTGACTGTTTTCTGAGAGTTCATGGGATTGTTGCAAAGTACAACTTGCTTTCTTTAAAATTTTTCTCCTTTTTATATCTGATTAAAGCTAACATTACGGATGAGAGATTTCAGTCATCCCTACTAGCCCACCTCTTCTCTCGTTATTCCATCTGTCATTGCCATTCTTTGGAGCATTAGAGCTGAAAGTAGATTAGGGCATCTTTCAGAGCTACCAACAGAGGTAAACCCTCTAGATCTATGTAGTCCTTCAAATGGCTTTTCAAATGGCTCACAGTGATGCTGAGCTTTGTGCCTGCAGCTCATTTTTTGTCTGCCAGCACAATGTATGTCTCTGGATTACAGCAGGTGCTGGAGTGCTGCAGGAGTCAGAAGCCCATCTGTCCTGAGGGAAGGGTGAAATGTTGTCATTGTGATTATAAAAAGTTTTGAACAATTATGTGAAATGATGTGGGAATGGATAATGCTGATAATATGGTAAAGGGGCACAAACACAGAAGGTTTTGCTGGTGGTGCCATACATGATTCCCATTTCTTTTGATTGTGTGAAACTTGGTTAAAATTTCCAGGTAAGTATAAGTTCTGACTCCAGTTTACACTCTCTTCTCAGCACAGGCTATGTATGTAGTCCTGCCATGGGCTGTCTGTAGTCTATGGCATACTGTGTGATTGTGAGAGAAATTTTATTTTTTGGATGACTTGTGTTACAATCCTCCAGTTTCTGCTCTGGGGCTGCCACATTGGAAATCTCTGCTCTTTAGACTGTCCTTAATCATCACATAAACAGAAGGCAGGTAGTGGAGAAGACAGAGATTGGAAGGCTCTAATACTGGTCACATAAAATATGGAAAAAAGTCAGGTATGAACCATGTAATTTTCCTTGAAAGCAGTGTCTGGCAGCAAGATCACAAAAAGCTGGGCTTTTTTTACTCTAACAAGTATTGGCAAAACTTTGCTCTGTTTGTTCTGTTCCTTATCTATCATGATGATTGTTTCTTCCTGATTGCCTTTTTTTAAATCCTGTGAAAGGTTGAATGTTATCCCAGTTCTTATGACTGTACTTACTACTGTCAGCCACAATATTTTTAGATAATGTATAATCACATTTGAGTTATTTCTGCATTCAGTGGATTTTTCTGTTTCAATAATTTTGTTTTGCACCTTCCAAAGTCTATTTTCCTACTCTCTGAACATCCCTGGATTTGATGGCACTCCATTTACATAACTGCATAATCATTCCACATCTCACTGTGATGGCAATTCTCTGGAAATTCTGAGTCAGGTCTGCCTGCAGGATTAATGCATGAAAGAGCTGCCAGGAAACAGAAAAACATCTACTATCCATCTCCTGAACGTTGCCTAGCACCTTGTCCTTTCGGAGATAGAAGACAATATGTTAAACCCCGAGTAACATTCTACATCAATTTGCGCCAGCGCAGCTCTACCAGAGGTGACTCATTTCCATTTCTATAACTGATGATGATCCAGTTAGATATGATGGCCCAGGTTCTTATTTCAGTCAAGGGCTATTACAGGGCAGAATGGGGCAAAGCGTCCAGGACATAATTAAGAATAATTTCCTAGCTGCCAAAGAATTGTCTGGAACCAATGCTGATTGCCTTTTTTTCAGTCCCTTACAGCATTTTCCATACTGTTTCTCATGCTCCAAAAATCAGATAATGATTTTTTTTTTCCCTTCAAAGAAATGGAGAAGAAATTAAAAGTTTGCTCAATACTGTACTTATTGTGTGTGTATGTGTGTAATGTGAATTATCTCTAATAATTGCAGACAAATAGGGAATGCCTACATCAGTACATTAACCATCAATAAATGAGAAGTGACAGTGGATATATTGTTGGCCGCTCCACACATTTCTGAACAACATTGCTATAGTTAAGAATGGAAACATTTAGGACAAAAGGGCAAGCATTTTTGGTGGGAAAGCATCTCTAGAATTTTATTTGCTCTTTAAATTGTCTTTTGAATAACTTTGTAGATCACTGCTTTTAGTGTAGGTTAGTCGTTATCTAATTAGAAGATAAAGACAAAGAAGAATCCTGTTTATAACTCTTAATCTACTAAAGTCATTATCTAGCTAGCAGTCCTGAGAGAATATTCAACATATTGAACTGATTTGTGTATGCTTCATTAGCTCTTTATATCTTAACTGCATATAATCATTCCCAGTTCTGTCATGGTTATCATAGTGGAATTTCCACTGAAGTCGATGAACTCTGAGTGTAAATTGACTGCAAAACAGTGACTGGGACAAATTCTCTTGTTATCTGAAACCTTTGAAATGCCACTGGCTTGAGTGGAATTGCTGGAGACATGACTGATTTTGGTTTAATTTTCTGGTATTTATTCAAGTTAGTGCCTTGAAGACCTGGATTTCTCTCATTTAATTTTAATATTTTGAGCTGAACTTGACAAATACTGATAAAAATAGTGCCTTTAGGGTTTGATTGAGAAATCTTTTTGTGACAACTTGAAAGATGTCTGTTAGCATCAGCAAGCCTTTGACTGAGCTTTTAGTGGCCATAGAGGAAAGGTAATTGAAAACATCAGTCAGCTAATAGGGTGCTTGAAAAATGGTAATTTTTTCATGGATTTTTAAAAATGCAGCTAAAAGTTTATTGCATTCAGATTTGTCCAAAATACAGCCATTTAAAATACAGGTGAAATTAAATAATGTAATTTTGTTTCATTCAACATTCAGGCCCCATTTTCTGACCTTTTCTCTATAGGAAAAAAGGAAAATAAGAGAAGGAAGGAGAGACTAGAGCAATCAAGAGGATGGCCAAGCAATCAAGAACATGCCAGCCCATGCTGAATATGGGCATGTGCACTTACACCTGAGATATAAAAAGACCCATTAATTTCCCTCTAAAGAAGGTTCAATAGTTATTCAAGACAGACTATGGATTACCCTGCATTATGCACAGTTTTTCAGGTGATTCTGGTGAGAAAACAATCCTCTTCTTTTTTTAAACAAGGTCTGTAAAAATATTAGAAACCAACTTTATTAAAGAGGAAGAGAATTTTGCAGATTTTTGTGTGCGTCTGTGTGTGTGTATGTTCCCTCCACACTTACTTCTTCTCATGCATAGAAGAATCTATGCTTTTTGACTTCCACAGATCTTCACTACAGAGTTAATTTCAACTCCACTTCAATTTTCCATCTTATCTACACACGACGTTTGCTCACCTGACTTTGGTGATGCTGTAATTTCAGGATTATTGACCCAGACAGGAGCAGTGATAAGAGGATGCCACATTCATTCAGTTCATTGTCTTCCAAGCAGGATGCTGACTAACTTACTTGCATACTAATAATTCTGCCATCCTTTACCACAAATCTTCCTTTTTATGCTCAGAAGACCTGACAAATTCCATCTCAATTCATCATTTGGGGAGATCTGTAGAGGCTTTCTGGAGAGTTAAGTCACTTGCCTGGCCCTTGGATTCCCAGCCATATCTGAGCAGGAACACAGTACCAGGGAAGACCAACTGCTGAAAAAAGGCTTTGCAAAATGTTGGTAGTCAGAGAAAAATAAAGATTTTCTCAGCATCAACACATCTTTTTATAGGCTCCTCTTGCCATAAAAGGTCCCCAGCTTGTTCTAATTATGCTGCATGTTTTAAGCTGCACAGAATGATTGTAGTTAGAGGCTGACAGTTCTGCATCCTTTTTTACAAGCAATGTTGAAATGCTATTCCTGCTTTCTGAAAGTAACGAACTGTACTGCAACCTTTGCAAAATTTGCACGGTAAAAGCACTCTAAATTATTAATGCTACTTCCTAAAACTCCACTGAGGTTTCCCACCCACAGGCTGACTTAGCCCAACCCTGGCTGGACCTGTGGTATGTCATGAGATCACAGCATTCATTTCTCGGACTGTAGGTGCCAGTTAGGAGCGTATCAGCGTTCAGCTGTGAATATATTTCTGAGGATTCATTATTTAGATTTTAAATATGCATCAATCTGAAACTTGGCATAGGTGCAACATTTAGTTTTAAAAGGGAGAAAGGTCTTTAGGTAATCAGTTATTTTTAAAGTTTTGGGAATTTTTGCCGAAATTCATGTTTTAGTAATAGAAAAGACAGTCATTAAAACTGAAATATTACAAGCTCTTTTTGTGGGAGATGTGGTGTGCTAGCAATCAAGAAAATCTAAAGAACAGAGTCCTTAAATAAAATGCAAAGGCACGCACCTGTTTTTGTATTTTCATTGTGTTTGCATGTTATGCCACGAGGTATTTATGACACTTGCTGTACCATATCCAAGGTATATATTCCCATGACAGATTTTCCTTATGCTTAAGGTGGAAGTATGAGAGATTCCACTATGCTCTGCTCTACTAAATGATGCAATGAGGCCTACAATGCTGTAATGCTGAGGTTCCCCTCCCTTTTCTGCTCTGAATTGAAACTGAGAAAATCAGGCGTCTAGATGAGTCCTCTTTTAGCAGGTAGCTTCCATTTGAAATTGCAAATAAACATAAGGTATTTAACTTAATTGAATTCCTACAACTAAGTGGTCATTGTTGCAACCTACTCACACAACGTACTCATAGGATTTGAAATGCGGACAGTGTACCCAGGCACAGTGAAGAAGGGGAGCACAGGATAACACATCGAGTTTCTGATTCAAGACTAGGCAGTGCTGGTATATTTCACAGCAGAAAGGATTTATTGTTAAATCCTTGGTGACTGCTGAGTGTCAGAAGAGCTCTTTTCCCTTTACATTTGATCCAGCCATTGGCTGGATCTGCCCCACTGAGGGTAGCTTCTTTCTCCCTACTGTGAGAGTCTCCTTTATTGATTCAGGGTCACATGGAGATACAATGTGCTGACGAAAAATTTAAAACCTAACTCTGTAACTGTTTTGCCCAGCAGGGTTCAAGTTACAAAAGCCAGTATGCATGCACTAATTAGGTGACACTCTTAGGTCAGGTCAGGCCTGTTTATAGACTTAGAGGAAAAGACACAGATTTTGCCAACATTAATGCTACTGCCTCCCTGATCCAGACCTCTCTCTGTCAACCTTTCCCTCCCCTCCTTCTGACACCCGAGGCTAGCAGGCATCTCACCTGCTCAGGGCAGCCAGGGTACCTGTGTTGTTCCAGCTTCATCCCAGCGAAGTTAAATACTTGTTTACACTCGGAAATTAGATGGGATTAACTGAATGGTGTGAAGTTAGTGTGCAAGAGCTGCTTCAGAATAAATCCATGTGTGCATAATCCTAATCTGTTCCAGATGGGGACATCCCTAGGCAGCGGAAGCACTGAGCTTTCTTGCCGTGTCACCTCTGTGCCACCTCGCTGGAGCAGAATCACAAGGGTCCACACTGATCAGCTTTTGCCAAGCTGAAGACTTCCTACTTGTTCATCCTATTTGGTTTTTTTCTCTCCTAGCCCATTTCTTATCTATAAGCATGCTTTGCCTTGTACTGCATGATCTCTTAATTTCCTCTAGAGCCTCTTGGGAGGGACTTGGTCAAAGGCTATTAAAAAATTAAAATAGTTACATCATCCTGCTCTCTTATCTGCTCTTATTTTAACATACCCAAAGTATTCTACTGTGTTGGGACAAGGAGCTGGGGTAATAAAATGGAATTGGCAGTACTGCTGAGCCCCTATAGAGCAATAGCTTTAGGAATACTTATTTCATGCCAGATTTTGCATTTAGTTAATTAATGATAGAAGAATTTTTTGTATCTTTCCCAGTTTTGTGTCCTGGTGGCAATCTTGGTTTGACATTTTGCTTAAATAGGTCAAAAATTACTTGAACAGAGTGACTGCTAGAATGAAAAAAGAACAGCTTTTTAAAAGTAAACATCAAGAACATTTTTATTTTTTCCTAGCAGAATTTAACGACACTTTTACAGCCAATTACACATTTTCCCATTTCATTTTGTCTTACATCTTTCTTGTTTTCTCTTTCTGTTAAAGCACTGGGGCCCATAAATGAGGAAAAGATAATGGTTTACAATCAATGTCCATGGACCAGAGAGCTAATCTGAACTTAACTAAAAAGTCAATATTTAGCTGTACCTTATCAGTGGAGAAATGTCAAGCACAGAGATAGACATGAACAAATTTCCAACTGATTTCTCTTTCATATGCCTCAGCATTCAAAGATTCATGGAAGAGTTTCAACATCAGATAAGGCAAAACTGCCGTTGAAAAAAGAACATGTAACAAATGACAAACTTGTGGCTGCAGAGACTAGAGTTTATGAAATGAAAACACACGTCAAAAATTCATTCTAATCTCTTCTTGCACATTCCATTGGTCACCTTCCAGTCTGTGTGATGCAGCAGTCGATAGTTAAACACTGCAGGCAGTCTTTAAGAGATAGCAGCAGGAAATGTTTTCTCGCTGAGTGAAGTCGTAATTTGCCGCCACCCAAAACAAAATTGACGTGAATCATTTTGAATTCTAAAATTGCTAAGGATTTTAATATGCATGTGAGCTACTGACTGGGTATTGTGCTATTTTGCAAGAACAAATTTTGCAGCAAACAATTTGGTAATTAAAAATTTGTTTGGTAACTTATATATCAGCTCGCAAAGGACATCATTTCTACTGCAATTCATTTAGCTGTCTTGGTTTTTGTGAAGGAACAGCTCACGGAGTTACACCAGTAAAGAATTTAACCCTTGGCTAGAAATCAGGACTGCTTTGTTTATTCCTGTTGCCATTCACTTCATGGGTGATCTCTTAATTTTAAGACATGATGACCCACGTCTCAAGCACGGTCATGGGCTTCCCAGACTGGAGGGTAAAACACTGTTTTTAAGAATGGTCCTAGCCCAGGAATCCACTAGGTTTGTTATCTGTGTATACTGCTCTTTGAGGATGGGAGGGAGGGGGTGGGAGAAAGGTGGCCTGTGCTGTGCAAAGCTACAGTTCTGCTGCTTTATGCTCTTCTTCAGAAATCTCCTTAGGAAAAAAAGGCGTGTAGGACTACAAAATGTTACTAAAAATGTTGGTAAGAATAAACCCAACGGGGAGTAAAAACAACTGCATGATGAGCACTTACTAAAGCTTAAACATAACAGGAGGAAGATTGTGAGGGACTCCTCAGGACTGAAACAGAGATGGAAAAACCCCAGAAAATAATAGTTATATTGGGATCCTCAGAGTTGGAGTTCACTCATACACCAAACATACACATTTTGTTTAGGATTGCATCACTGTTCTGAACATTTTTGAAGGAGGACTGACATCACCAGACTTCCCAAGGTTCCCAGGTATTTCTAATTTTTAAAATTATAGATGAAAGCTTGCCATAATTAAAACATTAACTTTTACATTGCAAATGTTTTTTATTCAATGAACAATCAATATTCAGGGTGAGATTAATATGGGGAAAAAAAGACAATAAAGCATCTTGATAAAGTTTTCAGCAATGTTTGTGGAAATACTTCACTAATGAGTCCATTTCTTCTGAAATGGAAAGCAATTGAGATTAGCAGTGTGTGTATGTACATTTTATCAAACAAACATCTTGGAAATGTAGACAGTTTATACATTGCTACTTCTCTACTGCATGAGGTATTTCTGATTTGGTACCTACACATAGCAGAGCCAAAAATTGAATTAACTTGTTGGACAAGTAGAGGTTATATTAAAATTAAACAATTTTAATGTAAATTAACATTGACATTTTCCTCAGAACTGACTATAAGATAAATATTTTATAAATTAATAAAAACATTGCATTATTTTCTAAGCCTGATTACTCAGATGACAAAGTTTTATGAGCACTAAATGACACCTTTTGCCACTTGGGACCACTGTTATTTTATATCCAGTTCATGAGGAGCCTGTAGAAAGATTGTTACACAGTTTGCATTGCAGTTTGCAGTACTTTCAAGATAGCAAAAAAGCTTTTATGGTTCTGAAGGGTATCTTTTCTTCTCAGGAAAAAAATTACCTGCAAATGATGCTAATGTTTGTTATCACACCTTGGTTCCACTGGACATTTTGGAAAGTTTGGAATCCTATGGCTTGGGCATGGGTAAGGTGCCACTCTCAGGGATGAGTGCAGGGTGTTTGGGAAAAGCAGGCAGAGAAGAAGAGGAAAACTTTTGCTCCATATAAAGGAGCTCTTTTTCTGCACAGAGCTCCAGTGAGAGCAGTGTCTGCACACATCCTCTGCGTCAAAATCCGAGGGGAGGGTAACAGTGCTGATGCTGTGGAGGGGTCTGATATGGGCTGCTGACCCTGCCCAGTATCCTTACACTATTCACTTTGCTAAAAACCTGCACCATCCTAATAAAAAGGTAGCCAAAAGGCCATTAGAAGGCAAACTATATTCAGAAATGAACACATTTTCCCAGCTACCTGTAGAAATAGTGTAATTCTTATATCTAGTGAGCAAAATGTGTGGCTGAGCTTTTTCTGTTGACCCTGGATGTCTCCCAGTGACTATTTCAGAGAAGGCTGCCATCGCATTCATCACGGGATGACAAGCTGTATCAAAGAGAGGGAAAGTTGCTCAATCAAAAACGGGAAGAGCCTCCAGCCCTCCATCTGGACTGGCTTTAGCTGCACTAGGGGAAACAGCCAGAGTGGAAGAGATTATCAGATATGTGTCTGCCTCATATATCTGTAGAGATTTCTTTTCTACACAGATGTCAATTAAGGAAGTTCAGATTTACAAATTATATATGGGTCTACTTATTGCTTTTTCCCTAAGCTAAAAAGTTGGTCATTTAATGTGAGCGAAAGATACAGAAAATTTTCTTTTGGTAACTAGTTGCAGTCCTGCTATAGGAACATGTTTAACAGGTAGATTTAACATATTGCTTTGTTCTTTTACTAGCTCTTTCTATCATAACTTTAAATCTGATCCAGATTATTTTGCAGTTGAAGTGCAAATAAAAGAATTGGAAAATATTATTTGTGGATTTTTGCCTATTGAGAAATGCACAAATTAAGGTCAAATAGATCATATTTTGAAATTCTATATAATTTAAATGCAGAATTTCAATCATTTAGAACTTCAGTATGTTTCTTCATCTGCCTGAGTTTATTTTATAGAAAGGCGTTCTGTTTTGATTTCCAGACACCAAGAAATGGAGAATCCTTCATTTTTCTTGGCAGGTTTTTCAAGGAGTAATCACCCATAGCTCTTAAGGTATGTTTCCTCTTCCTACTTCTGTTTCAGCCATTGGTCTTTGATGCACTTTTCTTTGGTAGGCTAAGGAGCACATTATTAACATCTGGTAAGTACTTAGAGGATAGTGTTGGGTAACTCCTGCATCTTTCTTTTGACAAGCCAAAGAGATGAACTTCTTTAAAACATTCTCAACAAGGTATTCATTTGAAGTCTGAAGTTATTTTTGTGCCTTCTCTTTGTAACGTCTCCAAATTTCAACACCCTTTTTTCTAATGTAGATACCAGAAATGAACTTGATATTCCAGAACTGATCTTGTCAGAGCTGCCCATAAAGGCAGAATGTTTTTCTGCTCTCAGCTCTTCTTTTTTCTTTATCCAGGGCTCAAACAGCCTTCTGGATGCTGCATTGTGCAGACTCCTCATGTTTACCCTATAATCAATCATAACTTACAAATATGTAGCCACTGCCTCCCAAAGGTCTCATCCCCTCCAAGTACAACCTCTGTTCTCTGTTCCTAGCTCTGTGGCTCCCTGACTGCTCAGAAGAAGCCTGAAGAAGTGGTCTGGGGGGGTGCCACGATTGCATGCTCGTGCATGTGCAGACCAAAGCTTTCCATGGATGGGGGCTGGTGGCTGGGCAGGGTGGGGTGTGGGGAGCTGCAGATCAGCCCTGCTGAGGCTTCACTGGGGCAGGGACTGGGTCCTGGGGGTGTAAATGGGGTCCTGGGCTGGGGAGGTGGGGGGCCCCTGGGTGCTGGAGTGGGTAAGTCAGGCGTGCTGGTGCCCTGAGGAAAGAGTTTGTCCAGCTCTTATGTGTCTCTGGCTGGGTCTGGAGATAGGACACGGTGGAGGGTGGGCTTCAGCTCTGGCCAGGCACAGCCACTCCTGCCTTGTTTATCTGAACTGGGCTGACACCGGTGCTCCCTCTGGCCACCTTCACTGAGTGCACTGGCAGCCTTACTGTTTGCTCTCACTGCTTTGCTCTCCTTGCTGGCCATGCTGGAACACAGTGATAGCTTTAACAACCTTTGCTGAGGTGACCTACTCCAGCCAGCTGCACGCAGGCAAGATATTTGTGGTGTACTCCTGAATAACTTGTGGCTTTTTAAATTTCCCCTTAAGGAGCCTCCAGAAAGCAGATACCATCATGTCCTGTTTTTTTTCTTCTGCAATGATTGCCTGCTTTTGCCATTTAGAAAGTTTTCATTGCCTCTGACTTAGTTATCTTTTTTTACAGCAAAATAAATGGATTTGTTCTGTTCCTGCCCCTTCTGTATTGACAGAGCAGTTGTCTTTTTGAAAGACTGCTCTCATGCCTCTCACAGTTCTCCACGTCTTAGACTAATAAAGCAAAATTCTTTTAATTATCCCAGAAAAATCATGCTTTCTAAGTATTTTATTCTTTTTTCTTCTCCTGTCTATCTCTTATTTGTCTAATTGTTTTGGGGTTTTTTCGTTAAAATGCAATGCCCCAACAGGTTCCTATACCATAATTGTGATTTTACCAGCTCCAGCTGAAATAATTAGTACTTAGACCTTGCATATGACACTTCTATTAATACGTACACAGAATTTAAGTAGCAATTGCCTTAAATAGGAGGGTTCCTGAGGTAAGATATGAATATAATAACTACATAGATAGTTCTACTCTGGAGTCAAGTGCATTTTATGCTGTTTGCTCCCTTGAAAAACTCAGTGAAGGACACTTTCTATTACATTAATTGGGGAGAACAGTGCACCAAATTAAGGAATGGGAACCGAGATCTTAAACACTTTTGTCTTTCATTATTTCTGTCTTAGTGTAGCTTTTTCCTTACAAATGCATGTGTAGGCTTCATTGTCTGCTTTGCATCATTCAGCTGTCTGACTTGGTATGCTCTAGGTCAGGTCACACATATATAACTTCTGAGCATTGAAATTCTTTATTTTGGATCAAGTAAAATAACCTTGACTTATCACTAAAAAGAATAATTATCAGGAATGTCTGCTTTTAACTCTACTATTATGTGCTGCAAATAAATTCTTGTGTGAGTGAGACAATAAGCAGGGTTATTTCTGAGTGACAAAACAAGCAATACAAGCTGTAAGTAGTGGGAAATTTTGTGTCAACTCATCATGCTTATCATCAGTCACATAGGCAATAGCAAGCAATCAATCATTGACATGGGACAACTGAAAATGATATTCTAAAACATTTCTTGCAAATAGGTCATATTTCAAAATGCTGGCTCCCAGCTTTTTTGTGCACGTTTTGGATTATTCGTTGAACACAAGCCAGATAAAAAATACAGTAAAAGGCATGATAGATTTAACTTTGACAGATGATGTCTTTTCCTCTGTTCAAACATCGTCAGTCAGGACTAACATGGGGTTCCAGCGTTACCACACGACATTTAGTGAACCAAAGCACGTTTCATGGCAAATGCATGTTTCATTTCTAAAAACTACTATTAATATTCAAACTAAAAGAAAAAAAAAAGTCATATAGATATATACACCCAGTAAATGACCTTCTTTATCCTCTTTGAGTTTTTTTCTGAGGCAACATTTTTCTCCAGTGAGAAGATATTTTGACAGTAATATTCATTCTTTTAAAAAGCACTGATGTGATGCCAAATATGAGATGAAGTCTAAAGAAAAAATTATATTAGCTGTCGTGTTGCAAAACTCCTCTTGATTCTTCTGTTAAGCAGTAAAACTACATGAATGAAGTGAACATTAATTTTTGACCATTTAATATATTTTAAAAGGACTTTGTTGTAAAGTGATGCAAATTTTCTTGGAGCCAAGGATTAGATATAAAAAGAATGGAAAAAGAGTGGTTGAGGAATTCAATTTGAGGTTCATAATTGAAATCCATTAACACAATGCTGCTAGTTTGGGATGAAACAAAGTTATCTGAAGAAGAGTTAGAAACATTTTTATGTTAAATTAGATCTTCTGTTAAGGTAGTTGCAATCCTAGTTGTTGAACAGTTGCAGCTAGCAAACATATTTTTGTCTGGCCATCTAAATAACCTGTCTGTGAAGGAAAACGAAAGGGTAGTTTTTCCAAACAAATTTATTGAGATTGTTTGCTGACAGACATTACTCTAAAGAAAAAAAAGAATCAGATGCAACCGCTGAATTTGATAAGCCCTCTGTATGAGAAACCCTTTCCCTTAAACATATCAGATCATCAGTGTTTGAAACCACTCAAATTTAGGACAAATTCCATTCTGGACATGAATTTTGTAATCTTGGACTGTCTCCGGCTATTCATAAATGCTATGTTTTTCAGCTGCATGAATACAGCTCTGTTGTTATCCCTGTGTTTTCATAGACAGATCCAATGTCTTTCACTAGACCAAATGATACAGCTGTTTAGATAAGAAAAAAGAAGAAATTTTCAAATGAATCAGATTATTATTACACATAGTAAGAGGAAAGCAAAAGGCAAATGATGAAAGCATAATCTTCACAAGATGTTTAAGAAAAGGATTCATCTGTAAATGTTCTGTAGGTTACCTGTGACCAAGAGCAGTAGCTCTTCCTGCTGCATGAAGATTGATTTCCTGTCATTTGAAGGTTCAGTCCACAGTGAACATGGTATAATAACTCATACATGTCACATACCCCCAACACCATGTACCCTGGCAAACTCTACAGCTTTGATCTTCTGGGAACTCTGAGAAGATCATGATAACAGTTCAACTTCCAGAATGAAGAAATATGGAGGGAGAAGTGATTGAATGACAGACATTATCTAATGCAAGGAGGTGATGCAACTTTGTGTTCTTGCTTGTGACTTTCCAGTGTACTCCCTTGGCAATTGGTAGAGAGTCATCCCTTTCCTGGGACAAGGTTTTGTTTCCCTTTTCAGTCAGAGATGTAGCAAAAAAGTGCAATGTGAGGAACCATTTTGGGTTAGAATGATGAGGGGAATGATTGCACTGGGGTCAAGGTGACACAGTTACCTCTGACTTTGGATAGCAAGTGAGTATGAATGGCAGGAATGAATGTCATGGATCACACTGGAAGGATCAATGCGGTACAAGAGACAGAGAGATGAAGGAAAAATATTTCAGGGTCAGCTGTTCAAGGGAAGTGGACATATTTTTAAAAGCTCAGTCCCAGTTATAGAAGGATCATTAATGTCAAAGCAAAAAAAAAAAAAACAAAAAAACAAAAGCAAAAAAAAAAAAACAAAAAAACAAAAAAACAAAAAAAACCCACCCTAATTAGAATGGAATTCTATGACATTTTGCAGCATTGTACTGGGAATAGGGACTCACTGTAGGATATGCATATTCCTATAGAAAACCAAAACCAAATTAAAAGAACACAAACATGTGCTATGCTTGCATTAGATTGACTTTGAAAAGTAGCCTGAGGGAATAAGGGAAAAAGAATAAATAATTAAAAATATTAAATTAAAAATATTCTGTAATGAAAAGTTGGAAAATGCAAGTTTCCAAAACAGGCTTTAAGGGCTCTAAGCAGAACATGTCAAAGGAGTAGAAAACATACACATCCCTAAACAAAAAAGAAGGATACAAACGCCTAACTCCTTCCATGATAAAATTGCAGTGCTGGTTATTCAGCTTCAGAAAATGGAACATCAGTCCACAGAAAGAGGCCTAAGTGGTGAGAGACAATGTTATGTTCCAGAAAACAAGAAAGATGTGAACAAGTTTGTCAGGAGGAAAAAAGCAACAAGAAACAATTCTTTATCAAAGACAGGAAGACAGGAAGACTGTGAACTTTTATCAAAGCAGACAAATCCTTCTTGCTGCCTTCCTTATCAGCAAAAAAAAGTGGGAACCACCATCTTCTTAGGCACATCGACATGTTGATTTTGTGAATCAGAATGAGCAGAAAAGGAACTATTACAGCTGCTATAGCACTGAAATTAAAACTTCACTAAAATTAAACAGGGCATCTAAGTCCTTTTCTGCAAAGCTGTTCTCCAGAACCCCAGTCCGTATTGGCACATGGGATGGTCCTTCCCCAGGTGCACACAGGAGTTTTCACTTGTGTTGGTTTCACCAACCGTAAACCGGTTTGTGAAATCATCAAATTTATTCCAAGAGGCTCATATAATTGCAAAATAAATAGAAGGACATAGTTATAAATCACTGAAAATATGTAAATATATAAATTTTCAGCATAAGTGTGGCAAGGTCAGTCATGTTTTCTGTGTGCAATTATGTTCTACAGCACCTTGAGTAGGATTAAAGAAAACTTCCATGTGGACTTTTACAGCCTTTTGATGAGATCACTCATAACTTGCTAGGAAAATAAAATTAGTCATAAAATGAGAAGAGTAGTTGTGTTCTTAGAAGGTGGATAGCATAAGATGGGAAACAGTACATTTTCTACAGTATGAACAGTTATTGACTTGAGCATTTTGCCTCTAATGAGATTGTGCTGGTAAAAACCCTTTTACAATCATTTGGGAAGGAGAATGGGAACCTGAGACAATTTTCACATGGCACAAAATTGCTTAATTTGGCAGGATTATGGAAGACTCTGGAAAATTCACAACATCACTAAATTGGCAGTATCATGGCAGACAGTTCCATAAAGCCAACAGCAACATTGCACAGACTGAAAAGACTTTTTTTTATACTTTGTGCCTAAGGTTGGGCTCTAATTCATTGTGGCTTCATATCTTAAAAGAACACTTGGAGTGTGTGCTAAGACATCATTGAAAGTTTCTGTATTTTGAAAAAGGCCTTCCTGTGGTAAATTGTGTTAATTTCTGATTAAAAAAAAAAAAAATTGAAAGAGACATTAATAGATTGAAGATGGAAGGATTTTATATGTAGGGAAAAAGGGTTATTAGAAAGACAGAAGGCCCCACAGAAAAAAAAGTAGCAGTCCTGTAAAAATGACTAATGAAAAAAAAGAAAATTATTTAGTAAAAACCAATTCAACTAAGTGTAGCAAATAAAGTAGTTATGTATAAGGATACTCTAAAACAATTGACAAGCAGAATTTGTATTGAGTGCTAAAAGTACAAGAGCAGAGCTACTGAATAAAGGACAAGTATAGGAAACATAAAAGCTTTAAAGAAAATATGTTGCATTAACAAGCAAATGACCTATGGAAATATATTCTGCTGGGTGTTGCCAGAAAACACTAAGAAGGAAAATATTTACAGGAATAAGAAGAAAAACGGTAAGTGTAGAGGATAGAAACTATGAATCTTTTGAACATCGCATTTAAATGTGTTCATCAGCCATTGAACTCAGCTGAGCCTGGGAAGTCATATGTCCTGTGTTCAAAGATTTTGACCAGCTGTTTTCCAGGGACTTTAAATGAGAGATAAGCTGCTTTGTAAGTCTCCCACTTTTTAATCTTTATTTGAAGCTTTTGGTCCTGACAGAATCAAAATTGTGAGTGTGGGTTAGGTAAGTCTAGGTCTGATCCAGTAACATTTACATTCCTCTTTCGCAGTTGCCGAGAGAAGGGATTGAAAACCTGATGTAGAAACTGACATAGAGACTGCTGTGCCCTTGAGACAGCATCTAGATGGAGGTGTGTTAATTTAAGGCTCAGAATATCTCAGCAAGGTGGGATAAAGCCTGATGATGGTGAGTTTTTACCAACACCAGACACAAATGTCTCCAGCACCTGCAAAACACAAATTTATGAAATTGTAATCTGTGATTCTCCGAATCACCTTGTCCAAGTGTAAAGGGCAAAAAAAGAACTGGGTGATAGTACTGCAGAGGGAGGACAGGCAAATTAACCAAACAGAACCTTTTCCTTTCTATTTTGATAACGACAGAAGTCGGTTCAAGGAGGAAGCTGAAACATCACCTGTAACTCTCCTTCTGTGTCATGGCATTGCTGCAGAATTTTTCTACTGAGCGACTTTTGCTGTGCAAAAGCACCACAGGCTGAGCTAAGCACATGGTGTCAGCTCTCACTCTAGATTCTGTTCGGACTCACACATTTTTTAAATGCATTTTTATGGCTCCATCCCCTACAGATTTCTTCAAATAACCAAAAAAAAGGAAACATCAAATAAAAAGTAGAAACCTTTTGCACATAAAAGCATTTGAAATTACTTCACTTTCAGAGCAGGTTAAAATACAGTTTATCAGAGTCAATCCATCATCTACACAATTTGCATGTTTTAAGAGGTACCTACTACCTTTCACAAGACTCATTATGATTTAATATGCAACCGTAAAATTAACAACAGTAGTTTCAATCAGTTAACAGGAACTACTAGGCAACATTTGTAAAATGTGGTATTTCCTTTCCAGTAAGAGTTGTTAGGAGTGAGGATTCTGATATAGTGCAGAAAAGCAGAGGTGTCACTTGATATGTAGCAATTCTGGTGGATGTCATTTGTGGGACACTTATAATGACACACCTTTTTTTTCAAGAAATGTGTATTTTTTGAAACACAGGCACATATACAAAGAGATATAATAAAAATTGTTTAAAAATGTTTCAAATCCTTGCAATTCTGTATAAAAATCATCACACTAAGGGACATGATTTAAAAAAGCACAGTTGTCGGGATTTCAGGTGAATAATTGGTAGGGAAAATTAATTTTGGACATTCCATTTCTTTACAGACCTCTGCTATGTAAATGCTGTGAGCTATACCTGAAAAGAAGCCTTGGGCCAAAGCCACAACCGTTCCCAAGTTTGTATTTAATTTCAAGGCCAAATTTTCCATTTTAATCCAGTTTGGAGGATATTGCTTTTTTCTTCATGCCAAAGAGAAAGTGATTCTATTTTTTTGTCATCACAGATTTAGAGGTGAAATAGTTTTCAGCAGCAGAGAAAACTTACAAATTGTACGGTTCTATACAATACTTTCGCTGGTATTGCAAAGATCTAGGGTATGCTTCCAAGTGTATAGTCTTTATCATATGTGCTTTGTACAACTTCTTAACTTAAGCTAATAATTCAGTGATAATTAGACAGCTAGACCATTTTGGTTTGCCTAAATCATAGTTCACATATATTGTGACTCTCACCAAAGTGTCAGTCAATTAATTAGGAACAGATGTCACCTGTATACATGGGATATAACCATCTCTCTTGAAAAGTGAGAGGGGCCCCTCAAATACATCTTGCAGAGATTCTGTGCTGGGCACCATCATCTGTGGTGGCTGCACCTTCCTACTTGGATGTCGTTCAGTATTATTTCTGATTCTAATCAAACGGGGGGAAGTGAGACATCCTTGATATGCCCCAAAGACAGAAAAGGCTCAACCTACATTTTTAAGGGAAAAATATTTGTATGGTGGCATTCTGCTGTGGTGCTAAGTGCATCTTGAGTGTTATAACTTCTGTGAAGATGTTGAAGTAGTTGCTTTTGTTAATCGATACAAGACTCTTGCAATTCATTTTCAGCTGGGTAACACACAACAAAGAAACGTTGCTATGAGAATGCATGTTACGCTACTAACAGATTTTCAGATGTTATAATCTACTTAGATGAATTCAGAAACAATTAAAAAAAAAGAAATTTCTTTATTATTCATTTCCTTCACGGTACTTCAGTGAGGCCAGATGGATTCAGAAAAAAATAATTAATTTTGTTTCCTTCATCATGATTTGTTGGCACACCTTTGTGCAAAGGTGCCCAGGTTAATTTTTACATCAACATCCATCCACCCTGAAGCAAGAAGAAAAACTGGATTTCATATAAATCCTAGATACATTCCAGAACATCAGAGAAAAAGGCCTATATATGCAGCTTAATATGTTGTTTAGTAAGTCTTTTATTATTTCTATGTAAAAGATTCCCTGATTAATATTTTCATGCCTGTTTGCCTTTTAATGTGGTGGAGCTTCACTGAAAGGCTGCTCCAGTATTGCAGCATCAGAGCTGTAATGCAACACTACTGTGAAGCTGGGGTAAGAAAAGGTAATAATCTTCTAAAGTTAGAGATACGGAGTGACTTGCCCAGAATAGAATGGGAAAAAGGTGATGGCGTGTTTTGGATGTAAGGTCTGCTGCTGGATTCCCTGCAGACACATCTTTTCACAAGAGGGCCAGATACCTGCAGAATAGGGAACCTTTCATCTTTATCTCTTTCTTCTGAGCCCATCAAGATCTCCCCATGTATAATTTGGGTACATCTGGGTGGCTGAAGGTTTTTAGAGGGAAACATGTCTGGCAAACTCTCAGGAGGAAATTATTTACTAGGAATTGGTGAATTGGCATCAGTCCCCTGGCACTGGGGAGTGTTGCAGGAAACTGGGTTCTGGCTGAATTGTACTTCTGTAGGAAAAGAGGAATCTGAAAAGCAGCATGCATTGCAGAAGAAGAAAGTAATAAGTATATGTATTTTTCCAGCTTTCTCACACAGATTGTTGGGATCGGTGGCCCTGGGAGATCACCTCGATGCTTCTGCAAAAGTGAGAGATAGCAGATATCTTGCTCCCCTAGGGGGGATTGTTACAGGAATGAATCAGATCTGAGCTCTAGGGTCTAAGGGATGTTTTAACCATGTTTGTGGAGCAGTAGGAGCAGGAAGGTAAGTTGCTCCCAGCTAAGGTGGGAAGCAGGGAAGTAAGCCAGGGGGAGCTTTGTTCCTCTCCTGGCTTAATAAACAATGAAGATCTGAAATGAGAGCAGGGTGTCTCACCTACAATGTGCTAAAACAGTAAATGACTGAGTCAAACTTCACTGGATACTTTTTGGCTAACAGTAAAAAATTAGGGCTCCTGAGCTAAGTGCTTCCCTGCTGAGCTGTAGCTAAGGTGAACGTTCACAGGAGCTGTTTAGTTACTGCACAATGTAAAGAAGGCATTTTGAGGGCCGCAGTGACAGCCCCACCACTGGGTCCCACGAGAGAGCCGCTCTGCTTACTGCTCAAAAGTCTGTCTTAGGGATCATACTGGAGGCTTTGCACAGAAATCAGCTTTGGTTCTCCCCTTGGTCGCAAGCAATTTAACAAGATTCATCTGTGAAGTTGCAGGAGCACAGCTCTCTTCAGACTTGTAAGAAGAGCTCTCGTTCCTGGCACAACATAACAGATCAGAAATCCCTTTCTGTTTTCTGATGATGGTTTTGATTCCCAGCTAAATTGTAATTACACAGGAAATCCAAATGTAAAGCTATATAGCAGGGAGAGGTGCTCTTTCTTGTTCAAAAGCATCTCACCATTCTGTGGGTGGTCGTATAATTCAGCAAACGCCCACAAATGGCAGAAGGTTGTGTCAGGCAGTTCCGCCAGCCCAGCACCACTGTGCAGTGCTGGGGCACACCTCACCTAAACACTCCAGGGCACCCCGACTTTGCCAGGAGGTAAAACTGGCACTCAAAACAACATTTCAGAAAATATCATCTTTGGAAAAATAAATATGAAAGAGTACAAATAGCACATAAATCGGGATTATACTGCTCTTACCAGGGGGGATATTTAATACTTACTTCCTCAATGAAGTGCAAAATTAGAGAGTCATTAAAGCCACTAATAGAAGAGAATGGTTTAGGATTTTTTGTAATATATTATTAGTCTGAAAAGGAATATTCAGAAGATCCCCATTACCCACTTTGAAAATGTGAATAAATCCGCCTGTCAGGATTCATTGTGTCCATGCTGCCCATTTTCTGCAACACAAAGTTTATTCCTTTATCTTAAAAATTCACACTGGAAATGAAACATTATTTATTTAAAACCATTATTATTCAATGTTGTTTTTTGAGATATTTAGATAATCAAGTTGCAGCAACGCATGGAGAAAATGAACTGTGTCTGCAAATAACTAAAAAATGTAAGAATTGTATCTCTGTCTCAATCATATATGCTGTTATACATCTGAGTCCAATCTGCTTGTTTTACCGACAAAAATATGGGTTTGGTCTGGAAAGCAAAGCAAGAGCTCCAAAGTTGCAACACTCCAGTTGAGTTCTGACTCCAGGGTTGCCAGTCTGACTGTCAATTCAGTTGTGATTATGGGATGTTTAATACCAAAAGGAATACTTGCCTGTGTTAGGGGTTTTTTTCCCTCTCATCCCTGTCACCGGCACGTCTGTGCTTTCACTGCTTATGATCAGGAATGGATTAAGGCTCAAACTGATGCCCAGATTTACCAAAATTACTGGGTGTTCTAAAATGCTCCTTTGCAGCCTCTCCCCACGCAGCCTGCCCAGTGGCTCCCTCCTTCCTCCCTCTCCCAGCAGGATGCCATCTCTCCTTCCCTGCTCCCGAGCCCTTGATGTCCGGGCCAGGGGAGGCAGCTGAGCCCCCGGGAGGGCGGCTGTCCCCTCCCTGTGCCTGTGCCTGTGCCCCGCCGTGCCCAGCCCCGGGGATCTGACCACAGATCCGCGCCCCGAGGGGTGCCTTAATCCGCTCCTGAGGATGCTGGGCAGGCAGCAGGCACAGCCACAGCTTGCTCTTCCAGGCAAAGGGGAAGCTGTAGCAGGGGAATCCATAACAGTAATGTTTGAGCTTGTAAACTGAACTGATTATATTTAGAAGGTGTGCAAGGGATATATCGTAACCCCACAAAATGTCAGGCTGCAAAATAATTTATACCTGCACTTCACACAAAGGCAAAACTGAGCAATGGTTAAAATTCAAGTCTGTTACTATTTTGATGCTACATCATAATAGCAGATGTATAAACTATAGGTGAGAACACACTGAAAGTATTTTCAAACACTTAGAGTCATTAAAAAAATAAAGCACTCAAGGGCATGAAAATTGTCAGTCCAAAAAGATACTTTTTTCCATTTGAAAGTCTAACAACATTGTAGCTGGTCATTTATAACAATGCCATGCTGGGAACCTACTGCTCCGGGGTCAAAATTATTTCAGCCCTGGTGGCTTTTATGCTAGACTTTTCTCCTTGCTCTTTCTATACGTAGGGCAAACAGAGACTGTCTGAAGATGTGATGGCACATCACACAGATGCTGCCTGAAGTCATTCCTGCTGCTGGCAGGTCCCACAGTGTGTGAAAACTGGGGCACCATGGTGGGTGGAACTGCACAGCCCCAAAATAATGCTCCTACAGTCCAGCTCCTGCTGTCAGTAAGTCAGGAATGTGTGCCTGCATGCACAGTGTACACACACACACACACACACACACACACACACACACACACACATCCTCTGACAACTTCAGTGACCATTTCTCTTGATCTCACTGAAAGCTCATCTAGCCTGGTTTATGATTTTATTGATTTCAATGTCTAGAACTCCAAGCAGCTTAAAAGAATCAGAACATCTGTGTTCTCTATCATCATTAAAAATGACTCAGTAAAATTGTGACCTGTCATCTTTAAGTACACCTGGGCTATGAATTATGGAAACCTCCAGGGAATAAATAGCAAAAATTTCATGAATGAAAGGAGGCAAAACTATGTCAGGATTTTAAATCAAGTTGATTATTTAATGATCCGTTAGTCAGAAGCTTTTTGATTGGTCTTCTTTAGCTTTACAAATACATTCTTTCATACATTAAATCTTTCAAATACTAGAAAAACATTATATCTGGAATACCTTAAGGATTGCAGATTCAGTTTTGATAAAGAGGTATGGACTAGGAAACGTCCTGAGTATTTTCTTTCGTGTTTATACAATTCTGTGTCTTTTGGGGCAGATCAGAATACTACAACGACATTTATCAGAGTGCAAATTACAGTTTTAGTGCCACCTTAGCTAATGAGTGGCTGACCATTTTCTACAGCAGGGGAAGGAACAATTCTGTATCTATAGTTCTTCTGTGTAACCTGTGTTTCGCAGCTCTGTTTTCTCTTGTACATTGATCTGCTGCATTTTTGATAATTTTACTGTATATGCAATGTCAGTTCTGCCAGGTACCTCTAATGCTGACCTCCTACTGTATTTCATACTGTGAACGGAACAAGGATGTTACTCTTGGCATCAGGCTGAGGCACACATTTTGGGATAAAGAAGCTCAAAGACCAGTCAGGCAGTCAAAACAGAGGCAGAAACAAACAAATGTAGCAGTCCACAGTTGGTTTCCTGGCACATTATTTATTTTGTTAATCACTGCTGATAGTAAAATCCTTTCCAAGAAGTGATTCAAATTTGTTATTATTTCTCTTTGAAGCTGTGGTTCATTAAGGTCTATTTTGTTACTAGCATTAAGGTTCCTCAGTCAGGTTCCAGCCTCCAGGTCGGGCACAAGCAGTTTAATAAGATTCAGATGGTATACAAGTTATCAGAGAGGTATGAAATTCCTCAGACTTGCAATAACAGCTCCTGTTCCTGGCAGACCATAATATCAGCAAGCTCCAGTTCCGCTTTCTGTTTACTGTAGATAGTTCTGATTCACAGCAAAATTGAAATTACACAGGAAATCAAAATATTCAAACTCAAAGGTATGCAACAGAGAGGCTCTTTTACTCTTCCAAGACTATTTTATAATTCTGGGGAATGAAGGCATTTTTCAGTGTCTAGCACACTAAAAATCTTACAGGGAAAAAATACATGATAGGAAAAAATCCACCAATATAAAAATATACTAATCCTCACTCAAAGAATTGCAATGTGCACAGTTTAAAGACACATGATTGTATATACTTATATTTTCTATTGTTTAAAACATTGCTCCTGGTGTTCAACATGGAAAAGCACGAGGCAGGAAGAGAAGAGCAGTACTGGATAGAAACACCTGCAAATATATCTACCTCATCAATACCTCCTTATTCAAGCTCTGATTGGAATTTTTGCATAGAAATGAGGTTAAATCCTTAAGTAGTTGCTAATCCCCCACTTAGAGCTGTAAATTTCCATGCTGAACAGTATCCATGTAGCTGAAGAGAGTCAGTCTTTGCACATGTGTCTGCACGTATGTATGTATATATGTATGTGATACACCTGTGTCTGTTTTGCTTGCAGAATGCAGAATTCAAAAAGGAAAATGCATTCATATTAATATTCATAGCCTTCTCTATTTTGTTGTGCATAGAAGAGCTGATACTTTTGGCTGCAAGATCTGCCAAGCTGGTAATGAATTTACAGGCTGGAAATGAGCCAGCATCACCATCTACTTATCTCCCATTTAGTTTGCTCGTGTTATTGGCAAATTGCACCAATGTACCAGCATCCCTTTCATTCTGAGGGAAATGGAAAACTTAAAAGATGTTCAATATTTTTGTGTGAAATGTAGATACCAGTGAGGGTGATAAAAGCTTCAGCAACAAGGAAAAAAGAATTAAAACTGGCAGAAATTATGTGTTCTTTGATACTCTTTCAGCTGTATTTTTAGACTGCTGTGACTACAAGGAAATAATATTCTGATGCATATATATATACATATATATATTTGTGACATCCAAACAGACACCCCCCCTTTAAAAAAGTACATTGTCCCTAGACATGTTAAAAGAACCATGTTCTCATTTTGGAGCTCTTCTCAAACTCAATAATTAATTCTACTACTCATATTCATAATTACCCTTATCAAGTTTTTTTAATAATGAGTTTAAATTCCACAGAAACCTGGCTTCTTTTCCTCCCTCTGTCTCCTCACTCAGAAAAGCTGTTGAATAAGCACAATATATTTCTTATCTTTCAGGAACTTGGGCTAGTTCACAGCGTAAGCAGCTAAGCTGAAAGATTTAATTCATCTTGTTCATTAAAATTCAAATAATTATGAAGTCAGAGATGTTAACTTTTCAGTTATTACAATACAGCTGGCAAACAGAGACTGTTGCACCAACTGGGAGATTTAAAACCTCATCTTTGGTGGCCAGGTAATTTTATTTAACAGTTTAGCAGGAATTTAAATCAATACTTCTGAGAAATCTCCTTTATGAAATTATTATTATGATTAATTGATTTAAATGTGCTTTTAAAAATCTCATGATATTTCACATGACATACATGTAGGGATTATTTCAAGCGCCTGTGGGTGTGTTCCTTGCTGTCTTTAAGTACTAGAGTTCAATGTGGAGATGAATAACCCACGACCCCTTTAATCTCTGATTCTTCAATTTTAATGGGAAATTGCACTTAAGTATACAAGATGGGTGGGACTGCTTGAAACATTGTGCTCAGGAGACAGGGTAGAGCTGGGTTTATAACCTTTGCTGAGGCATTTTTGATTCCTTTTTCAAACTTATTGCTCTCTGAAATCTCCCCGTGAGATATTTTCTTTCACTGGCTGCATTGGCCTTCTCAGCTCAAAACTTAGAATGTTTCCAAGAATAACCACCAAAAAGTCAAGTGTATGGTTTGCTACAAAGCTTTGGTATTGCCACACCTAAAGATGAAATATTTCCACCAAGGCATTTGCTCTATGGTACATTTCCACCTGCTGGTGCCACTGGTCAGAAATGTTCTGAATGGATACAGATTTACCAGTTGTAAAATTAATATCTGTCCTTAGGGAAATTCACAAGAACTTCAGCAGCGCTGGTGTTCATTTACTGCTCAAATTGCACTTTCTCCTCAGTTACATGCCAGAACATGGGCTCAGCTCCTATCAGACTTGAAGAATTGTGAGTGAGACAAAGGGAAGGTATTCACAGCACAGCCAGCCTGGCCCCATTTATCAGCCAGATTTTGACTTTCAACTTTCTTTAAAAGAGAGAAACTAAAAATTGACTGACCACCACATACCACAAGTACACCCTACAGCCGTGTCCCATTGCAATCCAGCAAGTTTGTGGATGCAGTTGTCTGGGTGGTGAGGATAAGGCTGTTTGGACAAAGGAGTGGAGGTTGTCTGGCAACCTGATGCCTTTTTGTGTGACCAGAGATACTGGAGATGCTTCTGGGGCAAAGGGGCATTCTCTGAATCTGACCTCAAGAGACATGAAGAATTGTGTGCTTTGAGAGCTGAAGGTGCTTATTCTCATTGCAAGCAGTAACTCCTATCAATGTGTGCAAGGACAGTAAGAGAAAAATTTGTGGGCAACGAGACAGGAAATTCCTAGCACCATGTTCACACCCCTTCTAAATGAATAGCACTTTCCAGCCTTTTATATTAAGTGATTAGAAAGAGTTAAATGAGCGTGATTGCTATGGAAATTTCATAGGCATTAATGTTTTCTACTCCTTCTGTATTGAATGCCCTTGTGATAGAAGAGAAAGAACAAACATCAAAAGTACCTTTCAACTTCGCAATTCTTTCTAAATTTCTTTAAACTTATAGGCTATACTGCTGGCTTTCAAACTTCAAAGCATGCAGGAAGATCAGGGTCACTCAGAAAATTATTTCTTACAGTTTAATAAAATATGCATGTGAATTGTATGACCTGCCAGAGAAATTATTTATGTGTTAATGTAATGTTGTAACATTAATTACACACTTTAATTTCTTCCTTAGTAGCTTCTTTACCAGTAAGAACAGTACCTGTTCTAAATTGGGGTTGAAACATATGGTATATCACCAAAGCTTAAATAATTTCCACACTCTATTGCTTTTTTGCTTGCACAAGATAACAATCTTTTTTTCCCCTTACTATTATTGTTAGTATTTGGGCAAAAGGAAGCAACTGAGCTCTTTTAGCTTTTACTCAGAGTATTCACAATGGATCATTTTCAGTCTCACTCTTCCACGGTGTTGTAGTCTGTACATATCATATTTATTAATAGTTGCAGAAGTAACTATTACATGTTTGGTTGTTTTGTTTTTTCTTTTTTTTTAATGAAGTAAACAGCTTTTATTTATGGCCACTATTGTAATGTACTTAATCCCATAAGATTGGTTCTTTTGAATTTCTTTCCTTAGGGGATTTCCTACCTCTTTTTCTATGGTATACATGCAATTAAACTCAGGTACATGCTTGCACAAGGAGATAGACAGAGTCTTATCTTCTGATTTACTATTCATATAAAGCTCTTAACAGATGCAGAAAAGTTCTGTGTCACTTACTTCAACAATGTCCTGTAGCAACTCTACAGTTCAATTCTAAATTGTCTGGAGACAGCGAGAAAAAAAGAAAATGGGTTCTTGTCTCAACTACCATACAAACTTTCTGTACGGTCTTTGCAAATCACCTTCTTGTGTAGTCCTCTCAAATGTTAGTCTGAGGCCTAACTTTATTAAAATGGTTTGAAATCATTCAAGGGAAAGTGCTATTTTACAAATATTTTTATAAAAAGTATTTGCTTTTATCTGTGTTCATTGCTTTAACTTCTAACATTTCCTTCATTACTTTTATGTTCTTCTACTATGGCCCAAGGTAAATTAAGAAGTAGAGTAAGTAAGAGAACCCATTTGGCTTTGCTAGCACCATTCATTATGCTACATATGTCTGTCTTATTTTTCTTAAATAAGTACTCATTGTCTCTTTAATCTTCTGAAGTGTGTATCTGTCTAGTATTTCAAAGATTTTCTTAGTGACAATGATGCTGGGATTACTATTTTTTATAAAATTTTTGAATTTTCTTCTGTCAATGTCCAATCGTTCCCTGCCGTACTTTTTGTTCTGTCACAGAATAACCTAAACCCATAGATCACTGATGGCTATTATGTTTTCTCTAGCTAACATGCCACCTTCTTGTATTTTATCGTGGCATCAATGCCATCTCAGGGAAGAGATTTTCCAGTTGCTCCACATTCAGTCAGTCCGCAGCCAGTCTTGGTGGCACTCCATGACATCATAACGCCACATGAGGCTCTTTTGTCATGAACATGCAAAACGTGGAGCTCAATTTGATTTCATAAACCTCCCAATAAGATTTTGGCACTTACGCAGTAGGTTTTGGGTGTGCTGGATTTTACTCAATGTGATACTGAGTATTGGTATATTCAAAATAAGTATATATTGCTTGACTTTTGAGTTATAAAGAGCTGTGCCGTTGTTTGGGCTTGAGACATGGATTGGGACCTGAAGGCCATCATCAAGTAGGTCACCACCCACATAAGAAAGGTATCCTTGCTCTGTGTAACATCCTTTTTTTAGAGAATGAATTGAGAAAACACAACGTGCAAAAAACAAATTCCGGAAGTCCAGCTGGTATAAAGTGCATTGGGATTGCCACAAAAGTCATGGACAAGCCATAAGGAGACACAAACAACACATGTAACAGAAAGTAACATTTAACTTGAACTTTTCAAATATGACATTTTTTGAGGTTAGGAATAGGGTTAAATTATATGTTTTCTCACACGTTGGCACTTTTTGGAATCTGTGGGAGAAAAAGTGGAATTATGAAAATACCACAGGTATTTTTTGGGTACTTCTGGTTTAAAGGAAATACTGAAAATCATAGAAAGACATTTTTTCCTGACATTTCCTACCATCGGCATTCTGGAACACTTTAGATAAATTTCCAGAAGCTTTGGGGGGATATTCAGGTTTGGCAGGTCTCCTTCAAAATGTATTGAATGGTCGAACTTTTTCTGCAATTCACTTGAAACCGATAAAATGTTTCCATTCATCATCAATGATATTATGTGTGTTTCTTCATTTATTCATGTCCTGTTCATAGATATAGATTGAGATTCTTTATATTACAGTCCATTGAGTAAGTGATAGAATGTTACTTCTGTCTAAAAGGTTTTTAACATTTGGATTTAGGATTAGCAGAGTGGAGCCCTGACCTCTAAACCTAAAGAACCTAATGAAGAACCAGAGAGGCAGGAGACAAATGTCAGGGATTGAGAGAAGACAAGAGGATCCTGCCTACCTGCTTTTTAATTTAACTTGTTAATTTTTCTAGTTAAAAATGTGCTCATTCTGAAAGACCTAACTATTTCCATGAGTTTGCAACATGCAATCACCCCTTGTCTCTGTCCTCTATGATTGCTGACTCCAGCACGGTCCCCTCCCCTGTCCCATTGCCACCCTAGAACTGCATGTTGACCCTGTATCTTCACAGCTCTCCAGTGGCCTCCTGCCTCTGTGCTATGCCACTCTGCTCTCAAAGGTTCACTGTTAGCTTGACTTACACTGGCATTGTGTCTACAGCACAGATTGCCCAAAAGGAATGAATTCTGCTCTTCTCACAGGTGAGCGTAGTCCTTTTGTTGTCCTGTCCTGTATGGCTTTGCTAAAGGTGGTTAGGCTGAAGTGGACTGTTAAGCATGGCCTCATGCTGGCATGGCAGAAAACATGAGGAACAAAAACCTATGAAAGGTGTGCTGCATCCACAGAGACCATGAGCATCACCCAAACCCAGGGATAAGTTTCACCCCTTTTCAAGTTCCTTCACAGTTTGTATTCCCTGGTTCATGTCCCAGATAATGCCCTTCAGCAGGCACCTGTCTGGGTATATTATGGATGAGTGCCACATCAGGGCAGCATCAAGCTTTTATTCATTAACTCATAATTCCTCTCATCAGCCCCTCTATTATTCATGCTGTCTCAACATTTCAAGTTGTTTGTTTGTTTGTTTAAAAGAGCACTGATGTCCACGCATGCCATAATCTTGCTCCCCTCCCAACGTGTTAAACCTTTCCACATGGCCAGACACATGTTAACAAAATTTTTTTACCTAGATGGCCTAAGCAGCAGCATATTTCCTATGAAACTACTCTGCTTTCCACTGGGAATCAAAACCAGATCAGTACTGTTATTCTGCTCCATCAGCTTTCCTGATGAAATCAGTCCATTAATTGAGAGGATTGTTTTACACACAACACATTTCTTTCCTACTCTTCATTATACATATATAATTATTTTTACATTGCATTCCCAGAGGTGAGTGACAGCATACAGATACCAGAGATGCTATTCTGCCTCCAGCAAATGCTCTGAGAAGTGTATGGTATTAAGTGAGGACCCTGTTTCCTTGGTTACATTTAGCAAATTTGCATGCCGGCATGGTGCTATTCATCATGAGAGACATCACAGACCTGTCCATGGAGAGAGGCTTTTGGAAGTGAATAACCTTTGCATTCTTAGCTTCTGCTTTGAATACACAGATGAGGAAAAAATAGTTGTCAGCATAGCAGGGGATAGGCAGGCTGAGAAGCTGAGTTCTGGAAACCTTTGGGAATGAAATCCAGTCCTTTATAAGACTGGGCAAAGAATCTGTGGGTGCAGAAGTTTGTAAGTTTTACTTTAGTGCTGCTTATGAATGACCACAAGATAATTAGCAGCTCTTGCTCAGAACTTGTGCCCTGCCTGCTGTCTCTGGTTATGCTGTGTGATGGGGAGGGACAGGATTCTGCTGTTGCACACTCACTCATTCCCTGGAACATGAAGTATAAGGGAGAATTTTTCTCTAAGTATGTAAAGGTAATGAATTGTGACAAAGTTAACCTGGCCACAGAAGCCAGGCAGTGAAGGCAGACCAGTAGAGACTGACCTGGAAACTAAACCTCCTCTTCTCAGATAGCCTATGGTAAAAATGCCAGATGCCTTCTTGGAGGCATGTGTGCCCTGGCTGGACAGGATCAGCCTTGTGCTAGCAGGCCCAGCTCCCCCCATATCGCCCAGACACCATGGACAGATGGTGTCTCATTCCTACCGTAGTCCCTGGAAATGGGATTCACCTCTGAATGTGCTGTGTCGCTGTATACAAATTCACCTACAGGTTCAGTCCTAGCTAAATTTCAGTGAGCAGTCCAAAGCTAAGGTAAAGCATTAATTTAATTTACCTTTTCAGAACTTTTCTGGTAAAAAAAGTTTATCACATCCATTTGGTGACTGACAGCCAATGAGCCTGCCACTCACTGAAGAAAAGCTCTGTTAACTTTCAAACTTGACAAGGGCAAAGAGGGTATTGCAGTGCCTGGAAATGGATGAGGATTCAGAGAAAAAGTGCTGAGTGGCAGTAAATATAGTACATAGCTGTGTTTTCAAACCAGGTGAAATATAAGTGCAGTTTCCAGTAATACATTAGAAATGGGTTGAACAGTAAGACATTGATCCAAACGTATGCAGCTGAAGACAACATAGGCTGCAAGTTTATTAAACTGATGCACCAGCTGTTTTCCAAGTTGCTCCAGAGCACGAATTCACTGAGTTCCCACCAGGGTGGTATCATAAACACACCTATGTGCACAGCCCCTCTCCATCTCCAGATCTTGTCGTGGTGCACTGAACTGCAATTTGGGCAGCAAATGCAAGTGTGTTGAGCTAAATGGCTCTGTGAAGTGCTTCAATGGGAGTGTTACACTTTGAAATCTAATGCCCTAACTGTGCCTTTGTGGCACTAGGAAGAAGATGGGATGAGCTGAGGGTCTATATTGGCCTAACTGGAAGAATGCCTTCCTGATCCTCCAAAGCAACCTGCTTCAGTCAGCACTCTCTGTGAAGGAGGAAGGAGGTCACTCCTCACATGCAAATGCTAAAACTACCAAAAGAAGGCTAAAAGCAGGCCAACTCCCTTTTACTTCAAACTGAGTAATAGGAAGTATGCATTTTTACCTACCTCCTCTGTGAAGGGCTCTCCTGCCCCTTGGTCTTCACCTGACTCAGCCTGATAAAATCTTGGCACTTAATGAAATGGGGAAAGGGGTTTTGAGATAAGCTCTTTCAGAATGGTTTTAGTCTGAAAAGAGTGAAATGTTTTTCTGTTTTACAAAGGAGATTCTTATCAGTGTAAAAATTAATTACCTTTCTTAAAGTTTTGCTATTTTTTCTCATACTGCAAATTAAGATATGGGGAGATTTATTGTCAATGTATAAAGTGCCAGTGTTGTCTGGACAGGGTTTTCTTTTTTTGGGATGTCCTTCAAACTGTCAAGAAGGACATCAAACATTAGGTTGATGTATCTAATTTAAATTGCAAAGAAACTAATTTTAAGGCATAGACACGCTTTCAATCCTGGCATTTGGCTGATGTGTGGAGTTGCATTGGCAGGTGGCTTGAATGAGCACTGCTTCAAGCAGCACTAGCTGTGGGCATCAGGGCATCCAGCTGTGAAAACAGATCTGCATGGTTCAGTAATGATAACTGGTACTCAGGGAAGTCTCTTTATCTTGAAGAATCCCAAAGCGACTGGTGGCTGGTGAGGACCACAGCCAGGTGTACTGTGACCAAGACACTGACACCATTTCTGTCTCTGCTGAGGGCTCATCCCTCATTTTGGCTTTGTCCCTCATTGCGTACTAGATGTCTCGTTTCCCTAGCTGTACTTTCTTCCTTATTACATGTCTTTTATTTCCTAGATTAGTCAGACCAAGAGCCAAGATTCTAAATCCCAGCTCTGTACAAATTTGCAGGGGTCAGAGCCAGCCTCAGAGCTAAGCCTTAACTGCTTGCAGTAATCACCAGCCTGAAATCATAACGGACGCCTTCAGACTCTGGTGAGACAGACTTCAAAATCAATTTTAAAAAATGTGGTCTTTTTATTTGCTGCTTATATTTTGTTCCTGGTTTCAAGATCTTCTTTGTGAACTTGGGAGCTTTTTTCATTATAAATGAAAGCAGAAATTGTCATGTAATCTCCAGAACCCAGAAGAGAATGTTGTGTCTGCTACCGGGAGATTCTTGATAAAATCATGAGAGTGGGCAGCTGGATACATGGGCCTATGAAATTATTCTAATAATAACAGAGTTTAAAGGTTTCTGGCAGACCTCCTGTGTAATCCCTGAAGAATTTACAGGCATATATATTCTGATTTAGAGTATCTCTGTTCTTTCCATATTTGATAAACAAAAATTATCATTTGGGCATAGAAGTAAATTCTGTGCCAAGGAAACAAAATAAGCTTGGCCTTCTGAGTTCAAGTCCTGTGCTTCCTGGGCCAAGGCAAGAAGATGAAAATAAAAACTTGAGGATTGTAGCACATCTCCTGAACTGAACCAGTGGTTTGTTGTTGGGTTTGTTGTTCAAAATTCTACATCAATACATACATTAATGTTCTCATCATCTGGATTTAAAAGAGCTGTTTAAAGCTCTTGGCTTAATCCAAATATACTGAATTACATGCAGAAAGCATAATTCCATATATTTTACCTTTTTTTTTTTTCTGGCTAAACATGAATTAGTTTCTGGCTGACAGCCCTGCTGTGAAGCCATTTGCTCAGCTGAGCATGGGCTTCTCGAGGCTGTACACGTGTGTGCACATCACACATTACATTGGTGCTCTGCACTCTGTCCCCTCCATGTGCAACATCACTGGGGTCTTAATGATGGAATTGGTCCCCTCAGAGCTGCATGGAAGAGAAAGAGACGAGGAGGGAAATAAGAGGTATGTGCAAAAATGGGAAAGGGGGATAACGACTTGTGTGTGTGTAACATGACAACTCATGCACCTCTGAGAATATGAACTATAATTGGTAAGGAACGTTTTTGACAGTCAGTGGGAGGTATTGACACTAAAAAGAGAAAAATAATTTTATTAGAATTACATATTTGAAATATGAGCTCTGGAGGCAGAAATCAGAATATAATGAAATCAGTCTATGAACCAGGTCAGAGCACATAACTCAATTCAAGGAAATTCAGTTTAATCTGTCAAGCAACCTAGTGATAGTGATTGTGGAAATAAGTTTTTCTTCTTGATCTTTTCAACTTCAAGACATTAAAAACTTAACAGTGAAAAACTGATGTAACATATTGGTGGTATTTCTTTCCCACTTGCCTACAACTTCTTGGGTGCATGGAAGTGCAGCTTTGGGGTGCTATGTGGTTACAGGGTGCATGTCAGTCCCCCTTTAAGAAATACATTTTCACGTGCCATTTAATTTCCCTTTGAAAAATACAACAGGAAGCATACGTATATTTGGCTGAATTCAGTTTACACAAATAAAGTATGGCCAAGTTAGGTCTTCCTCTTTCTCCCACAGAGGCAGCAGAGAGCTGTTTTTCTTCTTATCCTTGCAAGTCACACAAGTCTGGAATATTCACAGATTAAAAAAAATTGACTGACTGAAAGTCCTCTGTGTGCATTTATCTGTATTTTCTAAGTCACGCTGACTTCTCTGAATAACAGAAAATTGGAAAGTGAGAGTGTATAATAGGGACATAAATGCTCCATGCTGTCCTTAAATCTTAAATTTTATATTAAGCATCTACTTTTCGCCCCAATCACAGAGGAGAATGAGCTACTGGACTTTTGATATGACCTGGTACGGCCATTCCTGGGTGATAGTAAGGTACATATTAAATACGTGGGGAAAAGGTAAAACAAGAAATCATAATGTATGTAGCTCATCCCATACACGCATAAAACAATCCTGTAACTGAGGAGCCTGTGCCAGCAGTGAGAGAGATCCTAGCAATGTAGAAAGTGTATATCTGTGAATGCATAGCTGTTCTCATGGGAGAGGCTAATTAAAGCAAAATCTGTTTCAGAGCCTGTTTTTCATACAGGCTTTAGCCTTAATCAAATTAATAAAAAGTGACTACTCTGAGATCTCAAGAAGTCAGGTAAATCTCCAATGGCTTCATTTTTGCTTCAGTTTACTGAGGATGGACTAGGGCCCAGCACACTGAAAAGTGACTTCTTGGTGGATAGAACCTGGGAAACAAACAGGTGCTCTGGGGTGAAGGAAGGGCTCTCTGCCGTTGTCAACCACCTTGATTTAAACGTTGCATTAAATAGAAAAAGATGGAGAAAAATGCCTTTTTGTGCTAAGCAAATTAAAAAAAAAAAAAAAAAAGCAGACTATTAATTGCATGCAATCCAGATGGAGTGATAAATATCTACTACAAGGGGTTTTTTTCTGGGTAGGAGTCTGAGCACTTGAACCAGAAACACACGTTTTTTCTTGTTAAATTCTCAAAATTCAACACCTCTATTTTACTCCAAGAAACATGAGTATTTATGTTTCCCATTAAAAAATAGGCTATTTGGGCTCCCATATGTTTGAGAAAATGGTTTTCCCTTGGTTTCCATTAACTAAGTTGATGTAACAGTCCTGTTCTCTGCCTCTGTATTTTACCAGCTTTCAGGCAGGCAGTAGCAAATCCCATTTCTAATCAGCTCTCTGAGACAGCAAATTTGTTTGCTTGGTTTATGGTTAGGTTGAGGTGCTCACCTAAAAACCTGATTCACTTTGCTGGATCAGAGTTTGCAAAGTGCTTTTGTTTCAACCAGTTTCTTATAGGTTTCCTGGGAAACAGCAGGCAGTCAAGTTTGGGCATGAGGCTGATGAGAGGAAAAGTGCTGGATTAACGTGGCAGGTGTCAAATTCAAGACTATTTTGAGGGAATATGAAGTTAGTGCAATTAAAACATAAAAAATATTTAGATTTTTTTTCAATTTTTCTTATAGCCACATTTTCTTCAGGAAATTTTCTCCATGTATCCTCAACAGAATTTGAGGGAGAGCTGAGAATTACCTATAATATTAAAGACAAATAACCTTAAAATTTCCAGTTCAATGGCAGGGAAAGTATTGCAATAGAAACTAGTAACAATGATCTGTCTAACAATATTATAGAGCAATCAAATGGTTGGTTCTAAAAACAGAAAGGAAAACAGTGTGGTTTTGCTTGAAGATAAATATTTCTGCTTTATGCATGCTATAAAAATGTATCCCCTTCTGGACAAAGTAACCAGATCTAAAAAAACCCCAACCCTGCCTTTTTTTTTGCACTCCCTAAATATTTCTTTTTTTTTAATGACCTCTGTGCCACAATTTTTGCCTCCAAGCAGTAATTAACCACTCTGCAAGTCATCACAAGTAAGCCAGAAATGAATTACACTTAAAAACATAATCTGTAGCATTAATATATTTTAAACCAAAGTAATCAGGCTTGTACTATTACAGTCGTATGTCTCTCAAGTACAAATGTTATGAAATTTTCAAAAGCTTTCAATGTCCTGCATAACAATTGAGGCTGAAAAAATCACAAAGCTTGAACCACCAAAGGAAGTCTGAAATGAGCAGAACTGTCCTTGAACACACCTTAAAATAGTTTACATTTGTCATCCACAAAAAGAGATACTTGCTTCATGCAACTTTTTTTTCCAGCGTCTTGAATAAAATGATGGGAAAATATGCAAATAAGATTAAGCATCCTACATTGCATTTGATCATATCTCACAACATCTTAGGGGTGGGGAAAATATGATGAATGCCATCATCCAATTTTCCCTCAGGTTTTTAGTTAACCAGCAGAATGTCTACATGCAGAGCTTGATTCTTTCACTTAGGCTGGTACCAGCTGGGAGAAAATCTATTCAAGTCAACAAGACCTCCCTCAGGCATACAGCGCTTAGAGAATGGAAGGCTGTGCATCCTATCAGGTTACAGCTACAAACCTTTCAGTAAGTTTGTAGTAAATCTCCTGAGATATGACCTGAGATATGTAGAAAATTCTGAGATACGACCTGCTAACCTTAAGCACTATATGGCACTGTATGGCACTATACTTACTGTATTTGCTTTATATCAGCTTGAATAGCAGCAGTTTTTACCAGGAGCTTTTCTCTGACAACATCTTTGCCAAATGACTTGGATTTGCATGCCCAGTATTGCCAAATTAGAATAAACTGCCCAACTTTGCAATTTTCATCAGTTTTCTGATCATTTTACACTGAAGTGTAACATATCTCATTATTTAAATCTGTGCTAAATTCACTGGAGTAAGATTAATTTGATATGAATGCTGATATTTAACTGTTCCCTTTTTACATCAAGGAAAAATAGACTTTTAATTAGGGATTATGGAGCAGTGTGATTAGAATGTTTTTATATACTTTTAAGCACATATTTTGGGGTCTGAGAATAAGGACCATCTTTGAATTTGTTATGACCAAATCCATTAAACCAGTAGAAAATAGATTACAAGAATAACCATTTTAATCTACTGGAAATTAAGTATGTAATCAATACTGGGAAGAGAACACAAAACCTGAGATACACCAGTGACAAACTGACTTTGAAGATCAAAGAAAGGAATTAAAAGTAATTTTTATGGGCATTACAACCTAACACTACAGTCAACTTTTTAAACTATATTATGTCCATCTCAGCTGGAAATATTTCTGGGTGAAATTTTGAGGAAACTCTTCTACCCTAATTTTTGGGCTATCTATATGTACCACAACAAAATTAGCTAGATTTACATCAAAATAACTAAAATCAGACTTTTGACTACTTAGTCAATCTAAATTGAAATGGGGCACTGAGAAGCATTTGATGGTGACATTCAGGCAGAGTGATCCAGGAGCAGTTTTGCAACCTGCATGTATGTGTATGCTCCACCTTGCATGGTACCCACGTATCCCCAGTGCAGGCATAAGTTTATTTCTTCCATGTCACACCGTATCAGAAACTCTGGGGAAAAGAAAAAAAGGAAGAGTTATTACAACCAGTTTTCTGGACAAGAGAAGGACAATTTGTAAGACATGACTGAAGAGCAAATGTGACACTCCAGGCTTCTGTAAGACAGTCTGGAAGCCTTAGGCATTCTCTAAGACTATTGCACTATTGCACTATTAAAACACAAACCCTATCCTACTTCTTTTGTCATACTGTTCTTATTTTTGGTTGGTTTTAGATGACAAAAAGATACAGGTCTCAGGCATTATGTCTGAAGGTGCAAAGGCACAAGGGTATTATGATGGCTGTTCTGCGTCACAGAATATTTGCAATGTTTAAAAAGAAACAGGTGGGAGATAAAGGACTAAAATGTAAAATGGAATGCTATCTTTTTTTCTTAGTCACCTTTCACACAGCTCCCTCTGCTCTTCCCTTTAGTCTTTTTCCCCCCACGTTTTAAAAAAAAAAAATTAAAAATTTTCTTCCTGAGTTTCCTTTTCCACCTGTTGTCTTCTCTTCTCACCTTTTGAAGCCTGACACTGGACTTGTGAGGAAGGCTGCCATCAACAGCTATGGAAGCTGCCTCAGGGGACCAGCCTCATCACTCTTGCAGGGCTGGCAGTGTCAGGAAATCCAGTACCAGGAGCAGCAGGAGAACCAGCCAACCAAATGAATCCATCATGAGCTGAGCTAGTGATTCCTCTGAGAAACAATCAGTACCCATGGAGAGGACACAGAGATCTCAAGTCCCTGTTGTACACCTCTGTACCCATTTCACCTGATGTGAAGGCTGGAGCAGGAGCAGAAGCAAGACGTGATGAATCCATCAGGGTGATGAAGCAGTCTGCATTTTAGCCAGAGCGACTCTACTTCATTTGAACCTTCTTAGTATGCGATTTGGGTGTCATTTCTGCCTTTTTGTTGTCTGGGTTAGCACAATAGCCCCAACGTTTGACACCTGCAAAAAGCATCTCTGAAAAAAAAGGGTTTTTTTCAACAAAACTTTACTTCTATGCACAGCAAAAGGACAACACAATTGCATATTTCTCTCTTGCTGCTTGCTCCCACTCTTGGGTATGGCACAAAGCCTTCTCTTTTTTTGCTGGGTTCCTCTGTGTGCATGCTGAAAACCCATTCCCAGTTCCTGCATATCTCTAAGCATTTCAGTTTTCTCTTTGTTCTTCAGCACTGTCTGAGAAAGATAAATTTTACTCACTGGATTTCCATCAGGCAGATGTGGTCTCCAGTTATTGGCTGCTCATGTTGTTCCCCACAAAGTTCTCTTTATAACCTTATCTTTGGCATTGTCTCATTTCCTGCTTGTTTCCCACCAGGATTTGCCTTTGATTTAGCAGGTGAACTTGGGGGCAGATCCTGTTTAAAATGTATAGACGGGTACCTTATTCCTCACCAAAGCCTCAGGAGGGGTGTTCATGCACTCCCTATACTACTCAGAGGGGCTTTGGAAACTAATTGCAGCTCCTCCTTGACTAGTCGGGCTGCCCTCTTGCCTGTAGCTGTCTTCCAGCTCTGAAAGTCAAGGATAACTCTGAGAAAAACAAACAAAGAGAATGTTTTGTTGGCTTGTAGTTTAAAATAATTGCTTTGCTTAGACCTTGTAACAACCTCTATCATTAACTTATGGGAGTGGGCTTTTTCCATTAAATCCAAACATGTGCTCACACACTGCCTGGAAAATTCATGACAACCCACTGAGATGGCATGACCTTCTGCTGGGATGAATAATTTTTGAACAGAAATTACAGTGGCACTGAGCGAGCTGTGCTGAGGTCACATACATAGTGTTACTCATCATGATAACAGCATCAGAAACCTTATCGTTACATCTTCATGTTCATAAATATTTTGGCAATGATTTGTGGCATTTGCACTCAATTTTTCACACACTCAGAATCAAAGATTGCTAGCAACAAGCCAACGAAGCAAAGGGCATTGCAGCTGCCATTCCCCATCTGGTGTATATATTCCTTGATTTTATGTTCCCTGAATATCCCAAGAAATGGGCTGTTATGGCTCCCATGTTAATGGCACTGTGAGATGGGGCTGAAGTGGGCTCCCCTGGAGACAAAAATCTACCACACAGCCATCAGAAATCACTTAAAAATACACTTCATAAGCCTTTCTCTCATAAGAAGGCGATCATTATGACCTGTGTACCTTTGGGCAGGATTGATGAGAAGCCAAAAAGACATCAGAAAAGAGCTTATGACTTTCTGCTATGGAGGGGAGAAATCAAGAACAACACACCAAGAGCAAGAGCATGCAAACATACAAGAATAGGATGCGAGAAAATGTTACCCTGGCTAAGGTCATCTAGTCTTCTCTGTGCTAGCTTTACTTCTAATTTGTCAACCAAGAAGTTGTAGCTTTTCTAATTTCAACTACTGTCCTAGTTTTGGCTGGGATAAAGTTAATTTTCTTCCTAGTTGCTGGTATAATGCTATGGTTTAAATTTAGTATGAGAATAATGTTGATAACACGTTGATGATTCAGCTGTCGCTAAGCAGTTTCTACGCTTAGTCACGGACTTTGCAGCTGCTCTCACTGTCACACCAGCTAATATACTGGGGAGCACAAGGATCTGGGAGCAGACACAACCAGGTCAGCTGATCCAAACTGGCCAGTGGGATTTTCCATGTTATATGGCATCCTGCTAAACATGTAAACTAGTGGGAAAGTGGTTAGAGGCTGCAGCTCAGGAGCTGCTGGGTATCAATTGGTGGGTGGTGAGCAATCACTTGTTTTCTACATTCTAATTCTATTATTGTTATTATCCCATCCTTTTCTGTCTCATTAAACTGTCTTTATATCAACACACAAATTTTACTTTTTTTTCCCTAATTCTTTACCCCAACCCACTGGCAGCAGGGGAAAGTGAGCGAGTGACTGTCTGGTCTTTAGCTACCTGCTGGGTTAAGCTTCCCAAGAAAGCTGCTTGCCTAAAAATAAACAAAAAACCGAACAAACAGAGAAATAAACACAACCCAAGATTCCTTCTCAGCTCTAGTAATTGTCATATTTTTTTGCTCATCTTCATGGGAAAATACTCATGATTGTTGTTAGGTATTTCACTCGGCAGTAAACTTAATATTTGCATGGCCACAAGTTGCACCCTATCACATTAAGCATTATGTGATACACCACGTGTCTAGAGCTCTGAATTAAATAGAGAAGGAAAGTGGATGACATACAAGTGAGCTAGGATACGACTGCAGCAAGGAGCTGTGGAAGCATATAACCACTTTGCTGCTGCTATTCTTCTCAGTACTTACCTGTAACAAGGTTTTAATTTACTACTTTACAGTACCGAAGTGATGACTTTTTGGGGAAGTTTGGTTAAGGATGACAACTTGGCTTCACAGTTCTTTATGGGAAGCTCTCTTTTAAATGGCTGGTGTACAAGTCAGGAATAACTTTGTTCTTGCACCTTAAAACTGGTGTGAATATATACCAGTAATTTAACTACAGAGGAAAAACCCAGTAGAATATAATGAGTCTGATACATTCAGTCAAGACCAGTTAACAGGTCTTAGCTGCCAGTTTGTTGACACATCCTTTGAATTGCTTGTGAACAATCTGCAGACTACTTTCATGAATTGCTTGTGGAACAGTTTTGAACAGAGAGAACACCCAATAAGACTTCAGGGAAAAATCAACAAACCCTCGAACCCTAAGAGCACTGAATGTACCATTTGTTAGGAAACATTTGCATTTTATCTTTAAATTCTGCATGTAAAACCACTCCTCAGTTGCAGTTTGGTAAGAGATTTGCTAGTTTATTCTTCTTGGGTTATTGCTCAAGCATATGCTTTGCTCTGTTAGGGGTTTTAGTCTTGCTAGATTTCAATGGAGTAGCCGTTAAAGATCCTACCATCTTATTAGCAATACAGGAATGGATTAAGTAAAAGTATAATGCTGACAATATTTCATTTTTACAGCAGAGAAATTAAATACAGGAAAGAAAGGGTGCAGAGGCTATGATCCTGATTGTGAGTTCCAGAGACTGTGCTGTGGGTCTCAGCATAGGTCTTGAATGACACTATAAAACTCTGTAAGACTCACACTATTTCTTAGAGTTTTCCATATCTACAGCCACGACAGCTGCTTTAATCTCTGATTAAGGAACAGGATCTACAGAGCATCCTACTCTACCAGTTGCAAAGTAGGCATATCATACGATGACAGGAAAGCATCAGCAGCATATTTGGGTCAACTTCCCACTATGACTTATTAAGCCTTTTATAAAATAAAGCTCAAAGACCTTATTAATATCAACAAGGTGTGTTATAGTCACTCTTAATGGCAGGGATTAACCTTGTCATGGTTTGCTGCTTTCGTTACAGTGCTAACAGCGAGCTAGGCTTATCATTCTGTTCACTGTACTGTATCTTTACTGAGTGCAGCGAATAGCTGATTTGGTCTTATTCACAGCAGTGAAATGATATTTCGGGATTTCAACTTTCAGGATATTATGAATTTCTTCAGCAAAGCATGGATCTAAGCCTTGAGATACTGTGGCTAATCAATTATATTAATTTCTTGTTGAAGCGGTGAAATAAATTTTCTGACCTCTTATGTATTTCTCTAGTTGTGAACCAGCCAGGAGAATTGTGGGGACGTGACAGACCTTCTAGTTAAAAAATGAAAACAAAACTTTAATACTGAGCTAATGTTGAGCTATAAATTTAGGGGTAGATTCTAATCTCCATTGAGGAAAGTGCAGGAGATTTATTTCAGTATCTTTTAAATCCATGTTAGATTGTCATAGTATCCCTGTTAGTGGACTGTGATATATTAAAACTGGGAGGGCATGAACAGAAGCAGACAGAGTGTTTTGGAAAAGTGCTACTATTTCAGAGAAAACAAACTAACCCCAACACTTATCTACAGATTTTTACCATTGAGAGAATGCTCCTGTTTATTCCAAACATCAATGAGATTGTCAGTATGGAGTCAGTCAGCTAAAGCACACTATAACATTTTAAAGTGCACCTGCAACTTCCCAGAAAAGTGACTACGCTCCCTTAAAATTTAAGACATTAAAATATTTGTGTATCCTTTATTATTTTACACTTTTCACCTGTGAATCTTTCTTCATGCCAGGACAACATCTTGAGCCTGATTTCTGCCTCCAATAGAATAAATGGCAAGTTTTCACAGGACAGGTGAAAATACTCAAGACCTCGGAGACTCAGATAATACATGTCTTTTTAAAGTAGACTGGATAACTAGAGAGAAAAACTTGCCACAGCTGTGTATCTTAATGACTCTAATGCACATTATGTTGGAAAGTAGGACAATTAACAGTTTAACATAATGACAGAACATAATGAAGAACGGTCTCAAGGATGGCTCAATAGATTCACTTCAAAGTCAGGCAGAATCCACATCTGGGAAGAGGTAATGCCTTTGTCTGCAGCTTTCCTGAAGTGAGTGTTCAAATAATTTTTTTCTTTCTTAACAGCTGGGGAAAAAACTCAGGGGACTTGCTATGTTTGAACCAAATCTCAAGGTGAACTGTTTCAATGCAGCTAGTAAAGACTGCCATAAATACACAGAGGAGATTAATGTGTCGTTTTATAAAGGGGGCAGGAGAGGTAAAAAGGTGTTCCCGCTGCTGGAGTTCCTCAGTGGAGTCTGCCAGGATGCCCTGAGGTGCCTAAGACCTCCAAACAAACACACAAAGTGACCCCCATCTTGTGGGCTCACCCCTTGATGCTTTCCTGCCAGGCATGAGTACCTCTGCATTTTTATTAACTTGACATTGTAATTCATTTTACTCTCATGTTTTACATCAATCTATTTCTGCCAGCTACTTATAAATTATTTGGGAGCAGGATTTCCAAATGGAGGCCTGAGTATCAAGGGCAGAGTTATGATTCTATATGTCAGATAAAATCCTCTCTCTGTGTATGTGTGTGAGGTGTATGGAGGTGTGGATGACCAGCTGGAGTTCATCTGGTTCATGATCTGAACAGCACAGAGGTCCACACACAGTCAGAAACGTGCTCAGAAACGAGGAGGATATGCAACTGGGTGTTCACAGGAGCTCCAGAGAGGTGTCTCCTGCTGAATATCTGAAAGCTGTGGCTGGATGAATGAATGGTTCTGATCCTGGCAGCACAGATGAAAGAACTGCAGCCCAGTTGATGGAGTGTGTAATGGTTATACTGGTTTGTCGGGAGACTCAAGACCACTGGTGCCTATTTCTAAGCAAGTTCTAAGAAACATCTGGATCTTCCAGAGAACTGATCGCCTCCAAGGCTACGCACTACCTTCAAGTGCTTTGTTTTGGTAATCCTAATAACTGTTTATCTACAGGCTATGGTTTTATAGTATTTTGTTTTGCCTTTCCGCCTCACCAGTCTCCCGCNNCCCCCCCCCCCCCCGTTCCAATTTGAACCACTTCAGTGGAGTATAGGGGTGAGAGTCAGATCTGCTTTCTCCAGCTGAGATGGAAAAGTGTCCAGGGAGTATAGGGTGTCGCTTGCAGTTCTTGTGCTTTCAACTCCAGCTATACCTTGTTAATACCCAAAATGTTTTCATCTATGCTGGGACAAGTGCCAAAAGTTAGAGCTGGCCTAAATACAAGGAAACAGCAGATAAACTGCCCGCTCAGCTCTCTCATGCATAAGCTAATGGTATCAGTGGACCTGGTCCTATTTTCTCATTTGTGGACATCCTTTTATGCAGATTCATCCTGTTTGGACACCAGAGACAGGAAGAAAACCTAATGTGCCTTTGAAATTTAACACACTGCACTTCAAGAGGGATCTGGAGAAATGGCTTAAATCCCTTGCAGAAACAAAGGTATTTAAAATCCTGGTTAATATGGACACAGAGAAAATTGGCATGATTTCTCTTTTGCTTATGTTTCAGCTAAGCTGTAAGTTCGGGACCGTGGTGTTGAGGCAAAGAGAAACACTGAGGCAGGTAGCTGACAGTAAGCCATGCCTATGGTGATCTCTATGTCTCCTCTGGAGGAAGGTCCGAGGCTGCAGGATCCTTTACTTAAGAAGGCAATTCAAGTCCCAAATCTGCATTCTCCCTGAAGATTCAGGTTTCTAGTTTGAACTCCTTTCCTCTCTGAACACAAATCAGGAACTAAACTAAAAGTGAGTAATCAGAGATGTCCCCAGTGAGGACAAAGTTATTTTAATGTAATCCAGAACACTAAAAAAAAAAAAAAAGAAAAAGCATATATGAGCTGTGTGTTGAATATATCAGGAGAAATTTTAGGAGAAATTAGCATTGTGTTGGGATGTAGCCGACCCAAGTAAAGGGGACTCATGGAGCAGAGAAACTAGCGTATCTTGAGTGGTTGCAAAATCCTTCTGCACTGGTTTTGGATTGGCTTTGTTAAGGGCTTGCTCCTGTGGGCTACTTTTCTTCAGCATTTCTCTTGAACAGATTTCTACATACTTTCCTCTGAAGAATCCCTGTATGGGTCTACTGAAGGTACCAGGAGAGCAGTAGCCTCAGTGGCATTGTGGCAAGTGATGACCCCCAAATCACAGTTGGACTGCTGCAGTGCCTTCTCTCAGTCCTGCTGCCAAGCAGCCCTGAGGGCAGAGCCTGAGGTCTGCCTCAATTAAACCAGAGCCTCAAAGTGCAGCAGCAGCCAGGACTAACAAGGGCCAAAGGAAACCTTTTACCTTCTCTTCATGAATACCACGTAAGTTTAGAAAGTGTCCCTCGGTGCATGTCCACACCAGGGCTAGCCTCCCTGGAGGGCTGCAGGGAGGAGGCCAGACAGGACTAGATTCGGGTTTGCAAGTTGGAGGGTGAGTGATGGTGCTGTCTTGTCTGGAGGGCCCAAAAGCTGGTTCCACAGCATGTGTTCACTGGGAGACCCAGGAGGCAGCTGGGCTGAGTCATCCCCACTCCCACCTGATGCACCCACTATCAGGCAAATCTGCATCTTTTATGGTTTTGGAGCCCAAAGCTTGGTATCACAGCAAAACTAAGAGACCTGAAGTCCCAGTTTATGTTCAGCTTAGTCTACAGATGAGTATAGCTCCAATTTCAGTTACTTCATTCTTCTGCTGAGCTTGCCCAGCCCTGCTGACGGTGATACCAAGCAGCCAGGCATTGCTTCTGTGACCACTCTCACCCTGTTTGACATCATGCACATTCCCATTTTCTCCGTGTTCCTGACTTTTTTTAATGATGTTAGATATTACTTCATAGAGTGAAGCTATTTCACCACAATAATGACTAAGATTTTCCTGTTTAGGGGGAAAGACTTGCCTTATTTGAAGTTCTGAGGAAATCTCTTCTATGACATATTTTTACCAGAGAAGTAGTAACTACTGCTTTATTTCTTTTTCTTCTGAGTAATTAACATTATGAATATTCTTCTATGCATATATAGTCTTATGTTCAATCCCACTTCTTACTTCTAGTTGTCAAAAATTACTATACATTAAATAAACATGTGTGTCCCCCACATTACAGTGACTGTATCCTGAGAACTTTTCTGTGTAGCCTCAGTGCTGCTTCACAGAAAGAGAAACTGAGGCACAGAGAGAGCAAATGGCTTGCAGATTTAGACAGAGCCAGGCACGAATCCCAAATCTACTGAGTCCTAGTTAAGTGCCTTGGCTGCAAAATAGGCCTTCTTTTATGGACATTACAGCTGTGATTTGCAATGGAGCTTACAGAATCTACTTATGCCATCCCATAAGATTTGAGCACCTAACTCCTTTAGTACCTTTGAAAATCCATTTGAAAATACTTTCTCATCCTTTTTTTTGGTATAAAAGACTGTCTTCTCTATTTCCCATTTAAGATTATACCTGTTATTAAAGGTGGATTTAAAGTTTAAAAATCTCTGTTTTTTTCTGACTTGGAAAAAAGCTTGTAAGTTCCAACACTTTACTGTTTAATAGACTGTGTTCAGCTGTCTTTCACTGCCACCACATTGTGTAATAACTTTTGTTAAGTCCTGTATCCCATCTCAGAATGAAGACGTTCTTATATAAATAACAGTGTCACCTCCCCACATGTTGTGTTGAAAAATCTGTGGTGTGAGTATTTAAAGAAAGGAGTTGGGATTGCTGAGAAATGTGTCTATTATTTACCCTGCCAGTGTTCCAGCAGAGAGATGCTGAAATTAACTGCTGTGCTACATAACTAAAAAGAAATGGAGGGAACAAGTCACCCAGCAAGTCTAGATATTGCAAAAATCAGATAGGAATTGGCTGTTTTGCATTTTCCCTCCTGGATTGAGATCAAGTTCTTTTCTGGGTTGCAGTAGGTGGAAGAAAAGTTACTGGGGAAGAAGAGAGGACACCCTGTAACCTCTGTGCATTTCAGGGCAAACTGCCAGGCCCCAGATCCTTCTCCCCCTCTACACACAGTCCAAGCTAGTTCAGTAGAACCTCAGCAAATGTTGCAGCCTTTCCTGTTTGCTTTGCACTGCTAATATATTTGTGCATTGCAAAACCTTGCATCTTCTTGAAAATATCCTTCAGGGAGGGGAGTGGGAAATCCATATTCCTATGTTTGGCAGAATCTCTTTGATGTCTCCTCTCCTCTCCTGTCATGCTTCTGTCTGTGTGAGGATAAATGCACTGCAACTGGAAGAGTGAGATAAATAGCGTAAGGAGAAATCATTATAAACCTTGGTGCTTGAGAGGTGCATCCTCGGAAATGTGCCAGTCATAAAATCTGACCAGGCCTGAAAAATAAAAATCTTTCAAATAATAATATAGGATCTCCATGGACCATTTTCTTATGCCTCTTTCCCAAGCATGGAGCATTAAAAGATTGAAAACTCCTTTTTGCTTCATTCCATACAGCCTGAAAAACCATACAACATACTCCACATGCGTTTATAATAACAAAATGCGGAATAAAAGAATTTTCCTTCTTGGGACTGTCTACAAAATGAACCTTGTCCCTGCAAAATTAAATACAAATAAAAGGAATAGGGGACAACCGTGGTATAAGCTTATGTATTCTTCCCGCTGCTCTTCTAAATGATAAGCTGGAAAAGTGCTGGAAATGGATACTTTCTCCTGTGTTCTGTGGGGTGGTGAAGATGTATATATACATTTATATGTAATTGAAGTGCAAGTTATATATCGTTTATATGGGGAGTAAGCCTCTTACAGGCAGGCCCAAAAGCTTCCCTTCTTTTCTGAGAAAATTTCAAGTGCACAATGAGTGTGAAAACAATGTAAGAAACCTTTGGCCACCCAAGACGTCGCGACCATTGTTCTGCTGTGCTTCTGGCCTCGTTGGAGCTGACACACAGCATAATGAGTAACAGGACTCCTCCCTGTGGTCCTCCTGTAGGCAACTTACAGGACTTGTTTGTGAATCATTCTTCCTCCCTCTTATTAACAGCAAATGCTATAATGATTTTCTGACCGTAGTTATCTCCTGGAGGAAACCTTGTTGATGCAGTGTTAAACTCATTATGCTGTGCGGGTTGACTTCATCAAACCTCACCTTTTGCTTTGATGCATGAATCTCAAGCATGAGAGGGATGTGCTTTTTTTTTTCACAGATTACTCAGTGGCTTATTAGGGAAACCACATTTTATAAATGGGGATTGCCCTGTTAGAAAAAGCCAATTAACACGATGAGGATTTAGGAGCATTCCCTTGCCAGCTGTCTTTAAAATAATTCCAAAATCATAAACTAGATGGCTCTATCATGAGCAGTCTGCCCTGGCACTCAGCCCCTGACTTACGCTCTCTTGCCTGACCGAGATTCCCGATGTGCAGGACCTGAGGTGTGCAAGGCAGAAAGCAAGACTTGCTCCAACCTGCACCCTCCTGAATGGCTCCCAGCAAAGAAGAGGCTGGTGATAGCTCTCCTCCACACTGCTCCCTCCTGCCTCCCCCGGCCATGAGCCCCAGGGCTTGGGCAGCTCTCTGCCAGCTCCCCTGTCTGTCACCTGGCAGTAATTTTCACATGGCTGCTTGAGGGCTTTTTAAACAACCAGTGAAGTAAAAGCATTAAAATTGATGTAATATATTGTCATATTTCTTCTAAAAGAGGAAATGCAAAGCAGTGAGGTTTTTTATTACAACATTTTTATCTATTTATCTTATAGGTAGGGTTTAATTACTCCCTAATTATGTTTGCCCAAGTTTGCCCCAGTTTCTTCCTTCAGATGAACACTATTCAGATCACACGTTTATGGATTTGGTACTCATGACATGACCAGTCTGGCATTTTCATTATCCTTCAACTTTATCTCTCCTCCTGAATCAAGGTTGCTGTCATTAATAGTATTTTTACTGCCACAGTTAAGTTCAGGACCAAGACTGCATTTTTTTCCACTTGAAATAACCACCTGAGGAAAGGAGGTCTCTTGTACTGGGGAGATTATCAGTTAAAGTGACCTTTCAGGGCCCTCATTCTTTTGTACATGGTTTCTGTTGAATTAATTTATTATTTTCTGCCCACATTTAAATCTCTGAAACTGTATTATTTTTTGTCCTCATCCTCCTGCTTCACTGCTGACTGTGTTTATTAATACTACACTTCTTGGGCCATTGCCCCAATAAGTACTGAGCTGTAATGTCATTGCAGTCATTATTCAGCGTTCAGACACTTCACCTGCACTCATCCATCCTGCTTCACCAACCAATCTGATTTCATGTTTTAGGTAAGGCTCTGAGAAATATGCTAAAATACAGTCAAGTACTCAGTATCTCTGATACATTTTGCCTATCTTCTCTCTTTTCTTAAAACCATAAAGTGGTATTTCAGTAGGCTTCACTTTATGTATTCAAGCACAGAAGCATCTTGCTTCATTGCCTGTTTTTCATCTCTCCTAGCTCTTGCCAGCTTCACAGGCCTCAGTAGGTGGCTAGCAATTTATTTCCATTGTGCTGGAAGCTCCATTTTCTGTCCCCTCTCAGTTACCCATCTCTGCTGATCATAGGCTATTGGACTTGCTCAAGTTTCCTTTGAGACACCCAGAGACTTTTTCAAATCAATAGTTCACAAGCACAGTAAGTTTGCTTTTTAACTTTTTGCCAGGTAGAGTGTATTGTTGTTTGTGTAAGGACTGCCAGAAGTTCCTCTTAAACTGTTAGTGAAGATGGTCATATATTGATTTGTTCATTGATTCATGCTCTATCATCAAATTTCATTTGGAAAGAATAGAGAAATTATTATTCTGTCTCACTTAACCAGGAATATAAAATTACATTTCGGCACAGATGCAACTACTTGACATGTGATATGTGATATGTTTCCCTTTAAATGATGAGATAAAGAATATGAGAATAGTTCATGGTTATTCCTGATTATGAATCAAATCTGAACATGAAATGCTTCAAAAGGTCACTCCAAGAAATTTTTATTCCACTCCAAAAATATCTACTTATCCACCTGTCTGCTGTGTCCATCTTGGCTGTGCAAATACTTTAGACTGAAGTTAAAAGAAGGCCTGTTTCTAAATTAACTATGAAAAACCTTATATATCCTTGGGATACAGACACTGCCACCACTCTGCCATCAAATTCTGCTCTTCTTGACCTGTTTTTTTGTGAACAGAGAAAGACTGGTGGGTTATGTGGTGTTTGGAGGCTATTTTGGGCATGATTATGAAATAATAGAGGTTTTGATTCTTAGAGAAGTAAGGAGAGGGCCAGAGAACTGCTGCCTTAGACTTCTGGAGGGCAGACTTTGGCCTGTGTAAGAGCCTGGTTGACAGAGTCCCTTGGGAGTCGGTCCTGAAGGGCAAAGGAGTCCAGGAAGGCTGGACATTCTTCAAGAAGGAAATCCTAAAGGTGCAGGAGCAGGTTGTCCTCATGTGCCTAAAGACAAGCTGACAGGAAAGAAGATCAACCTGACTGAACAGAGAGCTTTGTCTGGAAATCAGGAAAAAGAGGAGAGTCTATGGCCTCTGTAAGAAGGAGCAGAAAACAGGACTACAACGATGTCGTGAGGTCATGCAGGGAGAAAATTAGAGGGACCAAAGCCCAACTAGGATTTAATTTGACTATAGCTATAAAAGTCAATTACAATGTTTCTACCAATACGTCAGGAACAAAAGGTGGGCCAAGGAGAATCCCCATCCTTTATTGGATGTGGGGGGAAACATAGTGACAAAGGATGAGGAAGAGGTTGAGGTACTTAGTGCCTTCTTTGCCTTAGTCATTAATGGTAAGGACAGTTGTTCCCTGGGTACCCAGTCCCCTGAGCTGGAAGACAGGGACAGGAAGCAGAATGAAGCCCCCACAATCCAAGGGCAAATGGTCAATGATTTGCTACACCACTTAGACACACACAGGGCTATGGAGCCAGAAAGGATCCAACCAAAATGATTCCATCACTCTATGCTTCCAGCACTTATTTTTCTTTTGTCCTAGGGAACTTTTGTGTTCAAGATCAGCTTTGTAAGATTAACTTTTAAATTGGAAGACTTAGCTAATTAAAACATATTCCCTGCAGAAAACTAATTTTGAAATACTCACGGACAATCGCGGAGGTAAAAATCTATGTCCAATCAACTTAAGTTAAAAAATTCTATCAAGGTAGAGCTAGGAATCAACATTAATGACCTGATATCATGCAGCACAGTATCATGCAGCGTAGAAAGAGTCCTCTTGGAAGCGTGTGTGGCCATTTTGGGACCTCAGAACTAAAAGGCCTAAGTAAAATGTCATCAAAACAGAAAAGAGATACATATAGTAGTAGAAGGGCTGAAAGGACTACTGTGAAGACCACAGAAGAAAGCAGAGGAAGCTGTGGAATTAAAGGTCAAGCCAGTCTAAGTAAACAGGCCTTTTGCATGAGCTAGGAAGACAATCCCAATTTTGAATGACATTTTAGGGCATAACGACTTGCATAATGTCTAAGCGGTACATGACTGCATAATGACTAAATGCCAATGGAGTGATGAGTCAGTGCAACCAATACCTGACCATGGTGGCACATGTAGGGTCCTGTTTCTCTCCAACAGCCAGCCTAAGTGGGATAAGACCCACCTTTGCTGGCTCTGAACCATGTTATCCATCTTTGTGGGTTCTGTAGAGTCTTTATTTCCTGGGGTACAGCAGTGAACAAAGAGGTAGCTCAGGTTCTAGAGCAGTAAAGTCTCACCTCCTGTGGGGCTGAAAGCAAAGTAATATGCTCTGATGGACCCCAGTTTTCTCCGAATGGAGGCTGCTTGGGTATGTCTTTACCTGTAAAGCAGGTGAATCTTGCGAACCAGGCAATCTGCCCGTGAATCATGAGAAGTTAGAAGTACACAGTTATGTCATGTCTGCAGCACACAGTGCCTTAGGACAGGATTCAGCTTGCTGACTATGGCATTGACATTTGACGTCTGTAGATGATATTTGATATGTGCACTACACTCTCATGAGAGCTGAGATCGACCCAAATCAGTCAGTGCAGCCTAAAGAATGATTCAGTCCATTCTGAAATAGCACCCAAATTATGAGGAAGTCACTTACTTAGAGGTGTTTAGTTTTGTAAAAGGTTCTGCAAAGTAAAGACGGCTGAGCCACAACCTCTGACGCAGCAGCATGATATTGTGTGTAATGTCTGCTGCCCCCACACAGGTGTCCTGGCTAACTCTGAGCATCCCACTTGGTACCAGGTACACAGGTTTTGGTACAGATTCCTGCTGCAGTGGCTCACCAGCTGAGCTGCTCCTGGGAGGCTGTTGACTGTCCTCAACAGCTCTCCATGGTGCACAGTGAGAGCTTGTACTCTAGATGACATGTAGATGGCTACCTGCACACACCTGATACTGTTTGTCCTAAGCTGTGATCTAAGTCCCACTAGTGGTATATTCATGGTGCTCTGTAAAGCAAAGAAACCTTCTCTCCTTCAGTATCCATTCCGTCTCACTGTGGGCTCAGGAGGATGATTGGGTGGGCATCCTCATGACAGTGAAAGTGACTTTCCTAGATTTTCATTTTTGTTGCAAAGAACAAACCTTTAGAAAGTCTCTGGAGGTGACTTTGTCTCTCTGTGTAAGCAAAGCCCATGTTCCTAATTCCACACATCTGTGACCCTTGTAAATTAATTTCTTTTGTAATAGAAAGGGGGATTCCTTCTGACCAGAGGAGTGTAAGGTTCTGTCAATGAGTCATTAGCTGTAGGTGTCATAATTCAAATGTCAAGGACTTTTTACCTATAGTCAGACCAATCCCGTGGCTTTACGGTGAACACTCAGATCTGAGGGTGTGCTGAGGCAATTTATCAAAATTTATGGACCTGTAGGGATGCACTAAGAACATGACTTCTCTAAAACTAGCCTTCTTTAGGGGAACAATGTGATACTGTGGTTGGTGTAAATAAGAAAGACACTTGCAGGCTGTGGATTTAAGCTCATCTTAGAAAAGATGAACTTATTTTATCTGGCATATCCAGCTGTGCAAACACTCATAGAGTGAGCTATGTCAACTTTACTTATGTATGAGGTTTGGAATAGAAGCTGTGCTAAATATAAATGATTCCTCTGCTTATAAGTAGTTGAGTACTACAGATGACAGAGGAAATACAAGGGGAGCACAAGTTATTTCCCCAGCTTTTATAGAATAGGATTGCAAATGGTGCATTTTGGTACTTAATTCTTATTCGTACCACTGGCATTTGCCTTTCCCAGGCAGAATTTCCACAATATGGAAATTACCACAGTGTATCCGCTGCCAGGAAGGAAAACAATGACCATGCCAGAACCATTTCCTCATTTCTGTAGCACAGAGCTCCTGGTAGTCTGGTGCTGTTAGTCCACTTGAGTGATGGATGACTTGAGCTGGATCTTTAGTAAAAGCACAGGGATCTGAAGCGGTTATCTCTTCTTTAGAAACTGAGAGTATGCAAAAAATTGCAGTCAGACACTGGGGAAGAGGATGTCCCATGTTCACCAAAGCTTTAGGGAGAACTGGAATCCTATTTTCCTGAAGTATTGTCCACTCAGTGACTGTAATGCAGGCCTCTATAGTTGTTTTGCCTTCCAGCTGCTACCCGATGGCACAAAAAACCAAAGACTGAGAAATAAACAAATAAATAAGCTCTGTATCATTAGCTGCACATAATACCACATGTTCTCAGTGCTATAGTTGCTTAAGGATACTTTCTAACCAAGGTATCAAATGATGGACGTGGAGCATGCTGCTTCCACTAGAATTTCCTCTTTTCTACCGGGGAAATTCAACATCTCATTAATTCATCCAACTCCGACTACGCTGCATCAACATGTGTAGCTAACCTTTGTGTTCAGACAGTTCGCTTTGTGAGAACATTTTCTTGTGCTCAGCATCAGGCTTTTTCTTGCTGCTTTTTTTCCATTGCATCACTTTTGTCCCCTTCAGCCCAAAATGTGGGAGACCGTTTTCCTTTGGAGCATATGCCAGTGTTCAGCTGTTGAAACAGCAGGGGAGGTTATAAATCTGGAGAGGGAACTGCTCTTCTTCCTTAGTAGCTGAATGCTTTGTGGCCATTGCAGGCAATGCTTTCTCTAACCCTGTGACCTTGTCTGGTCTCAGACACAGACCTTTCACCTGGGGTGGAGACCAGCATCGTGCTAAAACAGCTCCAAGCTTGCTTTTACTGAGTAGCTTTTTTTAGAAAAATGTCAAATAGTAATTTTAATTTGTGATTTTTCAAGTGTATCTTCATTACTTTTTTGGACTTCTTCACCTCTACAAACACAAAAGTAAAAGAAGAATAAAACCAAAATCTTATCTGAATACAATACTAACTGCAAGGCTTTATTCCAAAATTTTTAACACTAAAGCAACTTGAGCCCTCATTTAAAAATACCCTGTTGCATTCCTTACCATTGCCAAGTATAAAATTCCATTTTCCTTCAAAACATGGCTACTGAAAACAAAAAAGGTGAAAGAGTCACCTTTTCAACACGTAGAAGTGTTACAGATGTAACTTCTGGTTTTTCACAGCAACAGTGGGCAGAAATTTGTAAATTACATTTACAGTACAGGACACAGCTTTCAGAGTTAGCTCTGTAAAAGTTAAAAGTTTTGATAACTTCCTTCTGTACTCTTTATAGCAAATGCTAGCTCATCAGTTGGGACAACAGTTCCCACTAAATTATTCAGATCTCCCTGGAACAGGTGAAAACTAAGTTATTTCCTTCATTTTTGTTGCTTTTGTAACAGATACAGAATATGATGTGAAATACCTGATATAGGACGGACATTTTTCTCAAAGTGGTTTTTTCCTTTAGAAAAAAAAAAATTAAAAAGTCTCCTCTTTCTCAATTAAGTTTTCATTTTTTATCAAAACAGAAGAACGTAATTGACTTCACTTTCCCATTTGCAGCACCTCTGAATCTTGATATAAAGCAGCTGTCCTTAGATTTTTTTGTGCTTTAGTGAGAAGGGTGATGCTATCTACTGCATCAAGGTAGAGAGATCATTGTGGGACAAGGTTAAGGATGAAACCTTGGACTTCCCTGGAAAGAATTGGGAAATCTTTTAATTTGGATTTATTTCTGCTGTAGTCTGAAAGGGGAGAACTATAATACTTCACACAGTATGTAGAGACACTCCATATATAGTACTTCTGTTATGTATTTCTTGCAGTAGTATTTGGTTACAAAAATGAAAGCTATTCCATGAAAAGGGATTAAATCCTTTGCTGTGCTGAAGCCTCAGCAGCATCAGTCAGGGTACATGGTAGTGCCCCTGCTTCTGGTCTTGTCTGTGGCCATCCTGTCTGCCAGTGGCTCTGCTTTAGCAAGGGATACGGAGCTTTACAAATTCCCATGGCCTGGCAGCTCCAGCAATCTTTTGGGACAAAGAAATGTGGACTCAATGAGGCTGAGAGCAGTTTATCTGTCATTTGCTGTGTGCCAAATAGTAGGTGAAAGACCCTAATGAAGTGTTTTTCCTCTTCAGGCATAATGAGGAAGTCTACTGAGACTCTGTTTCACTAGGTGTGAATGGAGAAGACAGAAGTATTAAATCTTTTTATTTCCTATATGAAGTAAAATTCTCAGTTAATGGCTCTGGATTAATATCTGGAGGTTCCTTCATTCTGATACAGTTAAGGGAAGGAGGGAAGCACCTAATCTAATCTAACAATATCCTGACCTGCATGCCTTTGGAGAGATTTATCATTCCCGTCACCTTTATAAGGGGTGCAAGTGGTTAAACTATGCAGACTGACACATCAGTTACCTGAATTTCATTAAGTTAGAGGTCTGAATGAGTAAAATGGAAAATTCCACACATGAGTGGTGAATCTGTAAGTCCTGTAAGTGTTCTGTAAGCGTTCGCCTTCTCTGCAGGTCACTAGTACTCAACAGATCAAATCCAAGTTGAGTCAGTGGAGAGACGTATGTATGGATATGATGATGAAGGTGAGAAGCTCAGGAATTACATGGCTGTGTCGTGAAGAACAGCTGTTTCATATTTGCTTTTTGGTTCATCAAATGTCTTCTTGATTATATACATCTTCTGTGCCACAGGATTCTCTGTTGCAGCTACTGCTAACAAACCCAGATCCGAGCATCATTTTGATTCAAGGGAGATGGAAGTATTCTTGTACCCTATCTTCTTTTTGTTGTCTCAGAATTACTTTCTTCCCAGCTGTTACCTTTTTTGCTGTAATTGTCACTACAATGATTTCCAAGTTTTTGTTGTAATATTGTAATACCCACATAACTTTTCAATTACATTCTCACTCTTTCTTCTGGTTTGGATTGTTGGCTTTTTTTCCTTTCTTTTTTGCTTTTTTAAAAACTCAGTTCTCAAAGTAGAGTGCTTTTAGGTTGTTTTTGTAGTGTTTTGGTTTTAAGTTTTTATGGCCCAAAACACTTTGTTGGAGGTTTGCAATAAGTATCACTGTGGGGTTGCTTGTGTTATAGGATTTGGTGTGTCTCATCAGATGGCTAAGGATGCCAGTTGAACCAGGATGATCCCTGTGGTGCCTCAGAACTTATGCTGATGATTGACATGGTTGATTTATATCATCCCACGTATTGCCAAGTATATCAAACATGTTTAATATTATTACAAGATTATTTCATGACGTATACTGAATTCTCATGGACAAATGTCACACCAAACATATCTCTGTGTTGGAAGGATAATAGGGGTTTTTGCAAGAAAATGACAAAGGTCAGTATAAATAAGTATCAGATTTTATTATGTAATAGTTTCCAATCATCCTGTGGCCTGTATCTTTTCATGAATGTATGTCATTGGATATGAAATTGTCTAATGGATATGTTGATGTTTGAGCTAAGTAATTGATGATGATGTCATGTATGACAGAAATCATGCCAAATTTTTGTTTGTTGTTTTTGGATGGAAGTGCCATCCGAAGCCTTCACAAGGCAGTGTTGTACGGTGTTCGTTTCCCTCAGTGTGATGAGCTCATCCTGCAGTGGGACAGACGATACCCTTACTTCCAGCTGCAGATTGAAGTAATCTTTGTTGGCATTTGCTGCTTCTTCAGTAGCATGCTGCATGTCTATGCAGAAAATTGAATCAGCTTGCATATAAAATGTTACCAGATAAAGAATTTCACATTAAAACTGGTTTCACATGAAGCATGGTCAAAGGATAAGTATTCCACTTATTTATCAGGATTGCAGCAGGCCCCTGTCCTCCATGAGTTATTGTGAATTATTAATGAACCTAGTCCTGATTTTTCTGACAGTTGCAATACTGTTTCTTTTCAGTTCTTTGTCCCAAAATGCTCAACAACCAATCTTGTTACCTGGCAGAATGTTTGAATTTCACAGCCATTCTCAGCTCAGCTTTGTTCTTATAGAGTCCTAGGTTTTCAAATGTAGAGACTTGAGAGTCCAAGCTCAACTGCTTTCACTTTAGCTACCTAAACCATGCACATTTGAACTTTTGGATTGTTCCTGTATGTGTGGCTCTAGGTCTCCCACCCAATGACAATGGATGGTAAGTCTCCTTGTCAGAAAACAAGAGAATTAAGTATTTAAATGTGTCTCAAATATAGATGTTCAGAAAAAAAGTGGCTGTTAAATCTTGCCCAGGACTGATGCTGCCTCCACAGATCAGGGAGTGATGGCTCTTTTGCCTTTATGGATCTCGAGAATAATAATTTAGCTCTGGATGTGTTCAGTCTGAAAGAAGTTAATGTGCAAATAGAATACTTGTATGACATTCAAAATCTGCTGGAAACCTTGTTAGAAATAAAAAAATTGGAACCCCCTTCTAAGCACAGTAGGGCTGTAAGATTGCTGGCTGCTAAATCATGGAAAAGAAGAAGAAATGAGAAACTCTTTGGAGGATAAACCAGTTTAAGAAGGATTAAATATATAAACTGATTCATTCAATTGGGCATATCTACCAGCTCTGCATGTGCTCATTCTGTGTCTGTTAACTATTTCTTGCTTTAAGAGATGCATGTGCTGTGCGCAGGGAGTGATAATGTTAGCTCTGCATTTTGTATGCCCTATTCCCTGCTCCCAGGAACTACATCTGTATTGAACCTGAGACTCTATAGGTAGTACCTATGCTGTACCTGGCTGGTCCTGAGAATAATCCAAATCTTAGGATAATCCCCAAAACCTTACTCAACATCTGCTGTCATTGTCCTTTTATTTAGCCTGCAAATTGATGCTCTTAAATCCCGTTTTATCAGTGACAGGTGATGCCGGCTTCTAATTGGGATGCTTGGCTAGTACTGTGAAATAGAGTTGTTTGATGGTAGTTAAAAAGCTGGCCCCATGACTCCAGTCCATCCAGTGTGCAGGCTAATGATCTCTTGGTGAATATTCTTCTGTCATGTCCCAAACCAAAACCCAGAGACACTCTTGAAGATTAAAAAATGAGACTGTGCATTTGCCCTTGCTACTATGTAGCTACCCTCAAAGTGCATGAAGTGTGCCTGAAATCCTTTTCACATCGTGTATTAAACATCAGCAATGAAGGCTGAAGGTAGGGGGGCAGCTGAAACTCTGGAGTACACACTACAGTCATGGACCAAGAAAACATCTCTGGCAACACGTATGTGATTAAGGTCTAGGACTTCAGGTCTTGCCCAGCAAGGTGAGATACCATTTCATGGGTGTAGGCTTGGTCTACACCATCAGACAAGTCTGCAGGTTACCAGTGGCTGTAGATCACTAATAGATTGGCTGTTGCTGGAATTCAGATTCAATTTCGTGTCTGAGGAAATGGATGACTCCCGACTGACCTTGTGTCCTGGAATGTCATGGAGACCAGGCTGACATGATTCCATGAGCAAAGAAGCACAGCCACTTGATTTATTTTTTCTTTTTCAGAAATTGGGAATATCCAAACAAGGTAGGATATTTCTTGTCCCTCATGAAAGCAGATTTAAGAAACTGTTGAAATGAGTTCTGCAGGGGTATTATTCATCACATACTTGGGGAAAGGAACTGGATGTAGGCAGGATTTTAGGTGTTGCTCCCTTGAAGTACAAAGGCCCTCCTCATTCTTGAGGGAGAGGAATACAGTAACTAGTGGGGAAGAGGGTAGGGAAGGTGGTCTTCACTTGCCTTCTTTCACATACACCTGCCAGCAGTGAGGTCTGACTATCAAGATATTGATGGAGGACACATCATGTCTTGCTCATGGCACTCATTGCTGCCTACACATCCCTCTGACCCTGCTCAGCCCCCTTCTATCCACCTCATTGCAATGGTCTGGAGGCAATTTGCATAGTCAAATCATGAGGAGTCACTTCAGCCTCATCCTGTTCTCTTATTTTATGCTGGTGTTCCACCACCACCTCCGAGTTGCGGTTTGCTTCTGATGTTCCTGCTGATGTTCAACCATGTGTCTTCTAGAACTGTGACAAAAGTGAATGCAAAGTTTAAACTCTGCTATTCCCCAATAGTGATGTTTGACAACCATTTTTCTAGATGACTCTATAAGATACACGGCAAAGATGAACAAAGCTCTTTAATCTAAATGGAGTTCTCCTGATTTGCATCAGTGAATCTGAGTGCAGAAGCAAATTCTAGAACATTATATTTTGAACCAGTACAGAGATAGAAACCCTAGGCTGTGAGACCCTGATTCAAGAAAGCATTAAGCACCTGCTTAACTTTGAGCACTGACTTCAGTGTATTTAAAGTTAATCAAGTGCTTAAGCTTTTTCCTCCATAGAGATTCTTTTCTGCATAAGGGCCTAAGAGAAAATAGATATCTATAAAGAGCAACTGTAATGAGCCTGCATATGGGCCAAAGAGAAGGGGATTATTAATGCTTTCAGGTTCAGTGAGGACTAGGGTTTAAATATCAGCCTCCTACAGTGAGACATGAAAGACTCTCATAAATGTGTTAAATCGCATCAGGTCCATTTAATATCATTATGTTTAATAAAAATATCTTTGCACTATAATAATCAGTGAGGACAGTAGGTGGACCAGTGAGGCTGTTCAGGAAGCAGAATATATTTTTTCTGCTGGAGTTATCCTCCTTTCTCCTGCACTCCGGAGTGTAGGTCTCCAATAAACAAGAAGCTTCTAATTCCTTTAAGCTCTGCGAAAACCTTGGAATTGCCTTGAGGATGGTAAAAACACAGCTCTATGACACAACTGAGCTAAGAAATTAAGAATGAGGTTCACTGGACCAGAATGGTAGAAATGAGTGCGGGAAAAGTTCTTGTGCAACCTCTGTTTTGTTGGCAATGCTTCCAGAAATTGGTAAGGCAGACCACAAGAGTGCCAATCAGAATAGAACTCAGAGTAAAACTGAAACTAGGGCTTTTATCGGAACGACCTTTCAACAGTCTTTATTGTTGCTCCCTCTCTCTTTCTAACCCTCTTGCTGTGGACAGAGAAAAAACATCTCATTTTGGTTGTTTATCACCCCAGAGGGCAAAACCAAGTTGTTGATTTAATTGAAGCATTTAATTCTAAACATAGCTTATGATATGTAAATGCTGCAAAGATCATTTGTCAAAACAAGAACATTGGGGAACCTTGACCCCAAACCTCAACAGCTTTTATTATAATCCCGTTATGATGCCTAAACATCATAGCAGTGAGTCTCTAATACAGTGTGGCTAGAATTTGTGTGAAGTTTGGAGGTAGTCAACAGCAGCTTTTATGTTTGAAAGCTTACACAGGAAATTTTTATTTTAAATAGGTCAAAGACAAAAGCACTCTGTGCAGGAATTATAAAGGCAGAGTTTCAAATAGCTGTTTTGGATTTTACAGATTCAAAATCTAACTGATGAACAGTTACAAACCTAATTTGTATTTTCTAGTCTTGCAGAAAGTTTAACAAAAACATTTGCTGGCTATTTGGTATGAAGATCTCCCATATTGTCATGCTTCAAATGAAATTGCATTTTTTGGAAGAAAGAAAATGAGCTTTATGCAGTTTTGCTAAATAAAATGAGAAAGCACAAGTCTTTTTGAGACATTTGCAAATTGTATTGTCTGTATAACATTAAGCTGTGTTATCTTTTCTATTAGGCAATAAAGGCCTGTGTGAATAAAATGTAATCAATAACATTATTACATAATGACACATTGTCAAGCAAAAAATGCATCTTTCTTTACCTTCGCTGTAACCATGGTCTTTGATTCCAGAAATTTTTATGCCCTGATCATTGTAGAAAATGTATGATTAACCCATTGAACTTGTCACTGCAGGGTACCAGGGCATTGTTATGTTCAGGAAAGCAAGGAGTCAAATTAACACAAGGAAAATGTTCATCACCAGAAACACATGGATATGAGCTCTGGCTCAGAAATTCCCTGAACTGTACATTGTGAGAAGCTGGAAGGGCACATTTAGAGAAGGATTGCTTTATGCCTGGTCCGTTTTTCTACTCCTTCCATAGTGTCTGCATCTTTGACTATTCAAAGAGAGGTTCAGAGAGGTGGGAAATGCCCCATCCCTGGAAACATTCAAGGCCAGTCTGGATGGGGCTCTGAGTGACCTGATCTAGCTGAAGATGGCCCTGCTCATTCTGGTGGTTTGGACTAAATGAAAAGCTTAAGCTGTTTTTTTTCTCTTGCACCCAATTTTAAAGATACAGAAAAGCACAGGGTTCATATCTGGACAATATGGGATACACACCATAAAGTCACCCTAAGACAATGACCTTTAAAAGTCCCTTCCAACCCAGACTATCCTATGGTTCCATATAGGCCATGGATCCATCAGTAAGGCACAGGATGCATTCAGAGTCCTTTGCTGCTGCGTTCACCTTCCTTCATATTTCACTTGCAAGTGATGTAATTTAAGTATTTCTCATTTCACTAACAGGCATCATAGAGCTAGATGCAGAGGAAAGATGTGTAGAACATCCTTCCATCCCATCAGCACAATTCTAGGGTTTAGATGATGTGTATCTGAGCACGTTCAAACCTCTGGTCTTCCATCCTGAAGAGATGTAGAAGTGAGTCCTGGCCTGGAATGAAAGACAACATTGAGCTGTTGCATCTTCAGGATGCAAGTTGCTCCTTCATACAGGGCTCCCAGAGATATGCCCTGAGCTGGCCATCATTTTTCAGGGAAGCTGTTAATCCCTGGTACAGTCCGTTCTGCCGGGGGAGCCACAAGCTAATGTTGTAACCTGGAAAGGGATCACATCTCCCCAGGCAAAAAACTCCCATGACTCAAAAAAAAAAACCCAAAAAAACCCCAACCAACCCAGTCTTAGTCCTTACTTAAAGATCACAGGTATGTTAGTTTGGACTCCACAGCTTGTTCCACTTGAGGACAGAGTATGAGGAGAAGAGACTGTATGACAAAGCATATCTGTTTTCTCCCTTTCACTGCAGACAAAGTGTTGGTTCATTTCATGCATAAATTGACCCTATAGAGGAATACATTGTGCATTGTGCAAAAACTCTGTGAAAGGCAATGAATGTTGTTTTGGAACGGGAAACATCATCCATCAGGCCAAATTCAGAAAAAGATTTTCCCCTTGTCATGACTAGGTTCATGCTGACTTGAATAGTTAGTATTTACAAACAATAGTAGGGAACAGTAGGCAAATCCAGTGAGAAGCCTTTGTTCCTTCCTAGGCAGTCTCTAGGCAGATAATATAAAAGATGACCAAATTTCATAGGATTTCCATAAAAGTTTTATTGATGACCAAAGAAAGATACAAAGCAGTTGTCTAATGCCTCCTCACTGCTAAGCTAACAGTGATGTTTTGTAATAAAGGTAGAAAAGCATAATCCTGTTAGGCAAATAGAGAATTAGACAGTAGAAAACCAGACTGCTGGAGACTTGAATCTCTTATATGGGTCTGAGAGTACAGTTTTATCAATGATTGATATTGGAAAAATAAGAATGAAATGCAAACCACAATGCCAACTGCTCTTTTATGCACAGCACCCACTGTTTGCATGTTTTTCATGCTCACCCCTTTAAAGACCTGACAGAATCCAGTGCAACACAAATATGGTGAGCCCATCAATAAAGTAGGGAGATGATACCTCGTGGCAGATGGACTGAGTAGGGGCCTCCAGATTCCATCAAAGGGAAATGCACAAAGGCAATCGGAGAAAAGGTGAGTTCAGACAGGAGCAACACCTTTGCAGAAAGACGCTTTAGGTCAGGAACTACATTTTTGTAATTTATTTTATTATTCTTTTATTAAGTTTTTTTTCCCTCTTTTTTTGTTAACTAACAAAGTGTCTTTCTTAAGACTGCATTATGAGCGCAGTGTTAAACATGGGAGGGTGCCAATCTACAGCCAGGGCCAAGAACCCTTACTAAAACCAGGTCAGCCTCAAGGGTTATATCAAGTAACACCCCCTGGCTAAGTTGCCCTTTAAGACTTTACAGTAAAATATTTTCTATTATTCCCCATTTTTCTATTTTGTGAATATGACAGCAGCTGGGAACAGATCCCCTCCCTCCTCCTGCACCAGCACCACTCTTCCAGTCTGTACTGCATACGTTCTGTGGAGAGAGGCATCAGAAACAGAGGAAAACTCAGAGGACAATAGCTGTCTGCTAGGAAACAATACAAAGCATCTTATTTTCGTTTTTATTTTTAGAGTCTGTGCTCAAAATTGTCTCTCTTCCTTGCAGTATGAAAAAGCATACAATCTGAACAGCACTGGCTGTATGTTAATTTTTTGCATTACTTTTTCAAAACAAAATAATCCCTGTTCACATTTAATGACTTCTTTCCCCACACAGTTAGCCAATGAAAATAAATTGGGGAGTTGCTCATCCTAAAAGAATCCAAACAATTTAAAAAGTAATAAATTAGGCATATTCCCCCAGGATCAGGGCATATTATCAGTCAATAACCGGGATTAATTTAGATTTCAATATGTTATGCTCTCCATAATCTTTGCTTGTGGTGAATATCAGAGAGTATTTTGCCCCACAAGCTCAGTCTGGAATAAGCAGGCTTTATCGGTGTTCATCTAGTCTCTGAGAATGATTTAATTTTCTCAGTACTTTAATAATGAAATTATTTTTTATCTGTTTATGTATCTAAAAGGTAATCCTCCCATTTTGAGTAGATGATTATGTTCCCAGTTTTAGGAAATATTAAATACACAATAGGATGAATCACTTTAAGATATTCCACCATGCTTCTCAGCATTCATATCTGGTAGAGAATAAATATTTCCTTCACTTGATTGTCAAAACCTTTTTAGATCACATTTTCCTAAGTCTTCTAGGATGTTTCCCAGAAAAATATGATTCCTCAGATTGAACCTCTTTGATTTTTCCAAACTAGAGATGCTCATTTGAACAAATTACAATGACTGGTTCAATTCTATCACTGTGCTCTAAATCCACTGTATTAAGGTGGCCGTATATTTTATTTATGCCTTATGGTTTCCAAAGGATGAAGAAACCTCTCCAGGTTCTCATGGGAAGTCAAAGTCAGAAAAAGCAGTAGAGCCCAGACAAAGAGAAAAATGATCCATGGCCTTTTTCTCAGTAAATCTGCTGTTTCCACTGGTTATAAGAGGTATGGCTTTGCATCAGGCTACCAGTACAAACCTCTTTGGGTTTGTCTGGACTTGTCTTGGCCCACCTGGAGATTTGATTCAGCTCGTAACAGCAGTTACCTATTGGGGGGTGGGGTGTTACCTGCTTGGTTTTAGCTTTTGCTTAGCTTGGAACAGCTCTGAGTTGTAACACCTGTTAGCAAAAAAAAAGGCAGATACAGAGGACCTGAGGGCTATAAATTGGGGCTAGTTAGTGTTCAGCAAATAAATGCAACTTGGATGCCATGTAAACCAGTCTCAGGGGTAACCATAAGAACCTAGAAGTATCCCATGTATGTAAAAGGCACCATATATAGAGAGTATTTGGAGATACAATGTGGATTTGCAGACTGGCGATGAAAGAGCAAAGTGCATAGCATGTCAGCAAACATAAAAATGCCCCCTAGCAAATCTCAGAGAAGGAGGAAGAAACCTTCAGCACTAACATCATACTCCTCCTAGCAAAGGATTTGGGATGCTTACGTTAACCCTCTCTGTGCCCTGCATGAATGGACACTATCAGTTTTTGGACATCAAGCGTCAGCAGAAGGCTGAGGGTAAGACCAGAGAAGGGGATAAGTACTATAAAGTTTGTGTATACGTCACTTTAATTGTGATATGCAATTTGCACTGTGTAGTATAATTGCAGCTGCACTAACAAAAATACCCTGATAAGACTGTTAAGACTGTAAATAGATCAACATTGAATTGCTGGCTTTGTGTATATTGTCTGTTCCTTTTTCCCATCACAGCTGTTTTTTTCTTAACCTCAGAGTGTTGGGATAACACCCTATGGTTTGCATTTTCTATATGTATTTAGAGATTATTATTGGTACTAACCAAGAAATCCCAGCAAATCCTAGTGCACATTCTGGCTTATTGGTACACATCCATGAGTTTCCCATTCCTGAGGTAAAACCTCTCTTCTCTTTTTGAATCCACCAGCTACACTCATGCTTCAATAACAGGACATTAAAGCTACAAATGGCTTTGTGAATACAAGGGTCTGCATGCAAGACAAAATACAATGGTGGCCATTTCAATGCACAGCAAGGTTACAATATTGGCCATACTGCGAGATATAATTTAGTCTCAGACTCACCAAGGTGGTTACATGTACACTAGTGTGTGACTTCACATGCAGGGCAATTTTTAACCCACTCTTCTTTGTAAATAGGTTCAGACAGGGTAGGAAATTCTGCTCCTGCTATGCTGATCTGCAACTCTCTTCTCTTGCTCTTTATAAATCTCTTTTCCTGTCTGCTTTCAAAATGTTATCTTAACTAGGATTAATAAAGATACACTGGGGAGCTACTTATCTCTTATAGGAATTATGTTTATGATGATAACGATAAAAAAGCTTTAATCTTGGAAGAACAATGGAGGGTGAGGGAAGCTAGAATGAAGAAATGTATGTGTAAGAGAATAGAAAGGTAGGAGGTGGGCACTGGAGATCACGGGTGGACCCCCACCAAAACCTGAGATCCAAATACCCCTGAACTTTGAGAACATCTGAAGCCAGATCAAAAAGTTTTGATCTGAACCCCTACGTTTCTCTCTGAATTAGGGATGGATAAGCTGGCTCTGATAAAAGAAGATCCATCCTGAGACTTTTTGAAATTCAAAAGAGCTCAGTTTACCTTTTAAATTAAGTTCTGAGCAGCTTTCCTACTTCTTGCATTCAGCCAGAAGATGGGGAAATATCAAAACACAGCATGAATGATGTGCCTGCCCAGTCTGAATGAAGGTGTACTGAAAATCTCCTCAGGGAGATTGATCCTCTGAGATTTCCAGAGCAAAGAAGCCTGGATGTGCTTCAGAAAAAGAGCTGAAGGTTTAGGCAATTGACTGAATGAAACCACAGCATCAAACAAATTGAGGTTCACCATGGCTTGCTGTTTAACTGGTATATAATTAAATTTATTTTAGATATATAGGATTCTCCTCTTTGTAACCAAACACCTTCAGAGTGTGCTGGCTCCTATGCCAAAGACATTGGTGGCTACATCTGTACTAGGAAATAAAGTACATCCTGCCTTTTCTCCCGCCAATTGAAAGAGCATGGCTCATGCCCATAGCACTGAACTCTCCTGCCTTCCAAACCCCAGTGTCTGCATCCAAACTGACTGTGGGGATTGCTCCTTGGCCCATGTTCACTTGTGAGCCATACCGAGGACCTGCTGGGGCATGTGCCAAAGGCATGACCAAAACTGCCAGAGACTGTGCTCGTATTTAGCAGTACGGAAAACCATGGGATAACAGCGGGTCTGTGTCCTGGTGCTTTTTATGTCAGTGATAAAGACTAAGCCATCTTGATGCAGGTTATCTGCTGCTGTGATTGTAGTCCCCCTTCCTCCTAAGGTGTAGCGCCCAGTTTTGTGTATCATCAGTCTTTCCTGCAACTCCTCTTGCTAAGTTTCAATATGATGTTCTTTATGAATGAACTCATTTTTGTCTCTAGTCAGAGATTGGATGTCCTTGTTTAGCCCACTTGATTTTGGCCCTGTTCATCATTAAATACTCAGTAACATTCACTTTTGTTGCGGTGTATGTATGTATTGTCAAAGCTCTGTTCCTGTTTTGAGAAATTCAGATTGGAAATTGCCACTAGTTTGACTGGCAGTGATGTATCTCTAAAGCAATATGGATCAATCAAAGCACATAAAGATAATTAGTATTGTTGCCTTATTAATTCAATGTTGTCCTTTAAAACCTCGGAAGGCAGCCACTGCTGGTGCACTATTATACCCAGCTCAGGTCCAGTGTGTATCATTGACACAGATTGAGTGTGTGTTGAAAAGAGGCCTGGGTGAACAGACCTACATCTTGTGTCCTACTGCTTGCCCATTTTCTTATTGGAAAGAAGCCTAAACCTGTAGACCAAAGTCACCTTACAGATGACACCAAGTTCGACGCGAGTGTTGTTCTTCTTGAGGATAGGAAGGTTTGAAGGTTCTACAGAGGGATCTGGACAGACTGGATAGTTCTAAATGCAATGAGGCCTGCAGCAAATAGTTTCTGTTTCAATGGGTCTGTGCCTGACTCTGGTGTAAGATATGCATTCAGGCTTTCCATGTGTTCCCACATTGATACATTGATCACTTAATCTTTTCAGGAAGGCAGATCCTGTATTGTTTCAGAGCCACCAAGGTCCTCAAATGGCATCCAATTACAATCTACTTTAACTGTCTCCCATGGTAAAAGAGAAACCAAAAAGGACTGATGAGGCCCAGCGACCCTCTGATGACTGTTTTCAGAGCAAGGGATGAAGCTTTATCATTGATTACAATAAGCTGAAATGGTTAAGTTTGAAGGTGATTAATGCAAGGGCATAACTTGCTGGAGATGAGAATGTTTGGATAGAGCATGGCTTCCCAGCTAAGGAACAATTTCCTTCCATACAGTAGGAATTGTGCTTATGTGCATGTATTTTTTATTTAGATGGATGTTTGTGTGAGCATCTGTGTCTGTGTTGAAGAGCAGGAGCACAAGAAAAAAAAACCCAAGCATGCAAATGGAAAAAACCTGTTCTTTTACGAAGAAAATCGGTCTGTTCTCTTTTGGTTACATAGCTGTTAGTTCGATCTTTATAATAAAGTTTTTTGTATTCTTTTTTGAATGTGTGGCAAACTAAGTAACTGGAACATAGGTAGAAATAATATATTTGGGTTACAGGAAAAAAAAAGCACTGGCATGACTTTAAAGGCACACATTTCATAACACCACATGTGTAAAGCATTACAATAATTGCACTGTGCACATCTGTAGCAGACAAAGTGAACAATGAATATTGAAACCACATTCCTAAAGCTGGCCCAGAAGCTTGGAGACCAGTACTAGAGCCCAGATGCTGGGACTTCTGCATCCAGAGCTGGTGTGCTTTGGTGGCAGCTAAAGTGATGGGTTTAGGTGCAGGGGAGGGCGTTGGGGAGGAAGATGCAAGGCTGGTCCATTTTCCGTTGCTTTTTTCCTTGGCTTTCTACCCCACAGAAGGTATTTCACTGAGAATAATCTGGCTGGAGCCCTCAATGGCTGCTGTTCAAAACTGCTGTAGTGCCAGAAAGTGAAGGAAAAGGGGTGGATGTGGAAGCAAAACAGTGAGGAACAAATGATCCGAAGGCCGTAGTGGGAACGCCTGGCCCCTTTTCATGGCAAGGAGAGAGAGATACTCAGGTTTCCTGAGACATGCACTTCTGGGCAAGATAGACAAGATAAGTATCCACACAGAAGTTGTGTGGTTCTGGTTAATTGATGATAAATCCCATTTAATTAGTGGGCTCTGCAGCATATTGAAGTAGTTTTATGGAGAAAAACAGTGGGATGTCATTCAATTGAAACAGTCGTGCAGACAAGTGGAGAATGCAGTAGCCACCTCTCAAGGAATGGTTCATCTTTCCAGTAAAGAGCAACTCCAGAATGGTTTGAAGAATCTGATATTGCTTCATAAAGCAAAAAGCAAGAGATCATGTTTTTCATTTTATAACAGCAGGAGACAAGCCATGAGAAGTCCCAGAACTCAGATGCCTTTCACAAGCTCAGGAGAGTAAACTTCCTGTAAAACTCTAAAAATGGGACGGATGTCAAGATGTCCCCGCTCTGAATCCAGGGGCTTTGCCATGGGATTGCAGCTGTGCAATCAACGCCCAAGATTATTGTGTCCTATAGAAGGAGGAACATGGAACGCTTGGTCTACAGGCCCAAATGGTAATCATTTAGCAGGGGAATGCTCTTCTTTCCCCTTTTCTTTTCTCTCTTTAACTTGAGTTCATTCATACATCCAAATTATTTTAGTTATTAGAAGCCTTTTCTACCCTTCCTTTTTCTTCTTTTGGACCTTAGAATTTTTCTCTTTGGATGCCTACAAATATTACCAATTGTGATGTTGCTGTTGTGCCTACCACACTCACCACCACTACTTCACTGCTGCCTTTTACTTCTGCTTTAATCCATCTGTGTCATAGACTGAGAGTGTAAGGTTTTCAGAAGAAAGACCATCCTTACATTCTGTGCTCATATAATGTCAACCTGACCTATGATTAGTGTTCAAAAGTGCTATGATAATACTTCTATTATTACCATTATTAATTCATCTGTGGTTAAATCTTTAACAAGTACTGTCTAAGATGAGGTCACATATTGAATGAATGTTTTAGACTTAAAAAAAAAAAAATCCTCATTGTCACAAGACAGATTTAAAAATCATTCTATTAAAAATAATAGGTAATGAGACTTCTGAGGCAATGCAAAATAGATGTGGTTTTGTTGGGTTTTTTTTGCTGAAAAGTGGGGATTTGCCAGCAATTCTGCAGCATTAAGAGCAGAGCTTAGAGGAAAAATAAATAATAAGAGATTAGTAATAAAGTCATAAGAAATGAAAACATTGGATATTTATAAGCTAACAGTCACAAAAATCAGAGATGTAATGAATTTCAATAGTAAACATGTCAGTCATCTAAAAAAATATTCATAATCCCATTTTCTTTTCTTTCCTTCTTTGACACACTTCTCTAGTTAAATGGATATTGCAAAACTGTGGATTGCTTAGCCCAAACATGTAATACCTTCAAAGACAATTAACAGCATTCAGAAAGGCCCTTTGATGTGAAATTAGGGAATATTAATGTATTAAAAAAAATGTATTTGCATTTTGATGAAGCAACCCAATAAAGAGCTGTTCTAAGATGGAGAGTTAGAATTTGTATTCCTTAACAGGAGAGTCATGGTTTGCCTATGCCCAAGCAATAGGTCACTGTGCAGTACAATTTCCAGACAGTTACATTGATGAAGAAGTACTTAAATGCCATGTTAGCCATCTTCCTTATTAATATGTCACACATCAAAACTCACAGTGACCTAGATATTATGAAATCTAACAAGAAGTATGGAAACTTAACCGTTCTGATGTTGTATGATTCAAAAACTACTGTAGTGGTCTTGAATTGTTGCAAAGAGCAAGAAAGCCAGTGGAGCTAAAGGAATGTGGTAATTAAGGAATACTTCTGGATTGTAAACTCAGGTAGGTTTCCAAGAGGCTGTGGGAAGAAGAAATCTGATGCTAGCTATCAGGGAAGAGGGAGTCCTACTTCATGTAAATCTTAAACCTACACTCCCAAGGGCCAGAGATAAGGATTTTATCCTGCAAAAGAAAGGCAGGAGAAGTGGGAAGGGATCCATCTTGGACAGAGAATGCACCCGCAAGAGGTGCTGGAGTTTTGGATGTCTGCGTTTCTTTCCTTCCCTCACGTCTTCTATTAATGTTATAAATCTGCTTTGCAAGACGGCATTAAAGAGACAAAGACCTACTTAGCTGCTGCCTTGGTTATTGAGGCTGACTGCAGCTTTATCAAGTATGATCTGAAATACACCCTCCAGTAGAGGCTAGACATGATCTATTGCCACCTATCATAGCTAAGTAGCATCTCAGAGAAATAATGAATGGCAGTTTGAAGAAAAGATTAACCCCAGTATTTGAGGCTGTTGGAAGAGTGTTGCTTTTCAAGGATCTGCCAATCTTAAGAACGGTCCAGCCCAGTGAGTGGAAATCAAGGAGGCCTGCATGGAGGAACAAGGAGCTCCTGATGAAACTCAAACATAAAAAGAAATTTTACAAGCAATGGAACCAGAGTTGGATTTCCAAGTAGGAACATAGAGACACTGTCTAACTGCGTTGGTATGGGGCTAGGAAAGCCAAAGCTCATCTGGAGCTGAGTTGAGGCAGGGGACATGAATGTCAAGAAGAAACACTTTTTTACTATGAGTGTGATCAAATACTGGAACACGTTTCTGAGAGGGGGTGGGATGTGTCCATCCCTGGGCATCTCCAAAGCCCAACTGGACATAATCCTGATCAACTCGCTCTATCTGACCCTGCTTTGAGCAGAGGGGCTCAAACAGATGATCTGCAGAGATCCCTTCCATACTCAATGATTTTGTGATTGTCATTGTGTTTACTTCACTTTTCTTTTTAGTATTTTTGATCAATAGTTTAACTGTTTTGTTAGTGTAATGCTAATTGATTTGGCTTCAAATTTGTCATTGTGATTTGGCTTCAAACTTGTGCCAGTGAAAATTCAGGTTAATCTAAAAGGCAACACATGCACATAAATCCAGGTGTCCATGATGCCAGCCAAGTTTTGATATTGGGGTGTGACCCATGAAAGTATGAATTTAAAATCATTATGAATTTTGGTACTATCAGGTTCCAAGCAAAATGGAACGGGCTGTCCCAAGTCAACAATTTCAGGGCCTCTCCAACAGACAGTGGCGAAGCAAACTTCAGTTATAGCTACCCCTTACGTCCTCATAGCAGGCAAAATGTTTGTCTTCTATACATCTTGTGGAGAAGTAAGTGGGGTGGACAGCATGCAAAGGTAGAAAAATTCACCTTTTACTTGCCACCACTTGTTCTCATGGATCTGAAGTGTCACAGTTCTATCTATTGGTCTGAAGTGTAGGTGTTGCATGAGGGAGACACATGGAACTATAAAGCTTTTACCAGAAGCTTCTGCGACAAGCAGACAGCATTGAAGAGATAGTACAGTTTGACATGGGGGTACTGGAAATTTGCTACAGTACAGATTTGCAGGAATCAGGAAAAAACCAAAGAAGCTCTGGGCTTCCAGTACAGTCCTGCTGTAAACCTGAAGCTGTAGAAGCCTTGGAAAGCACATTATCTTGCACTAATAGAAGGCTATGTTGATGCAGCCATGAAGTATTAATAAAATAAAAAAATAATTAATGCATTTAAATGAAATGTCACAAGATGCTGTATAAAATCTTTTCAGCTGTATCAAATGGTTCTCTTTTGACGAAAGCAAGGAAACACATTTATATAGCCTTGGGGAACAGTTTGCCTAATGTTGATGTCAGAGGGTTCACATAGCAGCTATCTAGGATTTACCTACCAGTAAATGACAGCTTGCTAACAAGTCTGTCTTCATTTGCATACAGAAAGTCAGGACAAAAAATTAAGTTGTACAAGTTTTAAAGCATGTTCAGTTTGAAAACAGTCTCAGATGTTTTAGCAATTTAGGCATGTGAAAAAAGAGCTTGACAATAGAATTCAAAAAATGTTGCTATCCTTTTTAGCATAGCTGATTTCTTTAGAAGGTCAGATAATGAAATCTAGCTCTATTCAGTTGTTGGATAACCTTGAAACCACATTTGAGATATGAGAGATGCATGCTAACTTTAGCTAAACTCTCTGATTACTATTCTACACAAGTTATTTTAATCTTAAGGCAGAAGGCTTTTCCTCCTCCAAAAGAGAGAATTAATAAATAAATTCTATTGGGAATATGAATAACAAAATATATGAATTATTATCTACCTTGAAGTGTTCCAGTACATTAAATCATATGAAAATATCATACATATCTTCACCTCTGCACTGTGAGATACAGGGCTAGATTAAGATCTTACTGTGGTTTTATTTTGGGTATGAAACTCCATTCATTTCAGGGGAGTTACTCCAGGCTTACCCCCAGTACAAACATGGATACAAGTTCAAATCATAATGAAGATATGGATTTATTGGTAATTGTGATTTTAAGGGTTTGGCTGCTTGGAATTGATTTTGTTGTTGTTCTTGTTGTTGTTTTTGTCTGGTTTGGGTGTTTTTGTGGTTTTTTTTCTGTGTGTGTGCATAAGAACTTTTCTTAGAAGAATAACAAAAACTAGTTGTAGGATTTCTATGAGTAAATGTATCTCCTACCATCAGTAAACGTAATTTGTCTGAAAGGCATGCAGAAAACATTTTCCATTACACTGGCATGTAGAACACTTTGCAACCACAGTGAATAGAACAGAGAAAAGCCCTGAATTGCTCCGAAACAAGTCACTTGTGGCTCGATTCATGCTTCACTGTAGCATCAAGATTCTTGTCATGGAACATCCGAAAGCAAAATAAGTGGATTTACCAAAATAATTATATTATTGGGAAAGGTGAAGGGTTAAAATCAGATTGTTTATACATGTGACAATAACCATACTTCTATGCAAATACAAAAGTGGGGACTACTTTGGGCTGCCAAAAATTCTAGCCAAAAATAGAATTCCTTACTTTATTTTAATTCTGTGTGACAAGAACTGGTGAAATTAATACACAGGCCAGTAAAATACAGGGAACAGTTTGATATGATTATAAAGCATGCAAGCTTGATGCATGAACTACAAAATAGTGCTAGGAATTGAAGAGGTGTGCAAAACAACTAGAAAACACCTTTAATTTCACAAATAGTGTATGTTTCTTGAGGTTTAAAATTTCCACTTCTAAACTCGCAGATTTTATAATTTTGCAGGAAATAATAATCCTTTCAATCCATGTTGTTTTCTGAATAAGGCCACAGCTTTCCTCTCAACAAATTTGATTGTTATAAAAAATTGTGCTGCTTTTATGGCTTCACATTGCATTATTCACCTGCTAGTGAACCCTATCATATCAGAGAAGTGATGGAGAGCACAGACAGGTTTTGAAAAAAAGACCCTCATCCTAGGAATAATTCTTCTCCTTCTTTAATATTTATATTCCTGTAGTGCTCAAAGACTTTGTTGTTGCCTGAGATACAAACACAGTGATACAAATTGACTCTTTTCGATGTGCTTGCAATCAAAGAATCACAAAAATGAAATAAGCAGGGAGACTTAAAAAAAGAATATTTCAAAAGGTATAAGAGCTTGGAGAACTTGTAAGAATGCTGCTCTTCACTTTCAGTTCTGACTTCATATTTTAAGGGGTCGCTGCAGCAGATGGAGGAAACATCTTTAGCAGCTTAAGCAAGGATAAGGCTATAAGAAATGAGAGAATTAAGACTGATCTGGAAAGAATCGAGGCCACATAGCATAAAATCTGGATTTCGCATTGTGCTTATTATTCCAAGTTAACTGTCAATTTAATAGGCACTAAATCTAATTGATCAACATATGGAATGCTTCCCATATGGAAAAAGATTTTTTCAGATTAGATAACAAGCTGATAAGATAATGCCACACCATAAGTCCAAATTAAAGTGATTACTGTATAATTTACAGCTAGTTTTGCACAGCTGTCTAAGAGAAAAATGACTGAGGAGAGCGGGAGGAAGCAAACCAAATATCTGCTGACATATAAATGTGAGAACTAAAAAGCAAAAGAAATTAGGTTAACCTCAAGTCAGGGTGCAAGGTAAAGTCAAATCTGTACAGCTGCATTCATTTTGGTAGTAGTGAAACTGGGAGAGGATTTTTTTAAGGTAAACTACTAGGTTTTGCAAAGGGAGAACTAGATGGAATGTAAAAGAAGCATATTTCAGCGATGGTCTCAGTCTGGGGTCTGCAGAGAACTTTGAAATTGTTTGCAAAAGGTGACTGTGGAAACCAAACTCATAAATACTCTATAGCAACCCACATGTGTTAATTTTCACTGGGGTTTCCACTTCTCCAAGTGAATTAGTAAGGGGTCCACAAATCAAAAAACGTTGAAAACCACTGGGCTGTGGACTAATCTCTGTCCTTGGATATGCTCTCAATTCTCATCACAGGCCCTGGGAATGGCTCTCATGGCTGAAGAATTGGCCCTATTCATCCAACAGTCATTAGGAAAGAAAAGTTGTCCCTGGCTGAATAGTGAGCAGGCACAGGTATATGTCAGATAAAGGAGACCCTCAGCGCACACAGAGGCTGTAATTCACCCACGGGGTCCTGGCGGGTGCGTGTGCATTAACTGCAGGGCAGTCTGAACTCAGCCTTGTGTTTGCACCACAGCCATCTGGGGCTATTTAAAATATATACTTTTCAACTTTCACCTTTTAATCTTTCTGGTTTGAAAACACACACCAGGTCAAAGGTTACCTCTCTTAACCTTGAGCAATTCCCTTTCAGAAACAGCACCGAAGGTTTGTTATCATTACTTTTACTGGTGTTAATGAAGGGGTAATTCTCTACTGTGATTTGTACACACATTTTGAAATAAACCAAAACACAGTGGCTATACATTTAAAGATACATTTTCCATAAGTGCCATGATTTTTAGATGCCTCCATTCTGGGAAATTTGAAATGAATGGCTTTCTTAGGAGCCTAATTATCAGATAGGCTCAGTGCTTATAACCTCTCCACTGCCCCCAAAATACCAGAATCAGAGGCGTCCAGGAATGGAACTAATGATTTAAAACTTTGGCCATACATGGTCGTGCAGATGCATACAAATCACTCTTGAGACTATGTTCTGTTCTGTCTACGATAACAGAAAAATGTAAACTCACCCCAAATATGTTTTCCACCCCCAGATCTGAGATGCACAACATCCTTTTCCTTCCCACAGCCAACAGTTTTCTTTTCTTTCCCATAAGGAAAGGTGCTCTAATGGACCCAAACACCTTTATCTAGTCAATATCAAGAGAGCCTGTAAGTAAGCATGGTGCACTGATAGCCAGTTTTTTCAGTGCCCATGCAGTAGCCTGACACCAGTTTCATCTCTTCTTTTCAGCTGATTACTTGTATGGAATGTCACACATATTTTAATGTTCCGTGAAGATTTGCATCAGGCAAACTGAAGCATTCACACTAAGGACCCCTCTCTCTGGGCCTGTTCTGTATGGAATTTGAACTTCTATTTTTAAAACATGCAAATTAATAGTAGTACTTGAAGAGAAACGGTTTTCTGAAGCAGTCTAAGAAACGGAGATGTAACTGGCTCTGTAGGTAACATTTGAAATAGCTCAGACCTTGCCTTCTTACGTTCTCCTCAGTCTTAGGTTTGAATTTCCAGAACTGCAATACCTGTTACTGATTATTTTACAGGGCTCCAGATTCCCCGGGACTAAGGGCAAAGTATGAGAAGCATACCTCTCATTTGTTCTCAGTTTTGAGCCTAAGGTTTGAGTTTTTCTATCAAGTTAGATTAATTCTTATTTCTATCCTACTTGATTCTAAAACACATTTCAACATCAACTTAAAAATTATATTGAATGACATGGGATGGAGGCTGTAAGTTTTACCGTTGCACAGCAGATTTTAAACATCACACACAGAATAGAAGAGGAAATTATTCTCTCCCTTACGTTAAAAAAAAGAAAAAAAGTTGGAACTCCTAAAAAGGATTTACACATATTGCTTCAGGCTGCTAGCCACTCGCCTAGAGGTGGGTGGTGTTTGTTCAATAGCTGAAGTACTTTTTTACTTGACTTTCTGTTTTTCTTGTTTCCCAGGTGATTGGATCTGGTGTTTTTAGAACTGTCTACTGCATCCTGAACATTTTCCATGCATCACTGACTGGGAACATTTTAAGCTGGCGTCAAAGATAGAGTCTGTGGGGAAGTCTGCACACAAATAATACTTCTTCATTGTTCCCGCTCAGCAGTAATCATGCCTTTTGCAAGCTGCTTCACCCAGTGCAGCAGAAGAGTAAACTAAAAATAATCAGTCAGATAATTTTTTTCCTAAGCAATCCATATTCTCATTTTCAGAGCCAATGTACCACTGGATGACAGAAAGTGTTCAACTCCATTAGCGCCAGCCATCCAGTAGAGCCCAGCTTGGCAGGCATGTGATAGCAGCCATGTAAGGAAGCATAGGAGAGGCCACACAGGAAGATTATATAAATGAGAACCACAGTGGTAGATGAATAGTGAAGTACAATGAAATGGGCTAGACGATGCTGAATGTCCTTTGGCATAAGGAAACAATCTAATTTCTGTAAGCTTTTATTCAGGAAAAATGCCTTGACATCAGCACATACAGACCACAATCTGCAAGAGTGGCATGAAAAAATAACTCCAAATCTTGAAGTAGTCTCCTAAACAGAGATACTTATGAAGCAAGAGTCACCTTTGAAAGTGAGGTGACTGATAGCTCCCATCGGAGGCGAATCTTATGCACCTTATTTCATCATATTTATCTGTGAAGTAGGAGGGAAAGGTGAACAGTAAGGTTTTTGTACAGTATTTGGGCTTACACATTTGATCAGGGTCATTAAAACTGTGCAGGGTGTCTTCAGAGGCCAGAAGGGAAACAGAGTGTGATAATATGTCTCTGAAGAGGCATTGGAAGCTGCACTTGCCAGGACTATGTGAGCAACCTAGATCTGTATCCATTCCATCAAACTGGAGCTGGAGGCATCACAACTGTGGGAACTACCCTGGCTACTCATCCATGTTCTACTGTGCAGTATATGCCAGCAGCTCGAGGCATGCCCCAGGCAAAAAGAGCTGTGCAAGGCAAAGAACAAAATGGTAATATTTGTCAGTGACTTTCTCCCTCTGCATTTAGTCTGGGTGGGAAATGGTAGGAAAGGAAAGGAGAAAGCAAGATAAAGTAGTAGGGAAAGATACTGAGAATACTCTAGACTGCCTATATAGAAGCTAGAAGAAGACAGTCATCTAGAAGCAATGCAGAAGAGGGAATTCACTCATGAGGAAAAGGTAAGAAAAGAGGCTAAAAGTCCATAAAGAACAAGATGTTTAGTGAAAAACTGTCTAAGAAGCAGTTTCCTTGGAAAACAGTAAATTGCTGCATTCAAAAGACTTTGACTGTCTCTAGGAGCTACCTCTTGGATCACAAATAGGTAAATTCCACTTACCAACTGTGTAGGAAATCTGAGGTGTCAAAACCAAGAAATTCACATAGCAACTAGGTTTTGAACAGGAAAAGAGTGTAAGTCTCCACAAAAAGCTCATTGTGGATGTTTTTATGGAAAAGGAAAGAGAGTGCACCTTTTGGGCCTTCAAGCAAATGCCAGAGAATTTCAGCAATGTTACACCTGGATCTTGGAGGGAGACCTAAGCTGAAGCCAACAGAAGTGGAGAAAATGCTCTCTGTCCCAGTAAATATTCCTTTCCTGATGAAAGGAAAGTTGTGTATTGAGTGTCCTGTATGTCCTCCATACCTTTCTTTTTCTGGAAGAGACTCTGCTGCCTGTGTTTGTACATTTTGCAAACAAGATACTTCTGCCTGTCCTCACATTTGAATTCTGAGCTGGAAATTCTGTTTACCAAGTTATCACTTGTCTGAGTAAAGAGCTTCTTTGCTAGCTCTTTACTCCTGGAATGCACAGAGCTCTGAGGAAAAAAAAAATAATTTGCAACACATAATTTATTTGGCAAAGTTAGCCTTTTGCTCTTTTTTTCCATGAGCGCAGCAGCAGCATGGTTTCTTGAATGTACTCATTATTCAAATATATTCTCTGAATAAACAGCCAAACACTCTGTACTGTCAGATTTTGCCATGACATGTTGACTGGTGATGCATCTTTCCGAAGGCTTGGCTGATCACCCTGAGGTTGAGAACGGTTATGCGGAGAAAATATCCTGCTGTGGTTTGTACTTTGCCTCTGAGCCCCTCTCCCCCAGTTCTGAAAGGCTGATCTGTGTTATTATAAAGGCCAAACTTAGATGCAGGTAGTGGGAGGGAGCATCAAAGAAGAACCTACTATTCTACAGTTCTGTAGTGTCTGATAGGACAAGCAGTCTCATATAAAGGGTTTTTTCTCTGTTTCATTATTCAGAAGGAATTTCTGAAGAGAGCTGGAGGGTGAGGAAAAGAAACTGAGTTTTGTTTATCCCAGAGCCTGGCTGACTTTCTCTGGTGGTGGTGGTGTTTTCTACCTAGGTAAGACTTCCTTGTCTGTCTGCATCTCAAGTTAAGCCACTGCGGCACCAGTTCAGGGTGGGGAGAATCTGCTGAGGATCTCTTTGGGCAGTGCAGGCAGAGCTGGGAGGGCCAGGGTGTGTGGGAGGAGTTGGCAGCGTGCAAGGGAATGAGGTATCCCCGTCTGCACAAGGCAGAGGAAGTGGTGAGTGAGAGGAACTGAGTTGAGGCTGGTTCTAAAATGCACTGTGTTTCCTTATCCAGCATCTGTGCCATGCAAACATGGGAGGCCATGCGTGAGACTGTTGTGGTGGAAACGTGGGCAGCTCAGTGCCATCATACCTCTGCTCAGTCACTTAAACCTTGGACAAAACAGAAGTGTCAAATATGTGTGTGACATTCCCCAGCTGGAAGATGTCACTTGCCTGAGCATACAAACCAGAGTCATCATTAAGATAGATGCTTGTACAAGAGCTGATTTAACCTCACTCTTATGGAGGCAAATACACATTTTACATCACAAATTGAATTTGGAACAAATTGCAGATAGCTTATTTGTGCAGAGAAATGATAGTATGTTTTCCTTCGATGAGCTTTATAATAGTGCATCACTTCCCTTGCTAGCTAATGTAGTTATAATCAAAGACGGGTCTTAAACTCTGGTGAAAGTGAAAGACGGTACCAGAACTCAAACTGAACTTGGCATGTCAATTTTTATCACCTCAAATCATCGAGTTACGGTTACCAGTGTTCAAATTGAGTCTGCGTCTGAAGAGCATGAAGTAGTCATAGCTTAGGGGGACTTCCCATACAGTAGTTGCAATTTTTTTCCTCTCTCAAAACTGTGTCCCATCACAACAGGAATCCTTGGAAGGAAAGGAAGGGTTGGTTACAGCAGTGCCTGTTTTCAGTCTTTAAGTGAAAATCTGGCATAATATAAACGGCTTTCTATATCAACCGCAAGGATTGCAGAGGGTGCAGATTTACAGAAAAACCCTCCTCCCAAGACATCTTGATTGCAGATGTTATTAAATGATTCTCTTGTGCTGGAAATACTCACCCTGGCTACATGTTGATCATAAAATACATTCCGTTCTCATGGTTTTCCAACTGGAAGAATGGAAGAAATGCCTCAGAATGTAACAAGGGAGAAAAATACTTCTGTCTGTGGTGATAGTTCTCCCTGTCTTTTGGTCTGGGAGTCAGGGTTCTGCCTGAGGGGACCTGTATGAGGGATGATGAAAGTAATTATTCTGTGAGGTTAAATATAATTTTCTTCCATGTGTCTGCTTCTCGTGATGTCAGTTGATTAACCTGTCAGTCATCTTCCCATGGCATGTGTCCACATGATGTCATGTGCTGAGGTCCATGGTTTATTGTGCTAGTCGAACATAAACTTGAAAAGGTCTTCAATTTAAAACTTACTTTTTCATCAATGTTTTGTATTTTTCTTTTGCTTCAATTTTACATATTCTTTTCTTGACTCATTCCCATCTTATCCAATTTCTTCTTTCTCTTCCCTGACTCAATTTTTCCTTTAATTTGCTATCTTCATTCATCTCACTTTTTCTCGCCCACACCACAATTCTGCTTCACCCTTCTTCTCACATCTCTCCAGACCATCTCTTCATTGTTTCCATATCAGGGTACACTACAAAGACTATTTTGCCTTTGCCTCCTTTAGTTCGTGGTGCACCTCTCAGTCCTCCTAAGATGAATGTAAGGCCATTCCAAAACAGGGAAAAAAATGGAAAACCACACATCTTCATCTTAACTGCGCTAGTTAGCCCAGAAAAACTGGGGGAAATCTAGGCAGTGCTATAAGTTATATGTAAACCCTCCTTGTGCTGGGGATGATTTGATCTTCAAGGATTTCACTTGAATATTGTCAAATAGCAATAAAGTCCGCTTAGTTTGTTACCTCATTCTTCGCCCTGATTTGATGTTAGAGCATAGAATCTCAAACAGACTATTTTATTTGGAGAAGAACATCTTAGAGCCCAGATGGATGGGAGGAGGATTAAAGATGAAGGCTTTGCATGAGAAAAAGGTTGCAAATCGCTAAGACATCCATCATATTCCTCTGACTGAAGCCAAAATATGTATCATACATATTTAGTTAGCTTGGGATGCAGGGAGTGTAAAAGTAACACTATAAATTATTTCACCCACATATGCTTTGAGGCCTATGGCAAGTACAAGGTGGCCTTGTGAGAGACTCGGACATACAGTGTTCCTATGTCAGAAATTAAAAAGCAGGTGCAGTACACATTTACATTAGCATGCTAGGGATGGGATTGTGGGAATGCATTTCTTACACAGACTAATTCTTTTCTTAAAATTTCACAAGGGCAGTATGCTATCCAGGTGGAGGACAGTTCTGTATGAATTTTGTCCTAGATGACCGGAGTGGAGACATAAAAAGAACTATTCAGTGTCTCTGGTTACAGAGATAAGTGGAAGAGTCATTGGCAGTAACTCTGTAGTAATAGCAGCAGTAAGTACTGGGCATGATTTGAATCTCTGGATAGTGATATGGGGATGCCAGAATATTTATCCAGCCATTAGGAGAGGCTGTGCCTAGCTGATAAGATGACTACAACTGATGAAGTCCACCTGAAGACTCTGATGATGGTGGGACAGATTTGCAGCCAACAAGGGAGGATAGCAGGGAGTGCTGCCCTCAGAGCGGCATGTACCGTTCGTCAGCAAAATTATACAGTCTCCTGCCTGGGGCAAGCTTGTGGAATCTTTAATAAAAAGAGTTAAGAAACATCCTGATGTACATGTTCCTCACGGCTGGGAGCCAGGAACAGCCTGCCCTGCTGAGAAACTGTTTCACTGAGTTGGTGGCAGAGGGGAGGGAGCTAGGAGAGATCATCACAAAACCAGTTCCAAGAGAGATTAATACAGGGCCTTATTTTAAACTGCCCGTATATCAGACTGCCAAACTTGTGATGGTTCTCTCTTTGGAAGATGAAATTGCCCAATTTATATCACTTAATGTCTCTTAGTGCCATCAAATCAAAAGAATGTTCTGTCAGTTTGACTGGAACTAGATTGGGAACAGATTTTCTGCTATAATAATCTTTAAGCAAGATGCATAAGGAAGAATTTATCACAGCTTTTCTGACATTTAATCAGCTCATGTGCTGCATCATGGATCAAATCAGGTGCTAGCACTTGAATTTATGTTGAGAAGTGTTTTTCTTTGAGTAGCTTTTGTTAGTCAAGGCTTTAATATCTCTAGAAAGATTTTCTTACCTACCTTACCTCAACTACTCATCACCTACTTGGGTGAGGCACTGACCTTAGGCATTTGCTTTCCCCTCCCGCTTTGCTGTGAATCGTCCTCTCTGCTGATGATCAGAGTCTTCTAGAACGTGGAAACTAGTATGGCCATCAGGCCATGCAAATTCAAAATATATTTTCTCTATTTCCCTCTCTCTATTGTGTATAGATATAGACAGAGAGCTCAACATAAACAAGCAAGTTTTCCATGAAGAAGTTTTAAAGATTAGAACCATAAAGCATTAATAAATTAAAAAGCTTTTTTGCTGTTTGCTTCCCGTAAACAGAAAATGGTACAAAATAGAGGAGGAATGGAGAACAAGCTCGTGTTGCTTTTCACAATGAATTAAGTGTATAAATGCTTAACAATGAATAAACACTATTGACAGAGAAAAGTAAATATGTCTTAAATTTTCTCTGGCTTTTAAAACAAAGAATATCAATAGCAAAATTGTGTTTTCAAATGTGTTTTGAATTTGACAGTGTCTCTTTGACATTTATAAAGTACAGTGATGAGTATGTAATTAAAGTTCTTTGCTTATTTTTCAATATTGCATTCTCAGTCCTACAAACTTCCTTTGAGCTACAGAGTGACTGAACAAAGGAGGAAGGCTTGCCAGAGAGTGGCCCGTTCCCATGCACGCCATGCTGTGCACCAGCGATGTGCTCGCCTTTGAACCCAACGCTGAGCCAGACCATGTGCATGTGCTGAGGAGCATCCCTTCTCAATGTTCCTGGGGGTTTGTTTCAATTACCACAAAAGTCCTAAGTGAGGAATTGAATGTTTTCCTAAATTTATTTGCCCTTCCTTCTGTGTAAATACGAAGTATCAGTCTTTTTGTGGCAAAGAGAGATGTTTACTTGGGAGCTCACATATCTGGTTTGACTGCAGATAAAATACCGAACAGCATGTATAACCCTGGAACATTAGCACCGAATCCACAGGTAATGAATTTTGCTGTAGGCTGTTTTTCAATTGTTGTTTTTGCTCCTCGCTCTCAGAGTGTGCTTTTCACCAGTAGGCATCCTGCTCAGGATTACAACATTGAAGCCCCAGTCTGTGTGGGTTGGAGCGGCCTTAGCTGTGTCACAGTAACACAAGCCCTCACGCCAACAAACTCCTGGTCACAAGCACACAAAAAAGACACGGCACCAAAGCTGTGTAAACATTTTCACTCTTTCCATATGAAAACGCTCATTTGGCCCAGACCATATGTAGAGATGCGTGTTTACCTCAAATTACTCACAACATGCAAATTACTATCACAAAGATGAATACTGCATTAAATCGCCAGTGGTCAAAGTACATAGGCTGCAGGTCAGCGACAAGAATTTGGGTGTCCCCCTTACTGTCTGCTTAGCTCCAGAGTGATGTTCCCTCTTGTATACTCTGACTGCCTGCCTGATTGTCCTTTTCCTGGAGATGGGATATGTTGGTTTGAATCCTTTCTGATAAAGGGACCTGAATCTTATCCCTCTCTGGGAGGGGGTGGTGTCACTAGAGCTGCAGGCAGGAGCTGCTTGGACACTGTTTTGAGCAAGGGCTGCTGTCCCCATACTCTGGATGGTTTTGCAGACATACACTTGCTGTGGCCTGAACACACCTGCAGGCTTGAAGTCTTCCAGCTCCCAGTGACAGACTTGGCTGTCACATGGGTGTCAAATTGCAGTATGCAATGGCAGTAGCAGGTGAAGGGGTTCATGGCATGCCCATGCACAGATTAAACAACTGGAATTTTGCTGGTATATAGACGTTAGCTATCCCAGTCTTTTTATGGACTCATTCTTCCTAGTTCGGTTGCTAAATTCATACGGAAAGTCATCATCAAGTGATGGAATTGTATGCAACTCTCCACAGACTCAGCCCAGAAGCCTCTGGATATTCTTTTCTGAGGGCACCAGGGGTTGGATACCTAAAATGGATGCATTAAAAATTATTTAGATCTTCAGACAGTAAAAGATGATGCAACTATTTGCAACAGAAGGCAAATCTATAACTGAATGCTGAGTGTCTGCTGCAGGAAAAGGCTGACAAGATTGCTAAGGGCAGTTGCTTCAGGAAAAATAGCAGCAGGTTACCCTGAGTGACTTGTTGGAGCTCCTGGAGATGGTGAGGTTATGGCAAGACAGCAGCCAAGCGTGGCACAGCATGAATGATGGTGGACAGAAGCTCCTTGTGGACAGAAGTACAAGATCTCAGTGTCATGTGAACGTCATGCCAGTTCTATGTCAAGAGGAAAGCAGAGCATGGGTCCTGTCTCTGTTCTCTGTTGTATGCAGTTGGTTTACCCTCAGCAAATATTGTTCTAACAGAGCCAGCTGTCAGATTTGCATCTGTTGAACAGATACAAAACACTGATCTCAGTGGGAGGCAGGTACCTACTCTGCATAAGCACTTTTGCAAATCCCAAAAGGCATTTCTCCATCTTCAGGCACTTCAATATCTTTGAAAATCTTGCCCCTTTGTGCCTAGCTTTACCTCTCTACAAAACAGAAAGAAATCTGCCTCCCTAGGAAGTGAAGCAGAGTTAAATTTATTCATATTTGCTTTAAGCTTTGGAACCACAGAAAAGATGTGTGCCACAAAGGTGTACTTCTTGTTCAGCATACTATACAATGAAACACCTGTGTGTTCAGTTATTGTCCATGCTGTCATTGGCCTCATTTTTAAATATGTATCCATGAATCAGAGGAAGGCAAGGTGCCACGCTAATGAATGATAGCTACAGAAAGATAAGCTACGCTGTTTTGTGATGGCCCAGCAGTTCTTTTATGAAGGACAGAAGCAAGGTTCTGCTGCTGGTATCCTCCTGTGCTTGAATGTCTTGCAGAAAAGAGGTAGAAAACTACTGCAGGTGTTCATTGTGGTCATTGTGCAAGATGTTTGGTGAGATAAAGACAGTAAAGACAGCTATATGTCCAGATCTTCAATTCTGGTGTCTAAAAGAGCTCTCAGTTTTTCAAAATTGTCCCATGCTTCATGTGCTTAGGTCCTTCTGCAGTGAATGGTGTGGTAGCTTCACTGGGGCTTTCTGGTTGCAGAGGTCTTCTTGTCCTTGCATCAGTGTTTGCTCCTCTACATCTTGCCCTGACTGTGAATTTCCCAGTGTTTCAGAACCTGTTCCTGCACTCTTTTGATAACATGAACAAAGCAGAGGTTGTGTTTGAGCCCTGCAGGCTCCTTTTGCCCTAGCTCCCCCATGGACTGCCTGGGGTGGAAATTTCCATCTGACTTGCCCTGCCCTCAGACACAGGAGTTTACTCAGGCTGTCTAGTTACTGCTTATCTTGCCTTGGGGTTTTTAACCACTTTCCTTTTGCTGGGGCAGCTGCTATCCTGCCAGCAGAGTTATGCTGGCCTCCCTAAAACTCAGACTGACTGTGTCTTCGATTGCTGGCTGATCCCTGCTTCCCAGGCAGTGTCTGTCCTCTATATCTCGTAATGGTCATCCTTTCCAGGGGAAATTCAGAGGATAAAGGCTCCTGCTTTCTGCTTCTTCTTTGCTTGTCTGCACAGACAATACCATGCTGTATGAGTGTGATGGGTTTTCTTACTTATCATCTGCTTTGGACATTTTGGGTTTGACATTATTTTGGTTTATTTAGCTGGGGAGGTTCTCGACCTTTCCCAGTGGCAAATGCTGTGGAAAGCCAGATAAGTACTTTATCCTATTCTTAAGCATCAGGACAACATGTCTTAGCCTTCAATAGCTGAGCATTTTGATAGCTGAGAGGCAACTGCAAGACAATTAAACGACATGATTTGAAGCCAGGGTTCTTTGTTTTAGTGCCTGGCCTGCCCAGGCATTCTGGTGTTATGCTTGTAACTTTTCCCTTTACTGCTATGAAGACAGAAATATGATCAAAGAAAATAAAAAAGGAGAATCTGCAGAAAAGTTGTTTAAGCATTACTGAAACATTCTACGTTAGCAGCGCCAAAGGCTGTGAACTCTCTTAGTGTGTTAAAGCCTTTTAATAATTTGAGATCACATTATAATCCCCTTGTCCAGAATCCTTACAATTTATACATGGTTTAATGCTTGGAATAAAGTTAGTATCTCAGTCCCTCTTCCTTTTTTTTTTTTTTTCCCACTCTTCTGCCACAGTCAAGGATAATAATTTTAAATTCTCAAATGTGTTAAAGGCATTAATTGCACTAGTTGAAGTATTTTATTTTGAGTTAAAGTCACTCAAAACTTTAATATGACAGAGAAGATACAGCGCAATAATTCTAGCTGTGACTCAAAACAGGAAAAAAATCCTGACTTTGATCTGAGTAATAATGCTTCTCCCCCTGACTGACAAGATTGCTTTCATGCCATACTGAGCCTTTGCACCAGAAGCACTGAAGAGCTGCTGGCTCCCAGCACAGGGAAGGCAGCTGGCAGCTGGCCGGTGCTGGAGCTCACCCTGGGCTCAGCCACACACACTGTCCATGCAGGTGGGAGAGGACAGGACATCTCACAGCACCACAGGCACCAGGGAGCAAACTGGAGCCACCTGCCCCAGCGATCTTAGTCTTTTCCAAGGCAGTTGTGGAAATTAGCTTAGACCACTCCTGGCATTAAACAAAATGTGTTACAGCTCATTATACACAGATATGTAAAGCTGGAGCATTTTATGCACTTGGTAGAGCGGTTAAACAAGCAAACAGACAAGAGACAGTTGAAACCTCTGGGAAGAGAAGGGTCGGCTTCAGGGAACAAACATGTGAAGGACAAATGTGGGGTGACAGCGGGTCAGATATCCCTCACAAGGAAAAGGGCTTGGTTTAGCTCCCAGCCCTCATGTGGAACAGTAGGGTTTGGCTTAGCACATACTCCCACAGTGATTCAGGGTATAAAATGTGCATGCTAGAATTTATTCACATAGCTATGCTGCTTGTGCTAGTTCACCTCAGACCTGTTAATCACCTTTGGGGACACATTGAAGTGATCCAGGGTTGGATTTCTAAAAGCATGAAGGGCAAACAGCCATGATAGTTCCACTGGAACACACCTAGGGGGTGATTTGAGTACCTTAACATATATGTCCAGCACAGTTTAGATGCTCTGTGGTCTTGTGGTTCATTGTAGAAGGTTACGGGTTTCCCATATACCTGTCAGCTCACCAGAAATTACCTGAAATTACTGGTCACCTATGTTTAGGCATCTGAGTATGTCCCCTAATGCCATGTTGTGCTTGCAGCTAATCCAGCTTGTAACAGAAGAGAGAAAACCTTCCCAGTCCTCCAAGCTTATTTCAGTAGATCCCTTCCACCTATTTTACAAAACCACAGTGAGCTGGTGGTCTTGCAGTTTGCACAGATTTTCCTAATTTTTTACTGTTTTGATTGGGAAGAAGTCAGACTTCAAAATTTGTGCCTAAAGTTAATCTAGCATTATTGGGTTTCAGAGTTAACTTCCATTTAAAAGAACCTAACTTCTTCACCTCAGAGGCCACCATCCCTACTGTGCCAAATATTTTGAAGGAGTGTTGGTCTTGGCAGTGTGTTTGGAAAGTTACAGAAATCCAGTTAAGGAGCATCATGGAGGAAATTTTTTAGAGTTGTCTGTCTATAGAGTTTCACAAAAGATGTGCTACCAGAAGCTCTTTTCACCCTGAATACCGCTGGTCATATGGAGGGATGCATAGACATGGTTAGCCTGGTTCCAAAATCTGAAAGTCTTATGTCTCTGATAAAAAAACTATGGGGTTAAGTACCACGACTCTTTTGAAAACCAAACTTGTGCTCCAGGCCCAATTACATGAGTAGGATCCACTCCTGAAACTTTTCCTCATTGCTTGTGCCTGCTACTTACTGACAACCTGAACACCTTCCCAGGGCTTCCAGGAAGGTGTTCAGGTTGTCAGTAAGTAGCAGGCACAAGCTTTGTCTGACATAAGCAATCCAAGCTTTGTCTGACAGTTTCTCTTTATCTGATCTGTCTGCTGTACCCCCACATCTCAGTCTTCTCTGGCTCTGAATCCCAGAAAATTCCCCTTTTTGGCCACTCTGCTGCCTGAGTGTGTTAATGCCCAGCTTGGACAAACATTTTTGCCACTTGCCTAGTTTCAGACCTCCCCATTGCAAACCTTCCTGCTCAGGCTATTTTAGAGCCCTCTACCCCACGGAGAGCACCTGCCTCTCCAGGAAACTTCTACCAGACTAATTCGGTTGTTTCCTCATTCTTCCCATCTACTTTCCTTATTCATTACATCAGGTACAGCACACATTCAGCTGTTTTGGATAGAAAAAATGGCGACAGGGTGCTCTTATTTGATTTAAATACTAAGTGACTTGCCCATTACATAGGTTTTGGATAAAAGGATTTTATGTGGCAATGAACTCTAAGGCACAGCGACAAGTCACCTTCTCTGTCACTTCGGTAAAAGCTGCTCAGGGTGACTGGCAAGCCTGTCATATATACAAACAATGCAAGAAGTTAATTGCCAGATGATGAGAGGCAAAAGCTCATAAAATAGCACCTATACTGTGACAATCTCAGATTCTGAGTATTCAACTTGATTTTCCTCAGAAGGCTTTAAGACTCCAAAAATAGTGGACACCTAATTTCTGAATCATTAGCCACTTAGAGAAATCAGTACCTTAAAACTGCAGCTACAATAATGTGTATTCATTATGTGTATACATCCAGAATATATATTATTTTTGAAAGAAGACATATAAACCCTCAAGTTTCAGTCCATTAAATTAGAAATTACCAGAGATCATGAATAAATTTTGTCAATGAACAGGTTTAAATTTCAGTGACTGCTTAAGGAAAAATTGTATTTTTTGCCTTGCTTTAATTGCCAAAGGCTACAGTTTCAGGGGAAAGAATGACTGGCTAAGTAAGCAAAAAAAAAAAAATTATACCATTAGCACATGATATATTGTGCTATTTTCTCTGCCATGGGTTCTCTTCCATGTTGCTCCATCTCACCCAGATCTCACAACAAACTCCAATATGTCTGTCTGCAGCCTGGCTGTTATTCCTGCTAAGATCAATGTCTCCTGGTTGCTTGCAGATATTTAATTATCCCCAGACGTGTAGTGTACAGACTGGAGCCTTACATACATATAACACTGAGGATAAAGGTTCTGTGACCAAGCCTTTCTCTGAGCAAAAGTCACTTAACACATTTTTGTATTACAAAATATCCCACAGTGAGATCTCACTGGAACCAGATGTTCATAGCAGAAAGCATATGGCAAGAGGATGTAGATCCATTTTTCTTAAATCCTCTTGAAAAGTCATTGTATCATAGCCCAAATTCTGCTGAAATTCATGCTTATAATCCCAAAAGCCTTTTCCCAGTGAAAAAAAAAAAAAAGCACGTCTCTGTTTTCATTGCTTGTGAATCACTTCCACATCCATTGATTTCCAATGGTTTGCAAAGAAAGCAGCTGAGAAGAGAATCTGACCCATAGTGAACAAGGTGTGCATGAAGCTTGAATGAATGGAACATGTGTGATGAATTAGTGAATGAGTGTTTGTCCTGGAGAAACAGAGACAATGGTCAAATAAAAGTCAGCCTTTGTGTGTTCCATAAGTATTTAATCTCAACCTAAAGAGATAGAAACTTCCAAACAATATATACGCTGTTTATCACATCATGTCATCTCATATTATACAATGCCTGTTGGTGCATGACAGCTGCCTAATCTGTTTATGTAGTTGGGCTTAACCAGGTGAGTTTGCTCTTATTGAATGGATTAGAGTGTCTGACAACAGACCTCTTTTCAAACTGAAAGTTGCTGCCAGTACAGAGAAGAGCAGGGCCTTAAAAAACACTGTAATCCAATGCCTAGGGCTAATGGAGGCTGAAACTGTCCTTCAGTTGTTCATTTAACCCCCTGGAGCCCACAGATCCTGCGTTTACTACAGAGCTCAATTGCTGTGTCCTGCTGGCACCAAGTACACCCAGCACAAGCCTCGTTGCATGGTCAGATGCATGTCCTTCATGCCAGTGAGGCAGCGATCCAGCTCTGAGTGGGAAATGTGGGAAATGTGTGGCAGGCAGGCACCCAGGGACAGTAGCAGTGATTGGGACAGGAGTAGAGTGTGCTCCTCTCCTGCTTCCTCTCCAAATGGGTACAAGAAGAGTGAGGCTGAGGGTTTGCTTCCTTGGTGGCCCACAGGCAAAGCTGCAGTGGTCACTGCAGGCCTGGCACTGCTGCTAATGCTGCTCTGGAGCATGGCAGAGGGAGTGCAAGAGTCCACAAGTATCTCAGGAAGCAAAGGCAGAGTCACCCTTTGGATCCTTCAATATGCAATGGCCATAATTTGACATCCTTAGGCACAATCTGAGCTACTCTCTGTAAAAATGTTGTTATTTCTTGACTGTATTTGGCCTCGCCAATAGCAGGAAAATTGCCAGCCATAGTCAGTGATCTCTCCCATTCTTTCACTTTGCTCTTCACTTGGGATCTTTCAGGTAATTGCAACTTTTAAAAGCTATTGGAGATTGGAAACACTTTCAGCAGCATTTGTAGTATGTAGGAAATTCTAAGCCAGCCAGGACAGGACATTCATGGCTTGCTATAAAGTCCAAATATATGAGTCATCCTACAAAACAAATGTCATATGGCAGCCTGTGCTCATGAAAATAAATTACTGATTTGGTTTTTAGGCTTTAAATAAATAATTATGTATTTTATTCTGATCTGTCTCTTTTATTTAAAGAGATGTTGTCTTCCTGAATTTCCATGTTCATAAAGAGCTAGTACGTGCCATATGTAGACACAATTATGGGAAACTGAAATACATGAAGAGCTGGTCTAGTATGACAGAAGAAAACCTGCAAAATCATGATGACAATTAGAAATGCTCTTTACAATTTCTGAGCTGAGAAATGTGTGTCTCATAGGTATTACATGGATTTATGTTTGGTTTTTAACAAATTAGTAGAGCACCATTTTCAAACACTCAAAGCAGTCACTTTTTGTTTGCAAGCCAGAACCATTTTTCATTCCATGCTTTTATAAAGCCATAAACCCTTGAAAGAGATTATATAATATTGATATATAATCCTTTATGCAATTGGACTTTCTCTGTGATGATCTGAAAGCACTGCTCATTTACTGATGACTGAATTCTCACCATACTCTTTTTTAGAGATATTTTCTACCATTTTGGAGATGAATGACTGAAAGCATAGGCTGTACTTAAACTGGAAATGCTTTACTGGTATAGGAGTTCCTGGACATTATGGGAATGAAGTACGCTTAGTCTGTTGGACAAGCAGGATTGTTTTGCTCTGGTACAGTAAAATCATTTTACCCTTCAGATGAAACAAGCTGTACTAGTAAAAGCACAATTTTCCTAATGTGACCACAAGCCAAAGTCTCCTGGACTGGTCTCCTTTATCTAAATGAAAATCCTGTCAGAGCAGATTTTTAGGATTTTCTACCTTTGTCTAGACTTTATGGGTGAATGCCTTGCAGCCCTGGGGCACAGCTGAGCACAGCAGCAGCTCTGGCCGTGCTGCTGCAGAGTCAAACATTCAGGAGATCCCAGTGTGTGCAGCATGTCCCGGGTCAGATGGGGCTGGATGTGCAGCGTGACGCTGGTGCCACTGCTGTGGATGTATGCACAAGTGACAGCATTGCTGGGCTGTCTGAGCAATCAGTGCAAATCAGCGGCAAAGCCAGCAGCAGAAGTTTATCCCATTAAAAGCCAGGCAATGCACTGAAAAGCCCAGGGAGTTCCCGTGGCGTTAATGAGGTAGCTTCTGTGCACTAAGGCAGCTGTGTCATTGCGCAGCATTTCTGGGATAGCAAAGAAGAGGCATGGTATATATGTGTGTGTATGTGTATATATGTATATATAAAATCCATGTTCACATCGTTGTTGATACTCCCCATAGTGTCAGATATCACTCATGAGCAAGTTAGTGATTTCCATATGGCCTGCTTAGTAGTATCTGGCTTGAAAGGTACCTGATAACACTAGAAATTCCAAGCAAATACAGAAAAAAAGCCCCTGTTTCTAGACAGAAAGAAAGGGGATTGCAAAATCTGGACATACGGTAGCATTAGTCTTCAGCAACTTGAAAATACGATAAATGAATTTTGAAGCAGCTTCTCTAAGCTCCATCTTATTTTCCCTTATTTTTCTGTTGCATTGGTACATTTATCTGGTTTTAATCTTAGTTTCTGTACCAATTCTTTTAGTAATCAGACACATTAATTAGTTAGAAAATTCTTTAATCCTACAAGTTTGTAATTCCATGAGATTGAAGGGAGTCAAACAGAAAGTAGACCCTTCCGTGGAAAAAAAATTACTTTTAGCATGGAAAACTGAGCCTCTTCCTTACCTAATGCTAGTGAAAGACCAGAAATAAATTACATAGAAACTAGTATAATAAGTACAGACTTCAAAATGGGGAGCCAAACATTATGCAACCTGTTTAACTGAGCTCATGCAGGATTAGGTCACTGTAACCATGGAAAAAAAAAAGCACTGTGAAGAGTGGGTTTATCATGTTCTTTTCACATTTGCCAGTTTGATTTACAAGAATGTAAAATCAGTGAGACCTTTCAGGCCAAGTTGTATGTGAACCATTATCTGTTATGTTTTATGTCACAAGGGGTCAGGGGTGCCTGTCCTCCTGAGATGTGCTCTTGGGCACTTTACACAGCAGGTCAAGGGAATGCTCCTGCCAAGAGGATTTCACCAGCCAGATGAGCACATACCTTTGGTTGGGATTCACTAGCGCCATAACCCCCACCTGAGGACTGTGTTGCTCAAGACAAAAATCCTGTTTAGCCAGAGAGAGGGAAAGGAATGAGCTCCTAAAATAAGCACTGGCACATTCCTCTGAAACTTTAAATAAACCTTCCTGGAAGGAAGATCAGAATAGGTTATTTTCAAGGTGGATTTTCAGTTACCAATAAACTTCCCTCTGACTTGGAATAACTTTTGTAAGAGGGAACAAGCATTTTTTTGTAGTTATGGCCCAGAAGTTGTATTGCTGAGATGTTTTCTGGGGCAGCTGTAGCCTCCTTGCATGGACAGGTAGAAGTCTCTGTCAAATGCTTTAAAATGTCAATGCATAAATTTACCATAACTAAAGATACTTTGGGAAGCAAATTTGAAAGCAGGACTTTTAATCTCTTTGTACTGCATCTTGCTTCACTATGCACAGGTCTATTGGGAAGCTTAATTAATGCCTTTTTGGTCCTTCAAGAATGATCCTACAGGATCGCAAGATTTTATCACCCCTAATCCTCTTTGTCCCCGAAAAATAATCAGCACATAAGTTCAAGCAGCCATGGCTGAACACAACTTCTGCAAGATACATGCTGTGCCTTTAGGGTCAAATCTGATAAAATACAGTGTGCAGCATGCAAACCTCCATAGGAAATACTCTGAGGAGATATTATCCACATCCTCATCTAACAAGGGGGAACAATAATAGATATCTTTCTCCCTTCTCCTCTCTGTCAAGAGCTGCCCGGACAACAGTTGCACTGTAACCTCTGAGGGAGAAGGATGTATTTTGTTTCCCCTTTACCCTTTGTCTCCCCTGTACCCTCAGCCAGAGACCATGCTCTTCTCTCCCATACCCTTCTCTCATCTCTGAAGTCAGTAAAAAAATCATCTCTACATGAGTCAAAATACCACTTGTATTTTAGCAGTACCTGTGGCACACAGCCCCACACACAAATGGGGAAGTGGGCCTGGAAAGCTCAGAGACCTAATTATCTTGACTTTCTCTGAAACAAAAGCACGGGAGTTTCTGGCGCTTAATTTGTTCTGGTAAAAAGACAACTAACACACAATAATTACATTATTGCATGTAACTTCTCTGCTTGCAGTTGTCTTTTCCAAATTACCTCTCAGAAAATAACAGGCCTTCCCTGAGGCCTTTCTCAGACGAAAGCTCTGGAGTAAGACCCAGAGAAAAAAAAGCTGGATGCTGAATGGCAGGACACACTTATCCCCTTAAAGAGACTGTTGTAAAGACACAAGATGGCTCTTCCAGCAAGTAAGACTTTTTGCAGTGGCCATCAGAGCCTTTCCTCCAAAATTTCTCATGGCAAAGGAGAGATTCAGTGTCAGGATGTTAATTCTTGTCTCCACCATTTACAGCAGACAACTAACATGAGCTTTACGTTCCAAAGGAAAAATGCCCTCCACCTTTTTGTCAGTGAAAACATGGTATAAACAAGACCAGGGGCTCTATCCCATGTTTTGCCAGACTTGACTCCTCCATGAGATCCTGATAATCAACACAGGAAGCTGACAAAGTAAGGTACTGAAGGGAGGAGTGCAGCTGAGAGAAATGCTACAAGTAAATAAATACCACCAGGATGATTTATTTAATTCTCTTTCTTTCAGCTTAAAGGAGTAACTGTTTTGCAATCCAGCCCAGTGAGATTGAACTCCCCTTGGTATCCTGCAAAAAGCCTTCTAATGTCATTGGATATTTATTACTCTGCTATTTTGCTGGTGATACCCCCTCTTTATCTTCATATTTTTGAAATTGTTTACATTCTGGAGATGTTAAAATAAACACAGCTTTGTGGTTTTTGGACCAGCAAAGCAGAGGCCAAGGGCCATTGTGGGAAACAGTATATGATTAGAAAATCTGGTTTTGCCACATGATCCCTGGCTACATAGGAGTAACGAAAGGTGAGAAACAGTAAGTATTATAGGCATAACCTAGCATGTCCTCTGTACCCACCTCATTTGCTGACCTCAGGAGATCTGGATATTCAATGAAATCAGAGCTCAACTCTCAGGATTGGACAAAGGTTTGTGATATATACACATACATACATGTTGAAAATGGCTAAAGAGACAAATAGCAGCCCAGGTACCTCACATGACTTGGGCACCAGGTACCTCTAAAAATTCTGTTAAGTGCTTTAAATACACCCAAAATAATGACTTACATGCCAGTGTTTTGGTTTTCTATACCTGAGTTAGTTACCTAATATTTTATAATTAAAACAGGAAAATAGGCACTTTTAGATACAACTAATTTCAGTTTAAAGCAGTTTTCTAGTAAGGAGCAGATGTTATGAAAGTGTTTATTTCTCACTATTGATGGCACTAGAAACCGAGGGCCATGAGCTCAAGTGGAGCTGTCTAAACCACAGGCAAGTCAAGCTGGACAAGACAAATCCTCTATTTGAAGACTAACTTATCTTAAATATTGCTGTGGTTTCCTGTGTATAAAGTTTACTTGTCACATGGAGTTTAATTCTGGGGAGAGGAGGATCTATGGCATGTAGACATCCTGGTCGAAGATGATGATTTGGCAGAGGCTTTGGGCACCATTTTGGGATTGCTGCTAACATCACTGTGTCAGTGTGGACACAACTAATGGTTAATTGCCCAGTCACAAAAGGAAGATGGCACCACTGCCTTTATTCTGCACCAAGGGAGGCTTCCCTGCTCCGCCTGTATGTGAATAAATGTGCCAAGCTGTCATAATCGAAAGGTAAATGGAAAGACTGGCCCTTTATTTTGCTACATCTGTCCACAATTTTGAAGATTGATGCTCTAAACTTCCATGTGTTTTATCACATTCCACTGACTGACCGTCAGCTTCTCCTTTGTGAATTGGAGACTATGACTTGAATTTGATTTCACTCGAACCCGTGGCAGCAAGCACTTTATGTCCTTCTGTGTTTGGAGTTTATTAAAGTGGGTTTAGACAGGGGACTTTTCTGAGCAAGAAGATCCAGCCACCCTCTTTCTCATAAACCTTTACTTTAGAATTGTTTATTCTCCCTCAGCTGACTCCAAATATTTCTACATTTCAAAGTGCCTCTTTATTTGCCTAAGCATTTCATTTGTCAATGTGCTATCATTACTACATTTAATTGAAAAATTCATTATGATAATATGCCACATAAACAATACAGACAAATTCGTTACTGCTTCTTTGGATCACACCCTCTAATACATCAGGTTATTTGAAGAATAAATAGTACCTGTGTATGTGAAAGAGAAAAAGGGAAGTAGAGAGAAACTACTACAGGCGTACAAGTCAAAACACACTGTTACACATTTTGTCCCCACGGGATAATGGTGAGACATTCACAATATGTGGCCTACTTTTTTCACGGATGCAAGATTAAAGCTTTGAGAACTGGAAAAATGCGCCAAATATTTGCTCTGTATTTCCTCATCACGCTCATATGAAGATCCTGATGTGATAGATACAGATCATCTTTCCTCCAGCAGCCTACAGGACAATGACCTAGTGTGGGAGTTCTCTGATCTGTTTTTTAAATGAAATCTAAATGAGACTTTTTTTCAAAAATCCAGTGGCTATTAGAACAAGTGAAGGGGGCCAACAAGAAAGCCATCCCCATCCCAAAAACTTTCTGCAGAATGTTTAGGATTAGGTCTGAAAATAGTAATATTTTTTGCAGTAGAAGTTCACTTGTTGTAAGGATCTTGTAAGGACTTCCCAATTGCTTGTCTCAAATATGTCTGTTAAGACCACAGAAGGACTTTGCCACGAGATAAGCATGGAATGGAGCAGTGGGATGGCTCTGGCTATAGGACTGGTGAGGTCTGGCTAGCACTTTGTGGGGAATGCATCCACTCAAGGGTTCCCACTGTGTAAACTGTGGAGGGACAACTGCTCATATCCTTATTGCTGGTCAAACAGAGGTCACCCAAGTTAGGGGACAGATGGCATCTGGAACCACCAAGTGCTTCCCAGCCCCTCTTCTGCCTGACTCCTGCCACCACAATATGCCTCCGTGGATTGTAGGAACTTGGACTGTACAGTTAAACCACCTGATGTGAACTTGAGATAGGATAAAGGTGATACTACTGTCTGAGAATTATCTCAGGCCCAGGGGGAGGTAAACAGAGCTGGCGGAACACTGATAATGGATGCAAAGAATCTACAAGGAAAGTCAACCCAATAACTGTGCTGAAGTCAGCTGTGACTTGGTAAAAGGTAGCTCTGGCAGGGGGAGGTCTGGCACAAACCACCAACTTAAAGAAACCCATGGACTCAGACAACCCACTGATTCAAAAGAACTAATTAGCATTAGAAGTGAGGGAATCATTTAACCAATAGAATAAGAGAACTGTGTAGATAAATAGCGAACAGTTTTGAATGACCTCAATACACCCCACCAAGAAGACCAAGGTGAAGAAGGACCAACAGGACAGATACACAGCTGGTGACTATCTTCTGCTTAATCTGCCTCTATCTCCCACCCTCTCTTCTCTCTTTTCTGCTGCTTTCTATCTCTCTACATCACATCCTACTGTTAAATAAAATCCATACTATTGACCTCGGCATGTGACCTTCTTGCATCTTAATTCAATCAGAGGCATCTCTCCAGATCTCAGATCTTAAAACATGTCCTGGTCAAATTCCAGTTCAAATAATTTCATTTTGCTTTACAGTAACCCTGTTTCTGTAGACGTATAATGCCAGCATGGATCTGTAAGATGCCTGGATGCATTTTTTCCTGTTGAAGTGTTTTTTAAATCAAGTCTGATTTCATGTTGTGTGCACCACTAACTTCCAGTGAACTTTTAAGTGAAACTGACTTTATCCGCACAAATGTTTGGGGAATATAATTTCTCTATATAATTTGAGTAGTCTAAGGCAGCCTATTTTTATGGATCCTGTTACAGTGCCAGGTGGATGCTGAATGTTGATTTCCTTAGATTTTGATCTCATGTGAGGCCTTGCACACTCTTGCCTTGTATTTGAAAAACAAAATAAAGTGAAAAAACCCTGAGAGCAGTGGTTTCCCAGACACTGTTGCTAGGTGATATTCCAAAGCTGAATGAATTCTTAAACTCTTCCTGCTCCAGGCACCTGACTAATAACCAGTAACCACACGTTCAAGTGAAAAGGGAGCATCTCTGCTTTTCTGACTGTTTCCTAGTATTGCATCCTTACACAGACTGAGACAGGCACCAGCTGTCTTGGTTTTAGCTTTTTTCTCCCTTGGAAACTGGGCAAGGTGTTTACAAATACTATCAAGGTTAGATGAATTAGCTGGGTGGAAAATCAACATACTTAAGGACTCCTATCTGCACCTCCTCACCAATTCTTCGGACAGCTACGTATGTGATAATGGTTATGTTAAAAAACATGCATCTATATGAATAAGTGTTCACTCAAAGGTACTCATGAATGCTAGAAATCTGAAAGCCTATGTTGGTAGAAAAGGAACACAAATAGTTTGTTTTTTAAAACAGCAGTTGAATAGAAGTACAGACTCTGCTGAAACTTCGTCAGTTTAATCAGAATTTAACTCAGAATTGGTTTATTATGTCCTTTAATACATAATGCTATCCTGAGCTTTCCTTCAGATGAAATTTAAAGTTCCCCATTTTTTGGCTTCACTAAATATGTTTGTCCTTCACAAGGCTTGAGTCAGCACAGACTGACCCTGCAGCAAATGACCATGTCTGTTAGGCCTTGTGAATAGAATAGTGAATATGCATGCAAGAATACTTTGTATGAATCTGATATAAATCTGGAATAAAAAGCAGATACAGCCAGTACATCTGCTGTTCTGTGGCTTTGTTTTGACTTCCTTGCTGCTAGGAGGCTACGAAGATACTGTAAACCCATTGCTTCATTTGTGCTGCCAAAATTCCTCAGGAAAAGGAGGAAAATTCTAGCTCTCCATAATGTTATCAAACTTCCTTATCTCTTGACAAGCTGAAAATCCTCCTCCCATCTTCCTAGATACTCCCTGCCTTATTCAGAATATTCTTTCACATACAAAATACTATCTTTCTCTAAGCCAAGGTCCACACCTCTGCTGTAATGAACTCGACTACTCAGCTGCTGAGTGGGCACTAGTCGAGGCATGGCAGTCATAGCAGGCTGCAAGGACAGCCTTCTGAAAGTCCCTCCTTTTGTCTTGCTCCACGGGAGAGGTTTTGTGAGGAAAAACTCCAACCTTTGTTTCTGATGTCAGACCAGCAAATTTCTATCAGTGTTGCAGAGAGACGGTTACCTCATCATGAAGTAATCCATGATTCTGTAATTAAAGGCTATCATAAGATAAACACACCAAAGAGACACGATTAAGCTTGCATTGGCAGTTTCAGTATTCACACTGAATTACTGAAATTTTCATCTTGATAGCAGTCCTTTAACTTTGATTCTCTGTATGATTCCCTAATCTCAGTAAAAACTAAATTTGGAAAAAAACAAGACTGAATCATCCCTAATCATTATCTAAGGTCTTCACTACCTCTATATGAATTATTAAGAGTGCCACTAATGGTGAGAGAAGAATAAAAAGTAACTTGTCAAAATATTTGTTGGAGATGTTTCTATTTTGCTGCTTTCACATAGGACCTATGCATGTGTCTGTTTGAAGCTTGACCTACATTGGGAAACTGCTGGGAAACTGCTTTCATTAGTTCCTTGCCTGTCCTGCTCCTGGGGGCCCATTAAGTAACCTAAAGCCATGTTGTGATCCTGAATGGGAAGGCATTCTCCCACAGGCCTGGTTTCCAGTCCTCCTGGTAATGTGGCAGAATGAGACTATCCTAAATAAAGGCTTGACAGAATAGTTTTCCACATGGGCAAGAATAGTTTCTCCCCACTCTCATTCTTGTTTTGAGTTGGTAAAAATTTTTGGAATTTCTTGAGCCTGAGGCTCAAGGCAAATTTCAGCCCAACCAGCTCAAGTCTGGTGTTTAAAAACAATGTCCCTACAACAGAACGTGCTTCATGAATGTATTGAATGAAAAGGATCATCTTTGTCAGGCACCAATCTAGGGCAATATCAGCAAAAATAAATATGGATCATTTCCCTGGTGACGAGGGAATGAGTATCCCTGGTGCAAAATCTTTCTGCTGCTGAGGCAGACTGTAGCAGTCTAGCCCTAACCCAGATAGCGGGCTCCTGCTACAGAATACCCCTGCAGCCCTGTCCAGCAGGTCTGCGTTCCTTCTCGGTCAGGGGGTTGTTTCCCCTCTAGCGCGGGGCCTCAGCAGTTGCTCATGTCGCAGGTTAACACCGAAGGAAGAGAAGGGACCCAGGAGTGGGGTCCGACCACAGAGGAGCAAATTCATTAGCACAACCGCTCTCTGGGTAGAACACTGGAGAGCTCAGCCCGAGGAGGACCTTTTATTAGGGGGTGGGGAAGAGGGAGGAGCGCACCATTAGCCAACCGGGGTGAAGGGAATAGGAGGGGTCAGGGGTAACACAACCAATAAGGATACAGCATGGGTGGAGACATCAATGGAAAGCCAACCAAGGCCCGAACTGAAGGGAACCTTCCGGAAAGAGGGGCGGGGCTTCTATTAGGCTCTGCCCAGTGACATGGCCTATAGGGCAGTCTCCGCCTCCTCCAGCGCCTCGGGGGCGTGGCTTTCTTGGACAGAGGCGGTGTCCGAGCCAGATTCAGTATGGTGGCCTGCATCAGCAGACCTCCTCAGGCAATCGCTCTGGAGACAGATGGACCATGAGGGCCCTGTTGCCATCACACCCTCACACATTGAAAGAACTATGAGGGTCTAAGACCTACAAAAACGAATCAATAAACATGTCTGACCTATTAAATGAGAGCCTCGGTGGGTCTGCATGGTTAAAGAAGAAAAACTTCTGTGGTAGGCGGGATAGTGAGAGCAATCTCTTCAATAGAAAAGGATCACAGCCTTAGGGGTTCTTTCTAAATCCTTTCAGAGAGGAGAGAGAAGAAGGAGTGCAGAGTGGGATATGGGTTTGTTTCACGTAGCACATAGGTTTCGGTCCTCAGCATTTGGGCACTTAGGGCTCTCAGTGAAGATTTGGACAGCAGAAGCTGCAACGAGTTCTCAGTGGGCCATTTATGTGCATTGTGGATTTAATCTGCAGTGTGCATTACCCATGACCTGAAAGCAGAGAGGCTGAGGTGGTCCTGCTGACCCAGCAGTGCCACTCAGAGGCATAGCCAAGTTTATTTTAGGAATAGGTTGAGTCACAATCCCCCTCACTAGACCTCACCCAAAAGAAAATGGTGTTGTGCTGAGGTAGCCCTGTTTTTCCATTAACAGGGCCTCAGAAATTTGGAAAGAACGACTCTGAGACACCTCTCTAGTGCTCTGAGTGCTTGCTTGCTCACCACCGTGGCATTAAAAGTCCATTGCTCTTATTGATGACAAGTCCTCTTCCCCCAAAGGTGCAGAATTAAGAGTACATCTTAGCAATGCTTGGTTAGTTCAGGTCCATCTGGGAGCTCCAGGTAAGCTCCAGACCCAGCACTAAGGTGCTTTGTCCTCGCTAACAAACATGGGATGCCCTGTTATGTCAGTTTCTGCAAAGACTTTGCAAGTTCTGCAGCAATTCTTGAACAAAGCACAGAGGGTTATGAAGCCCACAAAGGACTGTGAGTAATCAGAAGCCCTCTTAAGCACTGTGGCATTCATTTTCTAAGTAACTTGAGAAATATCCTTTGTTCAGCCAGGCACTCAGGGCAAGATCCAACTCCCATACTTTTAGTTATCTGCAATTTAGGTGCCTAGTCTAAATAAATTATCTAGTCTCTCTGGATGGAGCCCATATGAAGATATCCATCTTTCCAGTGTTATTCATCCCACCTACTGTAAACATTTATATTGAAATAGGATGATATGTACTGTGAAAGACTATCTTTCTCCATTGCTTATCAAGGAATTCTGATGACAATTTACATTAGTCACATACCTGGTAGACAGCTAAATTTAATGAATCCCAATCACATGTTTTAAGGTAAATTATCCTTATTTTTTGTACTGAGGTCTCCTGGGTGGTTATATGTTTAGGATCAGATTTCTTCGTATTGCTTATCCAGTGGTAAATAATGATTCTTCTTCTTTTCTTTGGGTATAAGTTTTCTCAGTGTTTCGGTGCCCAGAGCAGACATGTGGGGTGCTGTATAGAACAGGTTTCTGTTTGGATGGAGATGGTCAGATGATGTTTGGTGCTGCAGACAGAGTGTACTGTGCAGCCAGCATTAGTACATCTTCTGGACACAGCCCAAAAAACCAAAATGGAGACATAAGCATTTATTTAAACATTTCCTTTAAAAGAGATTAATAACTTGAGGATGGAACAGAAAATAGCTGGTGTTTCTGGAGAGACGTGCTCTGCGATAGCAAAAGTTTCATTTTTAAAAAAATAAAAGAGCTCAACAGAGGTGTTCAGGAAAGAATATTTGAAATATCTCAGCCTTGCAAATTATGTCAAGAACACTATGATACATTTTGTAAGCATTGACTTACGGGTTTTGCCCTCAATGCAAGAAGACTAAAGCATTCATGATGTTTTCTTGGATAATATTGCTTGAAGCAAGGAAATTTTCAAGTGTACATGAATATGTTTTCCTAATCAAGGATAAAACAGTGCCAATAGCACCTTACTGCATATTATAGGCCTTCCTATGAGTTGTAAATTGTCAGTAAACAATTTACAACAAAAAAACCAAAACACCCCCACTCCCACCTCCACAAACCCAACCCCCAACTAAGTCTATGGAAAAACAATAAGGAAATACCATAATTTTAAAACACTTCGTGAAAGAGAAAATTTCCATTAACAATTTATTCACTAAAAAATACCCCACATACTACTTTTTAAACTGTTTTCTATTCTTATTCCATTTTCTTTTATCTCATTTCCAACTTCTAGATCTCAGTTTTTGGAATTTTAGTATTAATTTCTGGCCAAATGATAGTGACAGCTGTCCTGATTTATTTTCTGAGTTCTGCTATTAGATCACGACCTTTTAGAGACATTAAATTTTTCTTAAATATGGAGACTGAAAGCCTAACATTATTCAGATGTAGATTCCAGATAAGCCTGAAGGCTAGGACACACACATTGTGTATTTCAGTCTAACGTGTCAAAATAGGGACCCCTTAAAAAGGGATCTGAGTTTGGATTTTGGAAAGTAGATGCAGGCAATTGTCTTAGACTTATGCCTTTTCTTTGGGATGACTATTTATTAATATTGCAAATAATTGCAATATTAAAATTGCAGTTAATGAACCCATTTAGAATGCTGGTCAATGCTTACAAGTGACAATGAACAGGATTAATATTCAGAAAGAAAACAGAGACCAGTGTCAGATCCTTCTAATTATTATAATTGCAGTAAGACTGAAAATGTAAGCTCAAACTATACACCCTCGTCTCAAAGTATTTGCTGTACAGGTCACATTGAGCAGAACCAAGACCTCAAAGGAGAGGAAAATATTTTCAAGCCTCCCACAGGACCAGCTTGGTATTTTGACAAAATGTTGAACACAAGCACTGTTACCTCCAAGATAATCTGCTGTCTGGAATAGATCTTTGAAAGTCTGGGTTTACATGCTTTCTTTCTGGTAGTCAAATTAGCCAGCCACAAATAACACTGAAAAGAGACCAGAACAGTAGCTTAGATTACCATGGGGAAGGTTTACTGACAGCCCTGGCTTCATTACAGTTCTCTTGGAATCAGTTGCCTATCACAGACGTTATTCAAGTAATTAAGTGTTATGGGATAAGTTCTCAAATAGCATAATATAACCCTATCTTAAATTAATGAAGACAAACCAGTGCAGGCCATCTGAAGTCTTAATCTCACACTCATTTTCTTTCTTAAATTAATATGCTTTTGAATTTAAAAAAAAAAAAATAAAGCAAATGTGCTTCATCTATTAGGCAGCAGGGAAGTGAATTGCTGTCTGAGTAACCCCATGGTAAAGCACAGGTATTGGTAAGACTTCAGAGCCTCCTGCCTCTCCTGCCGGTCTCCCTGCTGTCATTCTGTAAGAGAACAAGCCTCCACTGCAGCCCTGTGTTATGCATGCTAGCCAATGCAGCTGCTAGGTAATCTTAGGTGTCCAAAATGGCATCACATGCCTAAGTTTAATCACTAAGTGATTCTTTAAAAAGCAACACTTTTAAGATCATGCTGGTGAGATAATGATAGGCAGCAAAGCCCCATTATCTGAGCCACGTGCATGTATCAAAATCTTTGACCTTGCTGTGCATCTTTATACGATGCTTTATTTTTGTGCTTATTTGTGTCTGATATTTAATACTAGTAGATTTAGAACAAAGACCTTCCTTCTATTCTTGGTGCTGGCTTTAGTCACAGGAGCTGGAAACTTAAAAATTTAATCGCCATAAGTAAAAGAAAGACAAAGGCATGATGGAGATACAGGAGCTTTTTTGTATGAGTCTACAACTAAATCTAAATCTAATTCTAAAACTTGAACTAAAACTATATATATAATGTCTAAGAACTAAACCATTGCTTCGCTGTCTGATTAAAACAATATACCCTTTTCCTACTATGCAGAGGGAGAGCAACTAAAGTGAAACTAACTGGGAATCTAAGGCCAGGAGAGTTGTAACAGAAATCTCATCCGAGCCCTCACACAACATAGGAATCCTGCCATCAAGGCTGATTCTATTTGAATCTTTTTTAGAAAGACATTCTGCCTTGTTTGAAAGCCTTCAAATGAAGGACAATCCATAGCAAGCAGTTTCAATAGTTAATTGCACACACTGTTAAAAAACTAGTGCTTTATTTCCAGTCTTATTCCTTTCTTTTTTCTTTAAAGGAAGAGATTAGAAAAGAGAATGATTCATCCGTAGATCTCATCAGGCTTGGTCTACATTGTTCACTTGTATTCCCTCCTGTAACTGCTCTTGTTTGCTGACCAGTTCAGAAATGAACTGCAGCCTCAGATGAGTCCCCCACACAGAGACCACACTCTTATCTTTGCACTTTAAGCTGTATTAAATGAATGATAATGTCTTTGCACAGGATGAAGGCACAATCAGAACCATCTCACTGGGTAGAAAGTGATTTCAAACAGAGCTGGCAGCATATTCTGTTCTATTCAGTTCCTCCAACATTTACATCACCATGTATATGAGCGCCTTTCAGAGCAAAACCAGACCCAACACATGAAAGTTCGCTTTCCATCTCTTCAGCCACGAGGTGTGCATGCAGTAAATGCCTCCAGGGACATGGGGACAAAGAAGTCCTCATTGATTGGAGGTGTGAAAGAGACAGAATTTGATAAGAGGCTAAGTTTCTTCGAGATTAAATTCCTGTGTCTTGGTGTGGCTGCTGGAGACAACCTGTTTCCCGCATGCACAAGGGTGTTCCCGATGAACAGTGGGGCTGTATGGAGGCAGTGCAGGTACCTCGTCATCATGCTGGCCAAGGAGCAGAGACTGAAGCAGAAGATGCTTCCTTTGGACATTTTACTACCAGGCATGATTGCCAGATCAGCTGCTGTGAAAGTCCTCCAAGTGTAGAAGTTACACAGAACTCCAAGGAAAAAAGGAGACCTGGTTTTGTTTTAGAACTGGTTGTCAAACCCTGGCCTCCCAGGTAGGCTCAAATGCTGAAAAATAATTCTGTGGCTGACTCCGTAAGGAAATTACTCTTCCTTAGGTTCCTAAAAGCCTCAAAAAGGCTCCTAGGGTGTCAGCAGAGAAGACTTGCCAAGGGAAGGCAACAGAACCCTCAATTCTAAACTAAAAAGGAAAGTGAGGTATTGACTGAAATACTTTGTTTGTGATTTGGCATAAAATTCATTCTCTAAATCAGAAATCTCTCATGTTCTTGTCCTGCTGCCTAAATAATTTTCACCCTTCCAGTAATTTGTTAATTGACAGTTACAAGGAAACTTCCTCCCTCTCTTCTTAGTGAGTGAGTGAGAGCAATACAGCTGTTGTGGTTGTAAAGCCTTTCCACAGCAGAAAAGTGGTATATTATACATGCCTTGGATGTAAATAGTTGCAAATCATGTGGAACAAGACTAAATCAAGTTTGCAGCAATGCCTCAGCCTATAAGGAGACAGTTAACAAAATGTTTCTTCTGTGATTAAGTCAAATTGAGAGTTTTTTCCCATGAGTTTTTTCAATCATGACAGCAATCTGTTTTATAGCGTGAGTCTACAAACAATTGCACTGTCACAAGTGAGGGAGCAACATCACAGTGAGCAGAAGTAGCCAGAGGCTGGGAAGGGAACACAAGAAATTCTTATATTGGCTTTGTCACCTGTATTTTGAAATTTTTAGAATCTTTAGAACTTCTGGGAAAATATGCAGAAAATCCATCCGCGGTATCTATAAAATCAAGACTGAATGTCTGTTTAATGGGCAATGTTCCAGTTCAGCCGTGAGTTATTGAATGGGAATTACTGGAAGAGGTTGTGAATCTGTGTCAGGGGATCAGGCTGCCTTTGTGGTTCCTGTCCCTCAAACCTATGAACTCTCATTAGGGTTTCTCAAGTCTGAATTCAGCCAGCCAGTATGTTTCAGTAAGAACAGGAGGAAGGACAATGCTTCTGATACTCAAACAAATTCCATTGTTTATCTGACTGTCAGTATTACATCTCTGTATTCAATGGGGGTCAGGAGCCTACTGCAGAATAGCTATGCAACATCAGTTGTTTGACCAAAGGCCTGTTCAGTCAAGCGTTTCACTGCTCATCTGTCATTGAGGCTGCCAGTAATAACAATTAGCTTGACTTAATTGTGTATTTTAACAGCTGCTTAATATTACCCAGATCTTTCCTTCGCTCATAATGTAAGATACCTTTCTGCTGAATGTGGTTTTAATTAAGGCCCTGTTCACAACTTTTCACAAGCTGTTGAAAAATTCATGTCTTGTAGGAAAAGTGATGATGCAGTAAATGCTACTGGGGCAGAAACTAACTTTTTATTAGATGAGCACTGAGCCCTTATGAATTTATGTCTCCAGACTAACTGATGCTGGTGCCAAAGGAAAGACTGAATAGATTTAACTACTGCAGTAACATAAAAGGTGAAAATATGCAGGCGCTGATACCAGCAAGGTTATGTGTTGGGGGGGAATGTGTCCTTAATGTGGTGGGAAGCCATAACCTGTTGCAGAGCACTGTACCAGTTGGCTGGATTTCCGTGTGGTTGAGAAGTACTAAGCTGATGAAGAGCAGTGCTTCTGCTTAAACCCCATAGAATTTGTTGCGCAAGAAAAATATGCAAAATCATATATTTGAATATACAATTCAGCATAAGAAAATCTCTCACATATCTGTGTGTGTGACAAATGGATAATTCCTTACAAGAGAGTAGTAACTGGGTTATTAACCCTCACCTTCACAAGCAGAATTTGAATTCCAAACTTTCTTTACAAGCCAATACTGTTACACTGACATTCCTCTCCATATGCCCCAAATAGTTTCTTGGTAACTGCAAAAAAGTTGAGGAAGTTGTTATATATGTGGAATTATATTGTGAACATGAATCACTTTCATCTGGAGCAGATGTCATGTGTCCTTAGCTTGACTTCTACTCAGACATGGAATGCATGACATTTATATAACATTACAAATGGGCTGGGATTTGGGACTGAGCAAACTTTTGGGTTACAGACATTCAGAAGTACAATCATCACCCTTTCCTCCTTTTTATTGTCCAGAAGCAAACATTTTATAAAAGTCTCTCCTCATATTCTGCCAATAGATGTTGTTATCCTAGCAACCATTTTTAGATGTGCTGTAAATATACTTGGCAAGCTAAGGGATGCCCTTAGCCACTTTAAACAGCCACTTTCCACTTAGTTTATGTATTTCACTCATGTAAAGACCAGGGAAACAGTGTGGAACAGCATTTGCAGGTCCCACAGTATTCATGCCTTTGGTCTCTAGGAAGGTGGGAACTTGCTTGAGGAATTTTGTCAGGCCTNCCAATTAAATGACTTTCTAGGAAATGAATGATCTTTGAGAATCTACCCCATCGGGAACTTGGTTGACATATGTAACATCTTGAAAAATTGTTTTGACAAGGCGTGTGTCTGCAGAAACCGAAGCAGTCGCACAAATAGCAATTATCTCACAGCGGTGCTTCTGTAGCAACCTGGGCTATGTATCAACAATGATGTGGAGAAACTGATTCAGAAAACTGTCAGAGCACAGAAGCCACAGGTAGCATCTTCTGCTCATTCCCCTGGTGATAAAGTCCTACCCATGGGAGGACGTTGCCCAGACAAGAGGCTCTGAATGAGTCTCCAGCAGCTCCTAGTTCCTGAGGTTTAAGACTCGAATGACTTGCAAATAGAGCTTATTAACATAGCATTAAATATTGCCCAAAGAAGCAGGCTGCTCTGTAAGCAGTGGATAGAGCAGCGACCCTGCCTTCCCAAGGGTCACACAGTGTCCCACATCGAGATTCTGTGGCGTTTCATAAAGGGGAGACACTAACAGATTCTTTTCCCTCACTATGGGCAATGATGTCTTCCTCATCCAGTAGCTGCGTGTTGTCATTCAGCTCATAGAAACTTTATAGATATATGTCAAAGCCCAGAAGAAAAACAGTCAAAATGAATGCTGATGGAAACAGCAAAGCCATATGAATCTCATTTTCACAGGAAGACAGACTAAAAATTAACCCACATCATGCACTTTCATGCCAACCATGCAAATATCTCAATTAAACCAAATAAACCCTAATGGTTTGCTTGCACAGCAGAATGGTTTGCTTCCTGTAAGAAGTGAAGGCTCTATGCATGCCCCAATTTCCGCACCGGTTTCCCCAAATAGTCCCAGAGCAATCTTTTCTCATAATGGTCTTTCTTGATTTAAAGACAATAAAGATCACAGGTTCACAGTAGAAGAGATTGTTCCTGTCCTGAATCTTCAGAGAATTCAATGTGATTTTTATAGAACATTTTTTTGCGCAGGTGAAGGTGAGCCAGTTACTGTGTTAATGATCCTTGCTGAGTTTAATGATGAAAAGAAATGACTGGCAAGCTGGTGCAAAAGACTGGGACATCTGAAAGTCTTCCTTAGCTACTTCTAAAGCAGCTGGAGTCCCTTCTTTGGGAATTTAACTGCACTGGGGAGTTGTCTTTGCTGTGTTTTAATGTCTTTTTGACTGTAGCTGTGAATGTTGGATTAGTGGGGGACCACTGCTTCTGCTTACTCGGAAATGAGCCCAAAATGCAAAAGGTGTGTCCAGATCTGGATCTAGAACTCAAGTGTTGGATAGCCTGGGGATGTTTGGATCTGCTCAATGCTATGAATAGAGGAACAACTTGAAGGAGCCACTCTTTTCTTTGGCCCTGATTTCACGGGGGTGGAAGGGTTTACATTTTTATGAAGAAACATCTAAAGCTTTCACCCAAGCAGGCTTCCCATGGTGACCCATGCTGCCATCATCACAGGCAGCCTGGCACATTTGCCTGTCCCTCTGTGCCTCAGCTCCTGCATGCTCAGGACAGACCAGACAGGACAACAGGGTAAAGGAGCCAGGATGCAGACGTGCTTTTTTTGAAAAAAGCCCTACAGGAGTTTGCACAACACGACAAGTCCAAGCAGGTAACAGGAAAACTAGTATTTTTCCCAGACACCATGATAGTCATAATTACAGTCATATAAATCAATATGATGAAAGAAAAATCACGTATTTCCAGATGTCCATGGTAAAACTACTTACTGTAAATTAAAGCCAGAGTTAAGTGTGTGGAAAAGTCCTATAATTTGGGCCACAGCTGCAAGAAAAGCCGTAAGAAAAGGCTCTGAGCTGTGATTTTGTTTTCATCACAGCATTTTGTTATGTCTCTTGTTATTGCTTTATCAAAAGCAAGCTGGTGTAGAAACATTTCCTTTTACAGCAGGCCTATTATTCAGTTGGAAAAAGAATTTAAAAAAAATTACACTAAATGAGTTGAATGATTACCTTTAATTACCATTCACTCACAAAGCTATGTCAGATAGAAAGATTCCTATATTAAAGTGAATGCTTTTGAAAAATACATCAAGTGCATTGCTGTGATTTGTTCTGCCAGCAGATTCCAACATTAATTCTTCCCCAGCATTGCAAAAGAAAACTGAGGTCCTGCCGGAATTTCAATAGCAGCTATTGAACAGAGCTAAATGATGAATCTTTTGTGAAAAACCATCAGTACCTCGTCTGTTGTATTTTGTTTCAGAGGAATAATTTGTAGCTTATTAATCCTTTGAAACATACCTTTTCTTACCAGATGGCTTGATATTATACTTTTTCATTAATAAGCATTATTAGTGCTAAGCATTGATTCATGAATGAATAAAGCAGTCAGGGATCTTATTTTTTCTTGCTTACCCAGTATTACAGCCAAGACACAGCTTAGCCAACAGTTTCAGTGCTATGGCTTTAATAGTATGGGACCTTTCACCCTAATATCTGGCACGTAAATGTCACATACAACCTTTACAGCTTCTAACTATAGGGAGATAACCTCTAGAAAGACAGAGGAGATGAGTTTTCTCCAGTCATGCCGATAAATGCTTAGAGATGTCTGTTGGTTGCCTCACTCACACAGCTTGCAAGTGCCTTCACACATCTCAGAAGCTCCCAAACCACTGCCCTGGCTGCCCTTCTGGCCCTGTGTGCTGTCTGTGCTCTCTGTTGAGCTATTACAACCAGAATGGAAGTTTGTTTTACAGAACATGACCCACAATCTGTTTCCCATTGTTGTGGCAACATTTCCAGTTGGGAGAAAGCCATCCCAACCCAAACCACAAACCTTCTAGCTCTGCAATACCTGCAGGCCATTGTAACTAAAATAATTTGCCTACCAATGATAATTTTTTTTTGTTTGTTTTGCTTTAATATAATATTACAGTGATAAATTTGTTTCAGCTTAATTTTTTTGCTCAATCTGAATTGCCATCACGGGCTGGCAAACTGTGAACACCAGAGAGAAAATTTTGCCAAAGATGATTTCCTGCTCGGATATCATCAGGGAGCTGACCAATCTGCAAGATCCAGAAACTGACCAGAAAGATCCCACCTGGCCTTTTTTTTTTTCCAATGGCCAGTGTCCCAGGATGAGGGGGGTTCCCCATCCTGTTATCCCTGGACCTTGCATCCTGCCAGCCCAGGACCACCCTCAGGGAGTGCATGGGCTCCTGCTTGTTTTGGGGATGGTCTGGTGTCCTGTCAGAAAGAGATTGTGCTGGCAGCCTCTGAGGGGCATTTCCACTGCTTGCAAGCATGAATGCTTGGAGGGGAACATTTAAATGGGGCTTTTAGTATCTGCAGCCAAGCACTGCGGGTCAGCGTGTCAGCATCTGAGAGTTCCCGTGAAGCAGTTTCTGTCAAAGGCAGTCCTCAGCACCTTCCTTTTTAAAGACAAATGCACTTTTCTTCTAAGCAAAAATCATCTGAAATTGTTTAAAATCTGAGTATTATTTTGCCTGTCTTTCACTAAGAAAATGTATATAGCACATCATTTATACAGAGCAAAACTGAACACGTTTTCACAGCCAGAGGTTTAAGGGCACAGCATACACAACTGTGTTTAATTCTGTTCACTTATATTATTAAGCATCCATGCCAAAGCAGGAGCATTAACATTTTTGGACTCAGGCTACAGAAAGCTAAATGGTATGGCCAAAATTTTCAGGCTTCAATGTGTAGCTATCACAATCTGAAGTCATCCCTATGGAAAAGTCTTTTCAGGAAAAACAAGAGACCCTGAAACACAACTGGGCTCCATAAATGAGACCTCAAAGCTCCATGGATGCATTGTTTTGTTTCAGGCAGCCTTTGCTTCTATGTAAATGGTTTTATAAATTTGGGACTTCTTTTAATTATAAAGCATCACTCCATTAGAGTACGTTGAGGGACTCAGAGGAAGAGTGTTTATTTAGTGATGAGGGGACCAGTCCCACCCCTCTTGCAGATGTTTTACAGACTTCTCCTGGAGGGAACTGATCTGTTGTTTTTGGTGTCTAGATATGGATTGACAGCCTCACTTCAGAGCCACTCCATTCAGAATGCTACCCAAATATCTGGCGTACATTAAATCTGGATTTTTAGTAGGGCCCATTACAAGAGATGGATTTTTGGCCACAATATCCACAAAGTTTGTTTCAAAAACATTTTTTACCCTAGAGCCCTAGCTTAATATCATATATCCAGATATATTCATATATACTGGATATCATACCATATCCAGATATTTTCACTTTGTAATAATATTTTACTAATTAATCTTAATTAATTAATCTTATTATTTAGTAAGCTGTTCTAGGAATTCCAGCTGTTTCAGGAAACTAATCCTGTTCCGTGTACAGAAGTAGATTTTGGTCATACTCGTATTGAATGTAAGAAGTCTGCTTATAAGAGCAGCAGTGAACAATCAGGCCTAGTGTCTAATAACTAATCTATTAATCAGTAATTGCCTAATGGCTGACATGAGTAAAACAGGATATTATAAACTCACATTTGCTATAGACAGCAATGGCTCTGTTAGAGCATTCTTTTCTGCCTTTTTGTTAGTGTAATTATTCATAATAACTACTGAATTTGGGTATTCTTATTTGCTTAAATGATTCGTGAATCCAGTTTAGGATAGTTTAATTGCCCTGGGATAATAATAGTCATGATAATTGAATAAAATTCAGCTAGTAATGTATTGATTGATTTTTATTTCTGCTACAAATGACATCAATTGTGAATCCATCTTTTTCTTTGATTTTCTGAATCGTTTTTAGAATTAAGGAAGAAGAAAAAGTAGAAAGAAGTAAATTGCCTCAAAAAAAGTAGAATAACACCACCTTTTTTTTCTACATATGCCCTATAAATTTCTTATTGTAGTAGGAAGGATTTAAAATCAAGCAGCCCATACCATAATTAGTGTACAGTTCATGGGAAGGAGCTGTTCAGCCTTATGTTTCCGGAACTATACTTAAGTCATGCAGTAATAGCCAAACCGATGTATTATTTTATCAGATAAAAGTTACCAAAGTAAACTGAAAAGCTTACTCTGAAATATACAATGTGGTTTTTTATATATATGCATTTTTACATATTTTACAAGCAGTAGGAGATTAGAGTAGGTTTAAGTAGTTCCTCTAAAACAATTCAACTATAAAGCTTGAGCACAGACATATGTAAGAGGCATGAAATTATTCTGTATTTTATTGCACTGGTTACAATGAACATTATGTTTACAGCTTTCTTTTGAATGTGTGTTAAAATGATACTGAACAGAAGCAGGTAAAACAGAAACCTCAGTCTTTAGGTCTTCTGGTTTCCAGGAAAAATTGAAAAAAAAGAAGAAAAAGAATTGTGAGTTAGTTGTAACAAAAGCCTTGAAACGGATATAGAACCCAAGTTAATGATATCCTGTAATCTGATCCCGAGCGGACACGGACAGCTGTTCTCAGGGCCCTAATGAACCATGCACATTTACAGATCACTGATTAGCAGAACTTGATCCTGGTGGGCACAGACAAGTCCTAACACTATTTGAAATAGCTCTGGTGGTATTAAATAACAAGGATCTGTTATCATGTGATTACCTGTCTGTAAAATTCCTATTTATCTTCATTACACTGCTGCTTTTCACAGAGATGAAGGTGGGAAAGGCTTGTCATCTTTGATACTACACCTGTTGCTTCAACACCTTGCACTTTGATAGAAGAACAGCCTCCTTGGGATCAGTTTGCAGAGAGAAGCTCTGCAGCAGAGAGCTGCCCTGGGCACAGCCGTGGCCCTGATGCCTCCCGGGATGCTCAGTGGGCCAACAGTGACTCCAGCCAAAAACCACAGAACTATTTCTTCTTATTTTATGACAATAGTCACTGTTGATTTGGGGTGGAGGTGACGAAATATGGTTCCATGAAAAAAACCAGTACTGGCAAAGATGTGCAGTTTCAAGCAATTGGATAGGCCTAGGAAGACCAGCAGTAGTAGTGGTGCCAATTATGTTATGGGCAATCCAATAGGCTTTATTTTGCATCTAGCTTCTGCACTTCCTTGATGATATTTCAAGTGCTTTTCTCGGTCTGGGCACTCTGAACATCTAATTTACAAATAAAAAAAAATTACAAATAGAACAAAGAAGGTAGCTGCTAAATACAGGCATCCATTTGCAGTGCAGTTTGCCTTATGCATTGCTTGAAAACAATAATAAAGTAACAGCACTGACCCTTTGCACAAAAATGAGTCTAAAGCACATGTTTGCCTGTGTGATGAGCTGATGGCTTTATTTTTGACTGAGCTTCAGCTGATAAGGACAGAATGTAAAATACTGCTAAATGTAAAGTGATCTTTCAAGACAACAGGGACTCCAGTCACTTCAGATATTCAGGAAAGAAGGCAATATTCAGGGATGAGGGATGGAAAACTCAGCACTGAAAAGCTTTTTATCTCATGTTATAAAGAGTGACTAAACTAATCACTGTAAAACATTACTCATTACAAATTTTCTTTTAAAAAACCAAATGTGACTTTAAATTAGTGAGCTTTTCGGGTATTTTCCTTCTCCTGTGTTTTTCTAACATGAATTACTCTGCAACATTTGTTGTTTCTAAGTCATCTCTTGTTCCTCCATACATCTGCAACCTTTGCTGTCCCAGAACAGGTAAAAGTTGTGTGTCTAATCAACACTGAACATTAAAAATGAGCTCCCTTGCAGTGTCACCCACTGGTCCCCGAATCACCATTTCCCTCAACTTTGCCAGTCCTCCAATTGGATAAGGAAAATGAGCTGTACTGACAGCCTTGCAATAATGGTTAGTTTAAAAGCAGGAAGATTAAAAATCAAGTAATTATGCTTGAAGTCAAATCTGCACAACAACACGTTAAAAACATGTTATTCTGTTATTTGTTTTCACTGTGAGAGGTTCATGATTTTAAATATAAAAGCACTTTGCATACAGAGGTAGAAATTTCTTTTTCTGAGTTTATTTGTCCTCATTTTAATTTTCTTGAAAACTTTTTCATAAGTTTTCAGTGTTTCTTTTTATAAGTTGCTTGTGGAACAAGTTGTTTTTTCTTATGGGCAGAGGGAACAACTAAGTTTTCTGGGAGACATCACTCTTCTGTGGCTAACAAGTCCATTTTTGGAAGAGATTTCATAAGACTTCTTACCACACTTTGGGCTTGTACTTCAGCATAAAGAAGCAGCAGTTATGCTACTGACCAGAAGCCCCATTTTAGGTCCTCTTCCCACATCTCTCACAGTGTACCAAGTTGCATGCATGATCCAGCCACTTCTAGGAAAGGAACGCAATCTTATCCAGGGTTCCGACTGGGTGGAGGATGCCAGATGGCTTTATATGGCTAATAATTTATGCTCTGAAATGAAAGGTTTGATTACTTTGATTTTTATTCTACTGTTGATTTAATAAAGAGTTCCAAAATACTATCTTATTTCTAACATAATCCTACCATGCAAATTAAAGGAACCTCCTAAGAGTCAAGATGTATAACTGGGGGTTCCTCCTGCTTGCAGCTACCAACTTGTATTTAATGTTCTCCCTAGCATATTTCTTTCTTTCTACTTCTAAGGTATTAACAGAGTAGAATTTCAATAAAATTTTTCTTCAGTCCTTAAAGAAAATCAGCTTTTCTTTGAAGACACGAAGTTTGCGGATGCTAGCATTTGTCTGGGTTCCCCTTCCCGTCAGGGAATGCAGCCTAGGTGAAATGTTCACTTTCCTATTTATGATGAGATCCGTTGGCCTTCATCTCATACCTCTGAAGTTAGGTAGTTATTCTCTGCCATTCATTAGGGCCCCTTAATAGTCAATAGGGAGAGACAGCCACTTCCAGAGGGTGATTTATTCCACCCTAAAACAGCTGTTTAAGATAGGAAAGATGAATTATGCTTTGGAGGTCCTATCTCTCCTCGATGACTAGAGCAGTCTGAAGTCATTTGTTCCTAGGATCTGTACAACAGGACCACAAAGTATGCTCTGTCATTAATTCCAGAATAAAGGAGTCATTGAAAATGATGTGGCTGGGGTGAACAGAAAGTATACCCAGGCTTTTCAAATCCTACATAAGGAAAATTTAAGCTGTAGTCAATGAGGTACTTCAGAAAACGGCAACTGGAATGTAATTCCAAGGGCAGACAATGGTGGGGAGAGCTCTGCGCTGAGCTGACAGAAGTTGAGCCTTTGGTTGTTATAAGTGTGGTTTCCCCTTTCTGATCGCTTTAATTTTACACCTTATATCCTGAAGAGAGGCGGTTAATTTTTGTACTTCCCTCAGCCACAGCTCATTTAGGAAAACCTCCACAGAACTGCAGAACTAGAAAATGCAGAGAATACTCTGACAAATTGAAACCCTTGTCTGTACTCTTTGCACAGCATAATCATCACTTTTTAACCACTATTTTGGGAGAACCATCCAGAACAGTGTGGAGAAATGGGTGACCAAAAGGGCAGATGCCCCCTCTGTGCTCTCTTCACATAACCAATCAGTTCCTCATTTGCACAGACTCTGAAAAAGAAAGAAACTGAAAATAGAAGCCACGAAGGGGACTTTTGATCAACACTAAGCCTCAGTGTGACTGAGCATCACAGACAAAAGACCGTTTCCCAGGCACAAGGAATGGAAACCCTGCTATCTGAGCCAGGGAAAACAGAACCTCCTTCAGCAGAGACCTCCCGTCTGGGGGTGGCCACCAAGGCAGAGGATACTCAAGGGATGCTGGAAGTCAGTTCCCAGGCATGGATGGAACACCCTGTGAGTAAGGGTACGGTGAAAGGGTAAACTTAATATTTGTATGATAAACAATTATTTTTTGATCCCACTTAGCTAATTCACTCTTGTTCTTATTAAACCAACTGGCTTTGATTGAATCATATTATTTAAAGATAGTAGAGATCATCCAGAGTGGTTGGTACCATTTTGGGTAGATATCTTTTGTGCTACATAGAAATTACATTACTCATTCACTTGAGGGTGTATCTTTCAACATGGTTGTAATCCAATTATCAGATCCAAACATTGCCAGTGAAGTTGCTTGAGATGAAAGAGATAATTTTCTACAGGGCATAAAAATATTTAATTTCTGATTCTTGAGGCAAAAGAGACTTTTAAAAAATCTTTGGTGTTGGCTGTAGCAAAGTAGAAGATATTGATGTATACCAACTATATGATTTCAAACACAGGAATAACAAAAGAGATGCGAAGTATCTCTAAAGATAAAAGATAAGTGATACACTCAGTATGTCTAATCAATAACACAATCTCTCTCATCAGTCAAAATCAGTTTAGAGATTCCAATAGCAACATCCAATTCTCACTATGGTAGTCATACAGAATCTGAGAGGAAGTAGCATGCAACAGATCCTGCTTTACTCTGTTACTGGAGGAAGGGAAAGCCCAGGCTGTGAATATCCAACCTGGAGAAGAATATATTCTTTCTTGAAAACCTTCTGCAGCTGCAGCAGGTGCATAAAAGAGCTTGTCCTGTCCTGCTCCATCTTTAGCCTCACTGTCTCTGCAGAAAACAGCCAGTGCTACAGAGAAGGCTGAGCTGAATTTAACTTTTTCAGGGTAAAACCATGAAACCATGCAAGTGACCCTCTTGTGCTTTTGGATGTACTTGGCAAGTGCAAGAGAGGGGTGGAATTCATCTGACCTAAATCTGGTGTTTACAGCGTTTGCCCAGGATAGTCTCAACTTACAAGCAGTGCAGAGAAACAAGCATTTTATAAGGAATGTTTTTAAAACTTTGAAATGATGCATGTATTGGTTCCATTGCTGTTAATGGCACCAGTGACCATATCAATATCAACATTTATGTTTAATCAGAGGCCTTTCCTTTACCATTTGCAGTACCACAAAACATGTGGAACAAGGATAAAACTTTTGTCTTACAGCCTTCTCTATCATTGGTACAAAGGAGCTAGAAAGCTACCTCAGTAGGATGACTGGTCACAACATTAACTTGTAAAACTCTCTGAACCTTGAGTTTTAAACAGGGCAGATTCTGGCTAGGTTCCTTTCTGTTCTAGAGAATTTTGTTGCAACACTGACTATAAAGTATAAATGTAAAGTAGCATAAGCCGTCTGGAGATTGCTTTATCTTTCAGTGAGAGCCAAGGAGGCTCTGCTCCCTAGAAATTCCTGACTGATTTTAAATTGTTTTAAATAGGACCTTAGAGCAGAATATCTACCATCACTGACCTCCTGTGTACTGTAGAAATACTCCAAATAAATAATCAAGTTCTTCCTCTGTAGTCCTCAAGCATGAGGCAGCCGTACTGTGGCACACTCTGTGTTTTCTTCTTGTGAGGGAAGCCTCGGAAGAGGGTCCTTGACTGAGGTCTAAGCAAGAAGACACAGTACACTCCCTAGAACATAGTCTCCCATGCTCATGAAAAAACTGACTTTTTATCAATCTTGTAGAGAAATTAAAGTCATGGGTGGAACTTTGAAATACCAGGATCCTGGTTTTAATATTTAGATGCTATCACTGAAACTCATTGCATTGTTACCCAAGAAATCTTTGTGATAACTGCTTCAATTCCACCCGTTTGCCTGTGAAGATACAAAAAACAAGGAGGAAAAATGAGTCAAGACGCTGAAAACTCTCATAAATAGTGTCTTTTTAAAACCATTATCCCTGTGTTTTAACCTATGCCCATTTGTCAGTATCAAAATACCACTTGATCTCAACAGGAACCGGAATAGCCCATAAAGAAATCTTTAGATCTGAATGAAAACACAAACCACTGCATATTTTCAACTTTAGACCTATTGCAAGGCCATTGCAGAGTATCTGATAATGGCATTTATGTTTATATAGTCCACTGTTTTTCCTGTGCTGCAAACTTTCCACTCGACAGCCCTGTTTCCTGTTTCCCATTATGGAAGTCTCCAAAGGGGGTTTCCTTCTGTTTTTCTTATGGTCAAAAGGAATTTCATAAGTACAAGTCAAGTTTCTTTTCAGTGCTACACGTGCAGAATGGAATCTGAAAGCTCCCAGCGTAATCATCTCCAGCATGTACATAGTTAGTGTTACACATAATCCACATCTGGGTCACAAAATCTCTGAAACGCTTCCAGGAATATTTAGACAGCCATAATGCAACACGTTGCTGTATAAGGGAGAAATAGAGCTAACCTCAATGTCAAGGTTATAGCTTTTGAGAAACGCAGCAGCTCCCCTTCAGAACTTTGTAGCTCACCTTCTGGATCCTGACTGCCATCAGTTTGAATACCATTAATATTTTCTTTTCCTCTCAAGCCCGTAGACACATCTGAAAACAGTTTGCATCCCAACTTGCCTTATGCTATTGATATTTAAGTCTAAACTGCGTATAAAACTTGGTGCATATGTAACCCATATATTTTAATATCAGAGACTGCCTTGGCACCTTTTTCTGCTACAATCAGCTCAGAACCCCAGGAGATAAAATATGGTTGAAACTGAACTAGCAGGCAGTCTGCATTACAGTATTCATTTCAGAGTTAAAACACATTTATAGATTAGATCTGGGCTTGGTACTATGCTCCAGCATTGCCTTGTGTGTAATATAGTATCTATAAACTCCTTTTTAACCACTGCTTATGGCAGAGAACCCATAGTGATATAAATGCTATATGAAGCCCTTCAAAATTTTCTCTTCAGCATATTTTACTGAAATAGGGGATTTAGGATGATGTCTCAAGGAACACAACATCAGGCATTACTTGTAGCCTTTAATGATACTAGATATTAGTGTAATTTCTTAACAAAATTTGGGGGAACTGAAGGTAAAAAGGTGGTTAATTTTTGGTGCACCTTTTCTTCATGTCTGCTTCACAAATTGTTTGATCAAAGAATTCCTTCATTTTGTTGTTTTCAATGCCAAAAAAAAGGGTCTAACCAGAAATTATTATCCAGATCTATATTAAACTGCTCTGTCTTGCCACTGACTTCGAGCTTTCTAGCTGCAAATTTCCCTTCAGAATTGCTTTTACTACAGAGGACTCTCTTGTTTTTTTTCACTGTCCACATATACCCACTAGTGAATGTGAACATCATAGACGTCCCTGTCTGCCCCATACAAAGAGTATCCTGAAGAAAAGATGAGAATTGTTCAGCAGGAGAGGTTTTGGGCTCAATCCCTGGTCAAGAAGGTGAGTGTCCTGTCTAAAGAGCAAATGCAATAGTGCTTATCCACTGTCCCTCTGTGTACACCTCTGCTGTTGTCGGGTTTGCACAGTAGTCCGTGAACAGAGAGGAAAGATATGGCCCTTGGAGGGGCCTCTCTCCCTCTACATGCTATAAAAGAGCCTAAAGAAGTACTCTAGATGAGACATCTATCTCATAAATTGCTGGAGCTGGGGGAGTTGGTTTCCCCTATATAGTTTCTTGTATGCAGTCTTCTCTTCCTTTCCCTCTCCCGTTGTATGCCAAATGGTGCAAATACTTGATGGGGAAAGAGGAAGAAAACACTTTGAAAGTTGCTTGCTCTTTCTATTCTGAGAAGATACACGATGATATCAGAGGTAACTCTCTGCTTCTCAGTGACTTGGACGGGCTAGGGGCAATCTCACTGTTTACTCATTTAATTTGCTTCTTGCTAAGCTTTGAGTATTGTTAGTGCCCCTGACACTGACCACTCATCCAGCATATATACTTTCAGAATATTTTCTTTTCCAAACCTATTCTTTTTTTTCCCCCTTTTCTTTGTGTAAAGGATATGTACTGGCTTTGTGGAATCCCTGTAGCAAGTTGTGAATGATGTATGAACTGAAAAATCTTTGCCTGGTACACAGTAGGAATACAGAAAGTGCTGTGCAGTCACTGCTGTGCTGGGCTTTTTTTCCTGTATATACAGACACATAGTAGTCATCTCATATTCATTTTGACAAGCCCTTTATGTCCAGACACCATGGGATAGGATGGCTTGTGTGCCATTGGCCTGCACTGGATTTTGTATCAGAGAGATTTTTGTGCATAATTGTTCCCTGTGCTGTGCTTGGAAGAAACTGATGTCTTCTGCTTTTGCTAATATGCCAGCTTGAGTTTCCTCCTCAGTTCGTATTTCAGGCAGCAAGTATACCTGGGAAGCATTGCTAAGATGTCTGTATTTTGCAAATGTGTGCTCAGACAGAGATTTGAATCCTAGACACTGAGCTACAAACTTGAGGACGTGCTCATTTTTTTAAATTGAACTGGATCCTGGCTATTCCCTATTTACAGCCTATTGTGGACTCATTCAGTTTATTTCCTTTGGGCAACCAGTCCATCTCAGCTAGTGGAAAGAATACAGAATACCCCGTAGAAATGCAAGTGCAAATCAGAGAGATTTTTCCCTTCTATTTTAATGCCTGCAAGATTCATACTCTCCTCAGACACCTATTGCTGACTTAGACTTTTGATTTCCCATGTTGCCATACCTGAAAGGGACTGTTTTGCACTAGATACCTCTGCAAGATACGTGCCGCCAAAGGAAATCTTACTTGGTTTCCCCCGATTATACAAGGGTGTCTTCCTAACGCGGGATGGTGGACTGCTTTTCCCTCTGTGGTCACACAGCACTTTATTGCTTAAACCTGCTGTTAGATTCCACCTGAATGAAAAGATTTCATTTTTATGAGCATTGACCGGTGAGACTACAAGTTAATTCCAGCTTTCCCCTAAGAGTAGCTTTCTCATTAATAAGAAAGATACTGAAGTCAAAGTAAAGGCTCATTTTATTAAAAGTGGAGAGCTTAGGGAGGAAGCAGAGGTTACTGACTAAAGCACCAGGATCCTTGTTTACATTAAATAAACCACATTCCTGCTCTGAGCCTCAGTTTCCGAACTTAAAAGTAGGGATAAACCAGATAGTTTTTAGTTCTGGAGACTGACAGATGAACAGCATTGGACAAAAATTATTGATGTGTATAAAGTATAAGTAAAGACAAGCAAACAGGTGAGACCAAAGAGGGAGAAAAGCAGCAGCTGGGGAGGAGGATACACCCAGATCACCTGAAAACAGGGTGTCAGAAATCCTCATGCACAGTGAGGCAGGTGGAAAAGGTTTGCAAGGGGAGGTGGTACACAGCCACTCCAGCTGCAGAAGTCCTGGAGAAGATGGGTAAATCCCCATGCACAGAGAATTACTGTCTCAGGAAAAGAAGTCAGGAAGAAAAAGGACAGGATTAGCTAGAGCTGAGCTCACTGCTTTGCCCTAGGCTTCCCCAAGCTGCAGGGTGAGGATTCCAGACTCCTGAGTAAGGGGCTGTACTTCTTCAGCTGAGACTGTTGCAAGATATCAGGAGCCTGTTCTTACTACAACAATTAATATTAAAAAAAAAAAAAGGTTATCAACAACTATTATTTTGTAACGTCTTTATCTCTAGTTTTCCCAAATAAACCAGACATTTACTGTATGCCCCAAATAGACTATTTATGAGGGGCTTTTCATGATTGCAAATAAAGAGTATCCTTGGCAACATTTCTTTCCTATTCCTAGCAATCAGTTGCTGAACCCTAGCCCAGATATGTTTGATATTCCCCGAATTCATGCTTGGACAAACAAAGTTGATTCCTGAGCCTGTGAACACATTGAAACTGTTGCCTCATTCACTGCAACCTTGGCAGAAGTAAATTGGACCAAGGTGATACTCCTGGCCATGCTTTCAGCATAATTTCTTTCTTTTCACTACGGAACTCTGATGTGGTCATGCCCTAACCTTTCTTTGAGTCAGTTCTCCTGCTGGGGGAGTTAAACAGTGAAAAAAGACTTCTGCACTTGCTTGAATTCAGCAGAGAGCAGCTAATGAGCCCTCCTGATCCCCCGTGCACCACGGCAGCCACGGCTCTGCCTCAGCCATGGGGGCTCGAGGCAGCCCTGCATCCATCCCCCATCCCGGTCCCTGCGGTGGGATGGGCAGCCAGGGCTTCCCTGTGTCCAGCACAGTCCCACCTGCACCCCGCAGTGGGGTCTGCTCCCTGCACCTCGGGGATGGGCACCCAGCTGCCCCCCAAGCAGGCACACATCTGCCTTGACTTCCAGATGGTTCTGGTGGGCACCTCAAACCACCCAGGCAATACCTGCTGTGCTCCGGGTGTGTCTTACACATAATTTTTGTAATGATATTATGGCATAATGTGCATCTTTCACTGTTGGGTTTTTTTTGCATTGTCTTATGCTCATAAAACAGTGTATGATACTCCCTACCAACCAGATGAATAGTCTTTGGTGCAAGAGTAGCCTATAAATTGGTTTCGGATGCTTGCAGAAAACTGCTGTAAAAATGTTTCTTGGTAATTAGAATGTTATGGAAACTTACAATTTTTGTTATCAAAATACGTTAAAATCAACTATGGTAGTATAGTCTGCATTTTCTTAATGCCCCATAGGTTTCTCAACATTCTACTTTTTAAGAGTCTAAATTAATACATCTGAGTCTCTATCACCCAATTTTTATTCATAATTGAAAAAAAAAAAAACAAGCTTTCCTGTTTTTTCAGTATGTGATCAGTTTTTCAGCTTGAATGAATGTCTTGAATAAACCCGAATGCAATAAAAACCTCCTCTGCACCTGTGGAGAAGCTACAGATGGCAAAAGCAAACATTTTTTCAGGTGTTCAGTCATCGAAACCTTACTCCTGAGTGTGGGACTCTCTTAAAATTTCAAGAATAAATATGTTTAACTCAAGTATTATTTTTAATTTGATATGAAACTGCCTGAAGTTATTTCTGTAATCTTAGGCCTTTGTATAGGTTAACCTAGTTTCAGAGTTGATTTTAAATTATGTAAATATTTTAATGAGTCAGTATTAGCAACACCTAAATACAGACCCTGTCATTATTATTTCTGAGTACTAATTTTTGCACCCTTTGTCTGTGGAAGAAGTTGATTAGAAATTTCCAACCACTAAATCATACTGAGAGAGTAACTGTAATGTTAACTGCTATTTTTAATTTAAGAAGATCCAAAATTGTGATTACCAGATAAATGTAATGTGATTAGAAGCCAGAAATGTGCCCAGTAGGCAAATTTTTGTAAGACTTGGCATTCTTTCTTCAAAATATTTGAGCCTCCTGCTCCAACATAAGGATCTGGCCTGTTCACTGCTCCTTGTTGGGTGGGTGCTCTTCTTTCCCAGGTAGGATGGTTTTTTTGTCGAGGCTGGACCACAGTGATCCAAAGAGGGATTTAACACTACCTATGCTGAAATGGCTTTCTGAGGTTGATATAGGGATAGATTCCAGGAAATTTAATGGTTCTGCTTTGAAAATTGCGCAGTGCACTACCAATGACCTTGTCGTGAGCAACCCTAATGGCCTACCCTTTACTGCCTGAACCCAAGTGCTAACAGGCATTTTAGGGCTGAGCCTCCTGCTTGCAGGAAAACAAAACATCGCTCTCTCTGCAGAGAGGAGGCAATCAGAGTGAATCTGTGACACGGTGCTACCACAGACAGTGACTGGGCACAGGAGACCACACCCCAGGGATGCTCTGAGACCGTGTGCGGGGCTGCTCTGAGGCGTTCCAGCTGGGCGTTTTGGTGTGCACTGAGCTGATAGCAGGGCTCTGAGGGTGAGCTGTGCTACCCAGCCAGACCCTTCACACTCAGAGTGGTGCTGCCACAGCAGGACAGAGTGCCTGGCACGAGCCAGCACACACCCCACGCTCGTGTGTGCAGTGCTACCTTACACTAGTCCACAGTGATTACTTACAGGTATTTACTTCAGCACATGGCATATAGAACATTAAAAGGGGTTTGAAAATCTCTCCGTTTTTCAACTTCTGAAGGATTATTAACTTCAAAGTCTGAAGAAATGTCGGCCTTCTATGCTTGGAAATGCCAGCAGCTTTTGCATATCCCCACCACAGTACCAAGCAACCCCCAGCAGAGAGAAACGATTACTGCCTCCATGGCATAAGGATGGCTTTTGATCTCCTAACATATTGGAAATTACTTAAAGGTAAGCCATCTGCTAGCTGAGGAACAAAAATAGATTACATCACACCCTGCTAGAAAGATTGTGTTAAATCCTGTGTATCAAGCCTTTTAATAATTCTAAATTAAGTCAGTTAATAGGATTAGGTACACATTTTCCTTAGGCTTCTTTCACCAACTATTCACAAAAAAACTTTTTTGGTGGAGATCTGTAAAATTCAGCCATATTCCACTGTGAATAAAAGAGTTCTTTTCAGAACAAAACATTTCTTTAGATCATAATTGCTCTCCAAAAACACTTAGAGTAGGAGAGCAGTGTGTGGGGAGTGGGAGGAGCCCAAGCCCTTTATTTTTTGTTAATATAGTAATGTTAACTGCAAATGTTGGATTGCTTAGCTAGGGTATCTCAACTATTTACATAGGACGTTACCTGTCCTTAAGAGATAGTTAAGAAAACTGTTTAAAGTCTTTATTTTTTCCTTTGTTTTTTTTTCAAAGTGGTTGGCCACCTAAGAAAGGTGACTTAGACCTGTTCTGTTTACACGTAGAAGAAACTTTGTCTAGCATTCCTTGTAACTAGGAGACCATAAACGTTATTATTTTGCCTTTGACACTGTCTGGGAAAAGATGCTCATATGACAGTTCTCCCATGCTTCTTTCACTGCTACATCCTTCTGGTCCTTGGCAATCTGCAAATCATGTACTACGATAGCTGAAACAGATATCCAAGTATTTAGGTTTAATAGGACTTACTGGTCATTATCTTCCCTTAGTTTGTGCGATTCTTTTCTAAGCTTATTTATAGTTTTGTGTTCTTTAACATACTTTGGCAATGAGATTCATGATTTGGGTTTGTAACTACTTCCTTTTGTTAAAAATTTTTGAGCTTATAATTTTATAAGGGGACCATTTACTATTTACTTTTCTCACCAAAATTAAACCATTTGGAATCATGTCTGGATGCAAGATAATTTGGTCATGTACTATTTAGAATTTGCTTTTTATACTTGTTGTCATTATCTCTTGTGAATTAAACAGAGGTTAAGTTATACTATATCCTTACCAAAAACATAGGAAAGAAAAATTATTTGTATTTTCCATTCTTTCAGGTGGTCTAGGATTTATTACCGAATATTTTTAATATGACAGAAATCATGCTCATTACCATTAAGAAATCCTGCTTAGTCAACAAATATTCATAGCCTTACATGGATCAATAGTTAACCATAGTAAGTGGTATCTGCCTCTAAGAGTAATTTATTTCATATCAAAGCAAACTATGCCCCCATAAAATAAGGCTACAAGAATCTGGAAACACATCAGTTAGAGCCAAACCCCGAATGTATGGTTTCTGAGCAATGCAACAAGTGAAAATATAAAGGAATTGTGGTCCCATGCCATAAAATCTTCTGGGCAGAAATTTGGGGAGTTCTGTTATCTCAGACACAGTTACAGTCACTGGGATTACTCTTGTGCTCAAAATTAAGTAAGTATTTCTTTTCTATATGTGAACTCTAGAAGGAATTACTTGTGTTAGATCAGAGTTTGGAAAATTATGGCTCCAAGTAGCTGGCTATGGTTTTACACTGATTAGCACAAAAGAAGTATTTTGCATTTCTAATGTAAGTACACCATCATGTAAATGTTAGGATGAAAGTAAAGGACAGTATTGTCAAGTAAGCAATTACAGTAAAACAATAAAAAGAATCCCCTTTCAATTTCTACGTTCTGCAAGTCAAGTATTTCTGGAAGTTTGGTTCAGTAGAACTGGGGATGTTGATGGCACAGGGAAAGCGAAGCACCTTGTACTTCATTAAAATGGAAAGTGAGACACAGCAGAGCATTACAGACATTTGAAGATGAGATATCCAGGAGAATATCTCGTATTGACTGGGAAAATATATGGTTGTCTTTGCAACAAGCAGAACACATGATTCTGGATTTTGCTGACAGTGGACTTCCATGCAGAAGACACCACACGAGCATTCATTGCATAGCTGAATGTTCCATCTATATGCAAACTAAGTAATCTAGAGAGAGCTGAGGAGCAAACTTTACTGCAACTCAGCCAATCTGTTAATTTTGGCCTTCAGACTTTCGTCTCATTGAAGAGCAGTTTCTTTTCCATGTCCTTTCAGTCCTTGCCTTGTCCAGTGTGAAACTGCCAACAGTATTTCTGTAAAAGCTGAAAAGGAGAACTGACTTTGGAGCTACTGTACAAACAGTAATTCTCACGATTTTCATCCACCAGCTGGCTACACCAAGGAGAGGTTTAGAGTCCTAAGCCCCCTAGTTTACAAACCCTCCACTTTAGAACATATATCAACAGTAAGTAATTTAAAAATATAAGTATGACCTTACTACTTCAGATCAAATGTCAATGTAGCTCTGTTTTCTGCCTCCAGCAGTGGATGTAAATGTGTGTCCCTGAAAAAAAAAAGCATGTCAAGTCTGTATGGTACTTTGCATTAAGCCTCACATCCAGCTTTTAACTATTTTCAGCTCCATTTGCCTGCATTGCATGCTCACTAGGTCTGACACTGGAAACATTCTCTAGCTCTTGATGTCACTGATGATTTCACAGATCTAACCTCTTTTTCAGGCCTCATTGCCAAGAACCTGTTTAGATATATTGCAACCATTTTGAGACAAGGAGATCACAATTTGTAGAGTCTCAGGACATTGCTGGATCATGGCTTTATATAGGGGCATAGTGATGCTCTTCATTCTACTCATTTCAAAAAGATTCTGATTGTTTGAATTGCTTTTGTGACCACTAATTAATATCTATATGACACATTCATAGTTACCCAACTTCACACCTGGGTCTTGTTCCTGAGTGGTGAGATCATCTCAGACCCCACCATTTTCTGGATGAGGTTAGAATTTTCTCATGCCCATCACTTTACATTTATTAACAGTGAATTTCCTTTACGATTTTATTGCCCAGTTGCTTGGTGAGTCCTTTACATTTGGGCCTTGTCCTTTGATGTTCTGGATAACTAAGTATAATTAGCAAACTTGACCCCAGTGCTCATCCCTTTTGAAGAACATTTTAAATATATCAAACAGTCCCTGCAGAATTCTTCTGGCGAGTTCATTTCAATGTGAAACTAAACATTTACTCCTAACCTCTGTTTTCTGTCTTTCATTCAGATATTCATCTAAACAAAAATTCCCCTTTAAACATCCCCCAGATGTTTAATTTTCTTAAAAGCTAAATCTTTACTGAGGGATTTTGTAAAAAGCTTTTTGGAAATCCAAGTAGACTGTACCTACCAGGTCACCCTTATCTACATGTTTTTTTATTTTTTAAAGAACTCTACATTTATAAAGCAATACTTCCACAGACAAAGACATGGAGTAGTTCCAGATGTGCATTATTTCTATTCTTATTAAACATGCTACTGATGTGCTCTGTATAGATGTCAATCTTGCAGGCCTGCAGTTCCTCAGATCTTCCCTGGAATAATTTCTAAAAACTGGCACCCCATTTGTCACTTTTCAGTCCTGCTGCTAAGGCAATTTCAGGCAAGAAATTACACACCCTTGCTAATAATTCCGCTATTGCATCCTTGCATTGTCCTAGAACAACAAGCTGAATAACATCTGCTCTTGGCAATTTTTTTTTTTTAGTGTTCAATTGACCATTTGTTCCTTATCCTTTTTGACAGAAATTTCAATTTCAAAGAGAGGCTCTACGCACCACCCCCCCCAAACCTCCCCCCCAAAACAAACAAAAACAAAAAACGCACTGAAAAACCCAAACCAAATCAAAAAAATCCCTGCAGAGTGTAAAAGTCCTTAGTTTCTTCGATAGTGAACAGTGATGCAAATAATTAATTTAACTTTTCTGAAGTGATTTTTTCCTCCTGTTTCAGGATCAACTAGTAGTCCTGCAGAGTTTCAGAAAGTCCTACTCTTTAAAACATATTTTTAATAGTTGTGCTGACCGTACTGCATTTTTATATTCAAAATTCCAGAATTTGTTATTGTATTTTCTCTCTTCGTGTATGACTTCAGGTTTTTTGAAGAAGGATGCCTCATGCTATACAAAGGAGTGATTATCCAGCTATGTTAATTGATACACCTAGCTGGAATTAGGCACAGTCAGATAATTCTTACAAAAACTGGTTTTGCACAGAAAACAGCTGAAAGAATAATTCAGGTCTATATTCATGCCCTAATCAAAAGGCAGATAGGCTATTTTTGGACAATATCCCTTTCATCTCTTCTTGTTGAAGATGTTCCTTTTCTCACAGCATTTTAAAAGTGTTGCCTAGGTGACAGAATATTTATTTTGGAAGGGAGGTCTCATGTTTGGTCTCGTCACCTGTGTCTTCCTCCGTTACACCTTACATGACAACTCAACCATACACATATATGGCTTTTAGTACAGCAGCAGGACTCAGCTGTCCCCCTAAAACAGTGAATGCTGCCAAGCTGCAGAGCTGTACTGATTATCCTTATAGCTCAAAGAATCAACACAAAGAAGGACTTTGGCAAAAGGGAATGTGTTTTTGCTTTTTCTTCAGTCCGCAAGACATAGTAACCTGGTTTTAGGGAACACATTGGGAGGTATGGATTCAAACTCACCATGTCCATGGTGAGGACTCGGTGAGAACTCAGTGGATTTTCAGCTTGAAACTGAACTGAGCAGAGTCAGAAGACAGAAGGAGATACTAAAATAATATTTTGTCCAGACACCAATCTTTAGAGACATAAAGGGTAAGTCTGAGTCCTCTGACAGAAGCAGTATAAATGCAGGTCTTCAGAAGGTTATTCAGGGTCCAAGGCTCTGCTACAAGGTCTGGCTACTCTTGATGTGCTGCTTCCTGATGCTGGCAATCTTCTCTGAGATACCAAGGGGACAATTCTCATTCAAAAGTTCAAATTCTGTAATTTGTGTGTCTTTGAATTTAGGTCAAAGGGCTGATTCAACAAAGAGATTTATATCACTGACTACTACTTAGGCACCTGAATCCAGTGTTTATATTTTACTGAGAGTCTCAAGACTCCCACTGAATTGCTGCCTATCATTTTAACTCATCTTTGTTCTTGGGTTTTACATCACCTAACTGTAAACATTTGCAACGTAGATGTTTGCATCTGAATTAGTCATCCTCAGTTCCTCTTAAGCTCAGCAGAGAGAAGAGAGAGTTTCTGAGGAATGATTCATCTGACCCACTTTAGAGGTCTCCAGTACATCCCATGGACTACAGAGCCAGCCCACGGTGACAGCTCAGATGTGTCTGCCGGCCCAGTAGGTGATTGCATTTAGACAGATGAATTGAAACCCCGGTGCCGGAGGAGCTGCAGATCATTTTTACACTCTGTACAGCCCTAAACCACCTGTGCATAGCAAATGTGAGCTATTTTAAACCTCAAAGGACAATCACATTGCACATTGATGCAAGCTAAGAGTGAGCCTGTGAACAGTTGCAGTGGCTGACAGGCAGAGAATAAACAAGTTTATCTGTACTGAGTGTAGGCAGGATGGCCAAAAGCCTTCTGTGCTAGAGCTGCACAGAGCCCTCCTCACCTCCACACCTGACCGAGCTGCTGGCATTGGACATGACCTCCTTTGCTTGAGAGGTGCCAGCACACCAATCTCCATTTCCACAGTGCTCTTCTTGGATAGCCTCAACAGAAACGTACACCTGAAGTTTCAGGATGCCTAAAATTTAAGCAATAATGTTTTCATGTCGAACTAGCCCTAGATATAGCAAGTTTCAGTGTAAAATATTCCTGTGGCTTTAATCTCTAAGTGTGGGAATTTAGTGTTGAATTAATCCAAATTAGACCTCATAGCTCGTAGTGTGTCTATTATTTCTTTCTCATGGGACAAAAATATGGTGGATATCCTTTTAACACTGGGTTCTGGAATACTCTGACATCAGTGTGAACTGTGGCAAGGCAAAAAGGGCTGGGTGTCCTAAAAACTGGTTAGAAGTTGGACTTACAACACTAAGGTATGCAGTGGAGATTTTGCTGAAGCTAAAGAAGTAACTGGAGTGGTCAAAGTGATCTGCAGAATGAAAAAGAGCTGCATGATGAACCTAAGCAGCTGGGTAGATAGGATGCAGTATTCTACTTACATCTCATGAAAGTTAAGGAGGCAACATTTCTTTGACCACTGGAAAACACTGGAAATTTAAATTATTTTTAACTAAAACAAGCTCAAAGTCATTTGTTGAACCATTGCTTAGCAGATTTTTTTTGTGCTTGAGTGAATGGCTTCAATTTACAACTAAGATATTAGCAAACCAAGAAATTATAGAAGTGAAAACTTGCCATTTTAACTGGAGAAAACCTGAACACCAACATTTATCCTGGTCTTAAAGTACATGAAAAATGTTTCTATCCTATATCTCCTATGCATGGAAGGTTGAAGTGGACATCTCAAATGATTCTTATCCTTGTTATACTTGACAAGCTCAAAGACGGTGATGGCAGGAAGCTAGTGCCACATTCGCTACAGAAGGGAAAGATTCCCAATAGTGGTTGATGAGAGAAAAGGTTGTTATGCTTTATTTGTTATTTGTCCTAGTTCTTCACTGAGGGAGGAATTAATGTATTTTTTAACATAAATGTTATTAATTGTATGTATCTACAGCTCTCTCTAGTGACAAAAAGCTCATAAAAACTGTAGCTCAGAACATTTAGTGGCTGTCTGTTATTCTTTAAGTAATGCAAATTACTGGATCTTCTTGTTTTAATCCACTTACTTCACAAATCTTGGTAACTGTGGCGAAAACATGCTCTACTGGCACATTACACATTTAGTACTCCCAGTGATGTCAACAGAGGTTCTGACAAAACAATCACAATAAGATTTGGTCTCTAACCAGTAAATATTGCTGGGTTTATAACACTTTATCACAGTTAACTTTTTCTTCTGCCACAATGAACCTCAAACTCTTCTTGTGCACAGTGCAGAGCCTTGGTTGTAGCCTGTGTTCTCACACCTCACAATAGGGTCTATGGCCCATCTTACAAGGCCCTGGTGCCTGGAAGTGGCACTAATCTTTGCAAGAATGAAAGGTTTCTATAAAGTGTATTCTCATCCGACCTGGAAACTACTGTTTACAGTGGCATTAGATATGCTTTTGTAATTGACAGCATTTACGTTGAGCAGAGTCACAGATTTAGCTTCATTTCTTCATGTCCTGGCAGAAATTTATTAAATGCAGCCTCTGAAGCATTTAACCAAAACTTAAAGTACTTGGCAATGCTGTTGACTTTTAAAAAACTTCTCCACATGATTCAGTGGCAATATATGTTCCTATCATATCAGTCAATGTCAGCACCTCCAAGTATCGCTGAAAAGAGTTGGCCAAACAGCCAGACTTTGACTGAATGGAAGGTGGATCACTGCATCCCAAGTCATGGATATTGCACAGCTTTTGCATGGATGTGTCAGTGCTACCCCTATTTAGATTCATTTGCTTTAGGCTGCTTTTATTTTTTGCCCCAAGACAAAAACCACATGCAAACTGCTGAAGCTCCCATGCCTTTTGACCTTGCCAAGCTTTGTTAGAGCATCTTATCTTTGCACAATACCCACAAGCATGCGTAGGACACTGGAATCAGTGTACCAGAAACTCAGTGCAGTTTTGAGTCACAGCACCATAGGCTAAGAAGATGTGACATATATTTCCATATCAAAACAAGAAAAACCTTTCTTTCCCCTCTTCACTGATGCATAACATCCCAAAAGGCAAGAATGGCCTTCAGCTAACACAGATCAATTTTCTTTCAGCTTCAATCACCATTTAATTACTGTTGACTTCTTTAACCTTTTTCTCTTCCTTTATGGATTAGATTCCTTTATACTCTGTTGCCATTTGCTTTCTCTGTGACATAATCAAACTTAAAATGGTATGATAAAATTTCACATTTTTCTTCTTCCTTCCTACCATTTATGTTCAATTTACTTCAAAAACCAAATCATTTCTTGAGGAGAAAAGTATTTTTAATGAATTGACTTTAACTTTATCTCTCTCCAGTATCTAGATGTCATTTGCTTTAAGCAAGTAATTGTTCAGATGACTGGATGGCATGTTGGATAAAAGCACTAGTTTTCCAGCTCTTAACATTTCAGGAGAAAAACACCCACATGGCAGTATATTTTGAATGCAATGAGTTTTGTTGACTCAGCTTCATCTTCAGCAAGTATTTCACATTTCACTAACTCAGAATCCAGATAAAAATAGTTCAGTTAGCACTTTTTATCAGAAGGAAACCATTGCTCAGTAGATCAGAGGAGGAATGATTTTTCTGCTAGTGGCTGTAAAACAAGCAGAGATCCTCCCAGCCAAATCAGGGTATTCATTCCTTGGCACTTATTCGTTCTGCTGGATCAGAGGCCTGTATGTCTGTGTCACTGTGCATGAACTGGTGTAATTCAGGATAGAATACGGCCCCATGCATCTTTTAAATTGATCTCTTTGAAACACCTTTAATTGCACATGCAATGAGCACAGTATGTTTTCTAGAACGTAAATTCTTTTAGGACTCAGAGTAACCCCATCTTGGTGTTGATGCAAACACCTAATATCCCCTTTACAGGGGCATAGTAGCACCAAGGAATTAGGCACTAAGCTGTGGAGCAGAATGATTTTTCATTTGTTTAATTATAGTGGTCAAAGGAAAGAGTAGTTCTGCAATTACTACCATACACAGTGTAACTGGCTGTGAATCTGTTACTATAGATTTTATTTTGAGATCTTGTTTTTAAAAACATTTGTCCTTGAACTTCTAATTAACTTGGAGCAATTGAGTTACAAATCTTCTACAGACCAGAAGATTTGAAAGAAGTGAGGATGCTCTGAGGTTTGTGTCATACTGGCAGCAACATTGATCCTTATGCATCCTTTAGACACCACAATTAACAGCTTTACAAAAATAGCTTTATCTCATGGGATCTTAGCACTGACGCCCATACAAGCTATTTCTTTGGTTTTGCTGCATCTCAGGATGTTGTGAGTAGTTATGTCTTCTTCTTATACATCCAACCATCAAGAATAAGGTCAATTCTTGAGGGCAAAAGAGGACACAGAAAAGTACCAATTCTTAATTATGTGATACTACTTACTACTTGTCTCTTTTTTTTTAATAATACCTGAATAATTAATTACTTAATTATATTTTTAAGTTAAATATATATTTCTGCTCAACAGGCTGTAAATAATTCACAGGAAAAATACAGTTTAAATTTTGATTCAGTTACAGTAAAGTAAATTGGTAAAATACTTCGAAAATAATTGTCCTAAAGGGAGAGCCTGCAGAATAAAAATAAAACACATTAAATACAGACGGAATTACGTGAAGTATAACCTATTCTTGCACCCACCGTTGGCTTGTTTTGTGTTGCTGTGTGCTCCTCCACTCTGAATACTACTATACTGTGTGCTGAGATATGCACATATGTATTTATAGTGGATGACATGGCTTTCATTTAGATCATTTGGGGTAAGGATGAGCTTACTCTGTAACACTGTGACCTACCTCATTTAATAACTGGAATAACTGGTAATTGTGACCTGGGTGGTTTTAATGATCTGGAAAACACTGTGCATGACCCATTACATGTTATATTAAGCTGATCATTTTTAAATACACATGTCTATGGACTTTAGACATTAAGACAAAATGCACATACCTGAGTTTAAAAACATCAATAAAAAGATCTGCCTGCCATACTTCCAGGCATGATAGAATGGCCTTTGAAAAAGCCATCAATTTCAACTAAAACTGATGGAATTTGTTGAATTGGCTTATAAAATTTAGACCTTTCTTCAGTGAGTCATTTATTTATATAACTTGGTCATACTGTCCACAGCTATAAAGAATAGAGTAAATCAGATCTTCAGCCATTCTGTTTCACTCCTTCCTCTTATACATATTTCAGCACAAGTGGAAGGAACATCTATTGTTTATGTATTTTAGAAATAACTGTAAAGAGCAGTATCTTAGATTGGCATTGGAAAATGTTAAGTAAGTTGCTATCAGTCTTAAAGGATTTTATCCTCAAAGGTTTTGGTTTTAATGTACATATGTAATGTACAATATAATGTAATACACAACTATTGTGTTCTGATGTAATACACTACTCTTATGCATCTGCTCAGAATCAATAATTAATTGCCCTAAATTAACAGATTATCTTGAGATTTCAACTAAAGTGATTTTACTATGTTTCAAAAGAATTTTATTCTTAAAAATATATATGAAACCTTCCAAAATGAAGATCTTAAAAGGAATTACAAAATCAAAGCTCAGAATTTTGGGAAAAAGTCAGGAATGAGCTAAAGCAAATTACTGGATCTTCCTGTGTTATATAGCTCATAAAATGAGCAAAAGTTCAGAAAAACATTACTAATGTCAGAGATTAGTAAAAAAGTTTAATAGTGACAATTAGGTCTTTGCATGATGTGTTTGTCTGGTATAGACCAGGCAGTTATTACAGTGCAATCAGAAAGCAAATGCAATTTACATCACAGCTATTAATATTTACCATGTAAATTACCTGAAAGGATTTTATCTCAAGCACGTAATACTTATTTCTGATTTTTAGCATTCACTTTATCCAAGCAGGATCTGAAAATCCCATGTGAATCTGAAATCTAACCTTTTATAGTGAGGGAAAACATATATGTATACTCTGATAGCTGAAGATTTTGGGGGGAAGTATTGTCAATGGGACAAATTCTGAGGCTTCTCAGTGTGTATTTTATCATTCTCTTTATAGAAGTAGTACTATCCAGGAAAGATCCCTGTAGGAAGTAGACTTCCCGGTGGAAGGAGGATGCCTTGTGCCACCTGCTGTGGCACAAGCACAGTCTCTTCTCCTAGGGAGTGACCAGCACTGCTACGTTTTACACAGGGTCAGACCCAATGCTGGTACGGAGAAAATATAGAGCTGCCTATGGTTCTAAACCAGGTTAAATTCACAGAAGCTTCACAGTGGCATTTTGCAGTTCCAAACAGTGTGTACACTCTGTTTCGGTGAACTTTCAGAAGAGCAGTTGAAAGCCATGCTGTTGAAGCCTGACTTTTGCCACTGCCTTCTCTGGCCATGTACCTTCCTATATATTTTCTATATTAGCCCATTCAAACATGTTGGTGTGCTCAATTCAGTCCAGATAGCTCAAGGAAAGCTCAACCCAGGATGCGAAAACACAGAAGATTAAAAAAGGGGATGCTATCTTATGGCTTCATCAAGTCAACCTTGGAAGTTGTCACCTATTGTTAATTTTTACTTTGAACGTGATGTTTAGTTCACTATTTTTCATCTCCTCAATTTAAAATTTGATTATTTTTTAATCTGACAGTTTCATTTTTCTAATCATTAATAAAATTATTTAAATTGAAAGAGGACTGGTACTATTTATATTAGTTTGAAAGTAATTCTCAACTGAAGGAATTTAAAAAATGCCAGTTGTTTGACAGAAATCAAAATCAAAGTTGAAAAAAAATGTGGAAAATTTCCTTTCAGTATTTGATGATCAAGATAGCAGAGATCGCTTAGGAAAAATCATATTCTTTATAAATACCATGAAATTCTAAATTATTTTTGGCTCTTACTGAAGGTACAAGAAAATAGTCTTGTCATGCTGAAACCACTGCATACTAAGTATTAACAAGTGAAAACTAGTCAACATTTGCCCAAAATACAAACCCAGGAACTTGCAGCTAGTATTGATTCTTATGACCCAAGTAATTACCTGTCCAGAAGTACTGTTCTTCTTCCTCCCTGCTTCCAAGCTATTTCTTTCCCCTGTTGGACTATTCAGACTCCTAGACAATATTTTTGGATTATGGGTGTATTATTTACAACCTACTGTCCTAACACAAAACATTCACTGAAAAAATCACATGTTCATTATCATGCTCTTTAGCATCACCTGTACCAAATACAGTCTCATTTTGCAGATTTCTTCAGCCCATTCTAATGCTGCCTTTCTTTCTAACCTCTTAAGATTTTCAAAAAGCAATCAAATATGCAATCAAAATATCTTTGTTTTCTATGTTGTGATTTGTAATACTGACATCCATTCACTTCTTTGATATTCCTCTGTTTTAGTGAAAGAGAATGAAAACGAAGCTATCATACTTCCCTTATCATATTGTGTCCCTTGCTGGGACATTGGTGGAGAGATGCCTTTTGCAAACCTATGTTCCATAACTGGAATTCACCTTCATATGTCATTGATAAAATATTATGCACTCCAGTTTGGGATACTGTGTTTTAGCTATTGACTAGGTCACACGATGTATAGAGGAAGCAGTATATAAGAGCATTTTCAGTGAGTAGGGGAGCTTCAGGTAACAGCACCTGACAACCCTCTTTTAATGCTACATACTAATCGAGTTGAAAACCAGCACATTATTCATGAACAAAGAAATAGCAGATCTCCACTCAAAGAAAGGGATAGAGGGGATGGGAGAACAGGGTGAACAGGAGGGAGAACATACAAAAAGACACCTGTTCTCATTAATTCAATGACTAGTGTCAGCAGAGCCTTATTACAAAGGAGAATAAAACCGATAAGGAATGCTCTTCAAACTACATTCACCAGGGAAAAAAAGGAAGAAATAATGCCATTCTGGTTAGAGGTAGCACAGGGTTTGGGTGTGCTCACAAATGGGAACTGAGGTACTGCACTGAGCATGAACGTGAAGACGTAATCGGAAATGCTCACGTTGTTAAGTTCATGCTTTGTGTGGAATCTATTTTCAGTAGTCCCTAAAGATCAAACTCTCCTAAGTACAGGATGATGATACACTGAGCTTTTCTTGTAGCAGAAAATTAAACAGTTGTTTCCTTTGTCTATTCACCATGCACAAAATGCAGGGATCTTCTCTCGTGCAGGAAGCATCCATGGCTCTGAGTGGTAGAGCAGTTCCAGCTAATGGGCTGCATATTGGACAGAAATATGTAGCCATTTTAATGGATTAATCCTGGGAGAGCTTGCCAACTGTAATGGTTTTTTTCCATCTTTGAGGCATATGACTCACAAAAGGAGGATATAAATATTTTTGAGGCATGACATGAAGCTAGAGAAGAAAGCAAAATGCTAGAATAATAAGTCTCTTAACAGTATACGGAATAGGTATTACATGTATCCTTTTGTACATGCAAAAAAAGACAGCTTATCCACAGACTATAATTGTCAATAAAAAACCCCATCAAGTCTGTGCAAATGAAGACAGAAACTATTGTCCTGTTAATACAAATTTAACTTAGGAGACTGCTGGAGTTTCTGCTTGAGCTGAGTACGAAGGAACAAATTCCAAATCCAAGGAACTCAGTACTTAAGGGTCCACATGAGATTTCAGATGGGTCAGCCAAAAATATTATATTGAAACTTTTGTGGTCTCCACTTGGCATTCCTGACACCTTCCCATCCTCTGCCAGAATGGAGTCCCTGCGTGTCACACAAAAAAACACAGTCACAGTCTAAGTGTTTTAATATGACAAAGATATATTTCTTCACTCAAATAGAAAGATTGCAGTTTATTTTGTTTGCATGTTATTTAAGGCTAGATGGGAAAAGGATAATATTTTCAGCTGGACTTCAAAAGCACGCCTGCCAAATAAGGCATAACTGGTTTTTGACAGATTAGAATAGATATGTAATCTGTCATTTATTTGTACGAATCCATATTTAGCATGCAAATAACTACTTGTTGCTGGACTATTTCTATAGCTGGTCAAACCAAAACCCTAATGTTCCTTGTGCCAACAATAATGCCCAAAAATCTGCATTCCATTTCTAAAGTTCAAACCTATTTCTAAATAAAAATGTCAGTTTTCCAAGAATGTGACTGCCAGTAAAGATTGTGGTTGTGCTGGGATCCAGTGTAATACCCACATGGCATTTATTTCGTTTTCTTTCTCTGTGAGCATACGTATTCTCCTCATAGACTTATTTCTGATAATTAAAAATATTTATGCTATTTCTAAGAAGATTTAATCACTACTTCTAACTGAACATTAGTAGGATTAAGCATGATTTAATAGGATGTGCCAAATTCAACCAACCAGGAGAATTTGATAGAATCATGGAATGGTTTGGGTTGGAAGGGACTTTCAAGATCATCTAGTTCCAACGCCCCTGCCATGGGCAGGAACACCTTCCACTAGACCAGGTTGCTCAGAGCTCCATCCAGCCTGGCCTTGATCACTTCCAGGGATGGGGCATCCACAACTTTCCTGAGCAACCTGTTCCAGTGCCTCACCAACCTCACGGTAAAGCATTTTTTCCTAATATTGAATCTAAACTTACTCACTTTCAATTTGAACCCATTCCTCCTTTCTTACCGTAAATAGTCTTTCTTACCTTATCTTTCCTGTAAGTTCCCTTCAGGTACTGGAAGGCTGCAATTAGGTCACCCCTAAGCCATCTCTCTTCCAGGCTGAACAATCCTAATTCTCTCAGCATTTCCTCATAGGAGAAGTGCTTCCATCCCTCTGTTGATGGCCCTGCTCTGGACTCGCTCCATGTCCCTCCTGTGCTGGGACCCCAGCGCTGGATGCAGGGTTCCAGGTGGGATCTCTCTCACCAGAGCAGGGCAGAGGGGCAGAATCCCCTCCCCTGCCCTGCTGCCCACACAGCTTTTGGTGCAGCCCAGGACACGTTTGGCTCTCTGGGCTGTGAGTGCATGACTGGGTCATGTCCAGCCTCATCGACCAGCACCCCCAGGTCCTTCTGGGCAGGACTGCTCTGAATCTGTTCATCCTCCAGCCTTTATCCATTTCTGTATATGGATTCAGTATGGAATATGTGCTTCTTTAAATTTCAGTTAAAGACAAGAGAAACCTGTGGTTTCCACTCAGAAAAATATGTATCTCTGTTTAGAGTTATTCTGGTGTTCATACTGTACTTTCTTTGTTAGCACTGCCTATTGCTTTTAAATGTTTTTTAAAAGTGTGGTGTATACCAGATGTTATGTTGAGGCATGGGATACAAGCAAGTTTCAGGGACTTTAACAGCACACAGAGTCTGTGAGATTTGATCCCTTGAAGTTTCCAAGTTCCCAGCTAGTCACTGTGGAATGAGATTATCTCACCAGACTTTGGAGGTCTAACAGGCTATGTCTAAAGTCAGTGAAGAAGGAATGAAAAAGAGCAATTATCCCCTTTTCCAATAAACACTCAAGTAGCTGGGATGAATGATCTTCTGTGGATGCACATTATGCTGGGTTAATTATAGTGTTGGGGTTTTTTTAATGAGGGTAATTATTAGACATCTGAAGTCAGGTTAGATTAGGCTTATCCTCAGACAAAACCGAAACTCAAAACAAAGTTGGACAGTTCAGGGTTAAGGCTTTGCATCTGAAGAGTTGTAAGTGCATCACACAAGAAGTAGCTGTGATTTTGAACTGCCATTTTCAAAAGACCACATCTGACACAGGGAAGCTATATTCTCCACCTGACTTCTTCCTCAATCCTTTTCTCTGACAAATTAAATAATATTTATATGTAAATAAAGCTACTGAAGTGCAAAAATTATCTGGCGATGCTGATTCCGCACCTTGACATAACCATTAGCTTTGGTACCTCTGCAGCTGAGAGGTAGGTAGGCAGTCAGGGGTGGAGTGGGAGCAAGGCAGGATAGTGAAAGAGATCTTTAGGGTCCCCATTTGCCTAATTCGGGGGCAAAATACACAACTGAGCTGTAGGCACACCAGTGCTGATGAATTTATTATCCTGCCTGTCTACCTCTGGGAAGCAGCCAGTGTCAGCAACAAGAGCTTGGGGAATTCTTACTGCGGGGAAAAAAGATGGCAGGGGAGTAAGAACAAATAAAAAAGGATGTTGGTTCTGAGTTAGAGAAAGATACAAAATTATCAGGGTATAACAGTGATTAAATCACCTTTCCACCGTGGCTGTTGATGGCTGTGATCTGTCCTTACCAGCAGGGACTCCGCCTTTCCAAGAAAGATGGGACTGGCAGACTTGCACAGGGAGGTTGCAGATTCAGTTTTCTCAAGCTGTTTTTACTGCAGATTCCAAATGCCAGGGAATGCCACGAACCCCATGTAACAAAGTGAAGCTAAGAGGCCTTTGTAATTTTTGCCTGTTATCTTAAAGGGCTTAATTCTGCAGTGCTATGTAAAACCAAACTCCAGCTATCAGGAAGCACAGCTGTCTTTATCTGCCTTCAGTAGCACTCATAAGCAACTTACTGCCTCATTACCAAACCTGAAGCCAGAAATGTATTTGCACAGGGACAGAATGATCATGCCCAATGTCAGGTGAAGGACATTTGCTTTCATTATTTTTCCCTTGTCTCTTGTATTATTCACATATTTCCTCTTCTTTAATGTCTCTTCTCTTGATTATTAATGTATGAAGAATGCTGGCTGCACGGTTCAGAACATGACAACACCTGAGAAACCCCAAAGAAGCCAAGCATTGCTATGTGTTATTTATAGGATTTCAGGCTTCTCTGTACTTCCCTCAGTTTCTGGGATTTTATAATTAGAGAGAGAAAGACTACCAACTCAGATTCAGATGGTGAAAGAAGCTCCAGAGCTCTGTATTGACCTATTTATGCCAGAACACCTCTTCAGTTGTTAAAACATTCATGTTGTAGGGGTCAGAGGCTTCGTGTATTAATGCACAAAGTCATGGGACTGAGTTGAATAATTTATTAATTGCTTTTGTGCACCACACCTAGGGCTTTTTTGGAGAAAGGGTAAAATATTTAGTGGATTAAAACAATGTGTTTGAGTCATTTATACTCTGTACAAGTCTTATGAGCAGCTGTGGGAGATGGGGTTGTTTAGCCAGGAGAAAAGGGGGCTCAGAGCAGACCTTATGGCTCTCTAAAATTTCTTGAAGGGAGGTTGCAATGAGGTGGGGATCAGCCTCTTCTCCCTGGTAACAAGTGACAGGACGAGAAGAAATGTCTTTAAGTTGTGCCAGGGAAGG
>VWZT01004349.1:1125982-1190288 GCA_013397055.1 Pachycephala philippinensis | reverse complement strand
CTGTGGGAGATGGGGTTGTTTAGCCAGGAGAAAAGGGGGCTCAGAGCAGACCTTATGGCTCTCTAAAATTTCTTGAAGGGAGGTTGCAATGAGGTGGGGATCAGCCTCTTCTCCCTGGTAACAAGTGACAGGACGAGAAGAAATGTCTTTAAGTTGTGCCAGGGAAGGTTTAAATTGGATATTAGGAAAAATTCCTTCACCAAAAGGGTTGTCAAGAATTGGAACAGGATGTCCAGGGATGTGGTTGACTCACCATCCCTGGAGGTATTTAAAATCATAGAATCATACAATGATTTGGGTTGGAAGGGACCTTAAAGCTCATCCAGTTCCAGTGCCCCTGCCATGGGCAGGGACACCTTCCACTAGATCAGGTTGCCCAGGGCCCCATCCAACCTGGCCTTGAGCACTTCCAGGGATGGGGCATCCATAAATCCCCTGAGCAACCTGTTCCAGTGCCTCACCCCCCTCACAGTAAAGAATTTCTTTTGGAAAGTGTTTTGAAGTGTTTTTATGAATAATGCTATGTGGACAGCATTCAACCTCAGTTTGGAGAATCAGGCAAAACACTACAAATCAGGGTCTTCCAGCTGAACACATGCACACAGCTCTCCATCCATGTCCCGAAGCAATGACCTTTAGAGAGTTGAGCACTCTGCTTGGAAGAGCTTTTCCAAAGGCATTTCCCTATTGGCTAGACCCAACCAGCTGCTTAAGACCATTATGGGAATGACTCATTCATTTACTAACTGCAGGGGAAGACCAGAGCAACTGACAGAGTGCAATTACTGCTCAGGGTCTGGCTATTTTCCTGCCTTTAGTGACTGAAAATGGTATTTTCTTACAGAATACCTGTAATCCTAAATAATTTCTATTTTGTGTTTACTAAGAACATAGAAACTCGAATTTTACTACCTCATAGCCCTGTGAAGGTACTTTTATTGGAAGATGTAATTATTATCTTTTTATTTTAGATACCACCATAAAAATAGACAGAAGAACGTCATATGTATATACAAGACATGATTGCTATCCGGTTTGTTTAAATTAGAGAAACTCTATATTTTGAAATTGTACAAATAACTTAGAATGTTTGGATTATAAAACTTAAGATAACTGTAAAAGGATATTAAGCTGTAAAAGAATATGAGAAAAACAAAGAGTGATTAAAAAAATGCTTCTCATTAGTCTTCCATTTTCTTTAAAAACACAACTTGCTACCAGTTGTGTAAAATAGTGCCAGGCTTTATGCCTAGAGAGCCTCTGGAATCTTTCTGTTTGTATTCTTAATTTTTCTTGTAATGTTTTAAGATTACTTTTTGTCAAAGATTTATTTATTAAATACATTCTAACAGCTTTTACTCCTATGCAGTGCCATGTAATGTTTACTTATTTTTCTGTTTCCCTGAGTTTTCTATTAAGTAATTACAAATTAATTGCATACTACTTATAGAAACTTGCCGTGTGATTGCTTGTTACAGCCCTGTGGTTTTGCTGCTTTCCTAATTTGGATGATTCTTGTTCAAAAAATGTAGAGGCCCTCAGTGAATACTTCGGCATGAGGACTGAAGGTGTCTTCTGAGGGGTGTCAAAAGTGACATCAAATGTCAAAATTAACTTGGAAAGTTGCCACTTCACCAGATAAAGAACCAGCCCACCAACTGGTACGTGTTAATGAAATAGGATTATTAATTGATAACATTAAATTGTTAATGAAATAGGATATAGGAGGCCCTTGGTACAGTCTTTTGGAAGTTGTTTCACTCTTTCTTCTTAACTCAGCATAATCATTTTCCTCCTTTTGCTACACACGCTGCCAGGCCACACTACCCATCATCCTGTGATATCCAGTTGAGACCTAGTGCAGTTGTTCCACTGGACACCAAGCAAACAGAAGGGGAAAGAAGTGCCTAAATGCCACAATCCAAAAGGGGCACTGAAATGCAGTCAGTAACTCTAAAAGATGTGACCCAGCCATCCTGGCATGGCAGAAATAAGCTCAGTAACTCCAGATTTTTCACCTTTTTTTTCTGCTACAAGGACCTGATTTCCCTGTTCATTTTAGCAGCTCCTTCTGCCAATACATATTTGAATTTTTCTTAGGATGACTGCAGTTGTTGGCAATTTTCTATATAAGATCCTGTCGTGGTTTCAGCTAAGGTACAGTTTCTTCTCAGTAGCTGCTACAGTGCAGTGTTTTGGATTCAGAATGACAATGGTGTTGATAACACACTGATGTTTTTGGGTTTTTTTTCTAAGTCCTGTTTATCCTAACTCAAGGACTTCCTTGTCTCATGCTCTGGTGGGAAGGAAGGAAACTGGGAGGGAGTATAGCTGGGACAGGTGACCTGGGCTGACCACAGGGATATTCCATGCCATAGAAAGTCATGCTCAGTATACAAACTGAGAGGAGTTGCCCAAAACGGTGGTGATCTGGATTTGGGAAGGGAGGGGTCTGATTGGTCAGCAGGTGGTGAACAATTGCATTATGCATCACTTGGTCTTCCCCTTTCTATTAACATCATTATTATTATTTGTCATAACTATTGCATTTTACTTTATTTTCAGTTTTATTACACTATTCTTATCTCAACATACAGGTTTCACTTTGAGCGTCCTTCTCACTCCAGCAGGGTTTACATTTGCATTGCCACAATGAGTTACGTGAGGAAGCAAAGGCTGTAACAGACAAGCAGCATTGTTTTAACTGTCAGAGTACTTTTACAATGCTTGTTGGACCTCTAAGGTAATTTCCACCCTCCTCAGGCTCACACACAACCAGACCCTTCTTCCTAAGTGAAGCCAACACAAGAAACTTCCACAGGACCATGTTCACGAGGGATCACTGTCTGTGTAGCATCCTTTCAGCCCCAGGTCTCTCCTACATCACTGGTGTGACGAGGAGGCACAGGCTGCCATGACCCAGCCCTGCAGCACCACCAGGTTCCTAACTTGTGTTTCCCACGAATGAAATTTGCAAAAGGGAAAAGAGATAATCCATGATGTGTGATCTAAAATGAACTAAGCCTTCAGATCGACACTTGTAGGAAGATTTCTCTCTCTCTGCCATGATCTGGAAGATTATGAGTATGCATGGCTGCTAACTGCCTGTGTATGCCAGTCCAAGAATTAATAAATGTTTTGCAGTCATTCAGTCACAATGAGAAAATTACAATCAATTGGCATTTTTAATACAGAAATTAATGGTACACTTCAATGAGATGACACTGATAAGGGACTGCTTCAGGCACTCAACTGCTCATCTCTATTTATAGCTATATAGCTGAGGACAGAAAAAAAGGAAGGGGGCGGGAGAGAAAATAAATCCCCAATGAATCGGTATTAATTGCTTCCCAGTGTACTGACTCACCATATTCTTTACCAGAAGACAGCTTTCAACAATTTTATTTTTTCAGTACCTATCTCATCTCGCTGTGTAAATTTACACTGCATCCCTGAGCAGGGCACCCTGCCCTGTCTTGGTGGCCAGCAGAGAGAGGGGGACACTACTGGGACCTGTGACCTGGATGGTGTCTGGCACCTGCTTTGGGGTGAGGTGGATTTCTTCCTAGACTAGCAAGGGAACCCAGGGTGATTAGCAGAGATTTAGCTCTGACCTATTTTAGATGTTTATAACTAAGCAAGTGAGTAAGTGAGTCACACTTGGTACTTTTGTTGCCTTAATTTCCCATTAAAAAAGTGAGTATTCCACATGATCAAAGACAAGTTTTCTGTGAGACCTTCCAATGTGAGAGGTGTGCCATAATGACTGACAAGATATAAAAATCATGAGTTCAAGAGAGCTAAAACTGTCTTTGTACAGACAGGTGTTGCAGTGAATATCAGACAGCTCAGGTTGACAAATTCAGTTCAGCTCATTCAAGAATCTGTAAACATTGATATTGGCCCAAACTTCATCTGACTCCTACTGGCAGTGAAACCTTGGAAATGCATCAATGTGTTATTGGAAAACTCTTGGGAAGCATTTCAGTAGTTCTAATTCAATCCCTAACCAGGAAGTATAGAAGGAACAGGAAAAAAAATGTTTTGAAATCCATTAAAGCATTGGCAACACCAGCTCTGATGGTGTTGAACAGAAATGAGCTGAGTGTGTCTCTGGAGGGAGCAAGCAGGCTTGGCTTGCCTGGCACACTGGCACGTGCAAGAGAGGCAAGAGGGACTGTGGGTGCTGAGATAGAGGTTGCATTGCTGTCCCACTTGTAAATGTTGGAGTGTTTTTGCACTCTGACAAAGGATAAGTGAGCTGATACAAGAGCGCCAGAATTTTCTCTCCTTGCTTTTGTTTCCGCTTGGCCTGTTGGGGCTCAAAGTCAGAAGTCCTTCTGACATTCCATGATCCATGAGATGACAACTCAAGCTGGTGCAGACCGTACTGAATTGTGGGATGCCAGGATTGCCCTGCAGGGCCAGCACCAGAGCTGTGACCAGAACAGTGCCATGGAAAGCTGCAGCCACTGCAGCCACAAGGGAGAGCAGGACAAGGACACCAACAAGCTGCTTATGAAGGATTTCTTATGGGTCACTTTGCTTGGGGCATCATCATTTTGGGGCTCACTGAGTAGCTGCCAGATGGAGCCTAAGGACTGTGCTGCTGAACACAAGTCAATGAGGCTGCAGAATAAAAGCCTCTTTCTGACAATCAGCACAAAAATCACCACTAGCAATGGAAAACATTTTATAATACTGACAATGACACACTAAATTTGCACAAAATCTCTGGCAGTAGGTATGACATTGACATAAGCATTTAGCATGTTTTGAGGGGTGGGGAGGATGGAAAGGACGGAAAGGTGGCTGGAGTATTCCTTGAATCCACTTCTCACGCTGTATGTCTACAACTTCAACAAAACCCATTTTTTTTCTACATTCACATAAATATTAACTGCACAACAATGTAAACAACAGTAAAAAAGTGGAATCTGGACACAAGTCAGCTCTTTGAGGAGTGCCTGCTTTCTGAAGACACGCATGTGCACACAGTCCTGCAGCTTACAGCCTACAGCTGCAAGATCACATCAGACATGAAGAGTGTAACTTTCCATGCCAGAGCAAAGAGCAAGCCAGTTATGTCTTCTAATGATAGAAATAGAATACAAAGCATCCCATGCCTTAAACTGCAATTTCTATCTGTAGCTACATAATGCTTTCCACAAAATTAATTGTGGTTTTCCATTATTGAGAATTGTGAGTGTTAATAGTGTCCCATTCCTCTTGCCTTGTTGGCAATTCCCTATCTTTAGCTTTTTCACGTGTCACTAGGAGATGCTGCCCAGAGAGAGTTCACTGCTGAGCATCTGTGCTGTGCCTAATAAAATGCTGAGGTGTGAAATGTCTGCCACAGAACAACATGATGAAACAGCATGAACTATATCTTCCCAGCCCTTCTGGACAACTGTAGAGCAACATATCTCCTAATCTCTTCTGAAACCTGTAACCTCAGGTAAGGCACTGGTTGCACAGGGAGGCAAATGAATAAGGACTGCACTGGTTTTTCACCAGGCTCTATAACTGCTTTTATTGTTATTGTAATTTTAAAAAATTAAGCTTATGATGGAGGGCACTGTGGAAGGGATCTGACTGGAACTCAGACCAGGATTTAAAAAAAAAAAAAGGGAAATGATGGGATTAGTCTTCCTTCAGGACCCCTCCTGACAAATGTGTGTTGGTGGCCACGAGCCTGTGTTCGGCTCCTCATGCAGTGCAACATCACCTTGCTCAGCAGTTACTGTACCAATGGCTTTGCCCACACTCTTACTTCTTCATGAGGCACCTTGAACCCTCTCATTTTCTCACAGACAGAGGATAACCAACCCCCTACTTACAAACATAATTTAATGAAAACAACACTGTTCTTTAGAAGACAGCAAATGTTCTTTCTGCAGTCTGCTGCACCTGGAGCTCAGTTCCCTATACAGTGAAGGAGAAACAAAATCAGCTGGTTTTCAGAGTTTTTACAATGACCTGACACAGGTGCATTTATCTGAGGGGCACTGCTAAGGGGAATCAACCCTGATCTAAAGAGCTCATGAAGCTTCACCTCTTTGCAATGGCCGAGGGTCCAGCTCACACCGTGCCTGGGTACAGACAGAATAGTCACTCCTCACAAGAAACACCATAAAAACTTACAAAACCATTCAACAGGTGGGAAAAGCACTTTGACAGAATATGGTCAGACAGAAATTTTGGTACCATTTGAATCTCCACTAAGCCCTGCAAGAACGTGGGAAGTGTTCTTTGCTGTTGGCCTGTAGAAATCTGACATAACTGTAAACAATAGAAAATATTTGGGAGAGAAGAAAGGAAAATCTTTTAATATTAACTCCGTTTAAGACTTAGAAGTTTCCCATTGAATATTATTTGTAGCAATGGTACTGGTCAAAACTAGGACCTATTTTTCACTTTTTGAGGAGAGTTGTTTTTATTAGCACAGGTGTATGCAGTAATAAATAACTGCTTAAAAGCATTTAACGTCAATTTTGCCCTCATAAACTAGCAGGAACATACCTTGAAATCTGTAGAGTCTACAGATAAGCTAACAGCCTAGTATGCAAGAACATAATAGGGTGTATGGTTTGGATCATAAAGTAGTAATTTCCCTCATTAACATATATAAACACTTAAATGTCCTATAGGTACTTAAACTTATTTTATTCTGAATACATTTTTCATACTATTACAAACCTTGCCCACTGTTTAATTCTAGAAAATAATATTTACCGTAAAAGATATTTGCTGAAAGATGTTTGTTTGATAGCCTGCTTGGGAAGCAGATAAACCACCACCATTATCAGCTGGAACAAAGGCAGGGAACCTGTAGCTCAGCATCCAGCATATCTCATGACAGCCTGGCAGAGAGAAAGGGCACATCCTCATGGCTCAGAATTTTCACTCCATGTCAAGCTCTTCATAATAAAATCCTTGGAATCCACCTGCTAAAGCCTTTGGTCTAAGAAGCATGCTTATAAAAGCCTCTGACTTTGAGGTCTGCTTTCTGGGACTAAATCATATTATTTCATCCTCTGAAGGAAAGCTGACATTAGTGGGACTTGGTGGGTACATTAAAGGACAGAGTTTGACCCAGTGGCTTAAGAAAAAAATAAAAGAGATAGGACTCTAAGGTTCAAGTCCATATTACTGCTTGACAAACTGAAAGGAGTGAAATCATTGCCTTATGAAGAAAAATAAAAATTAGAACATTTTGGCTGCAAGACCTATAAATCCACATCCACATGTGCATACTTCATATTGAGGACTTACTTTGTAATAGTCTGGTAACCAATCAATCCTTCAGTACCCGGGAGCTTGGACAGGTCAGGGGAGATGAGCCCTCACTCCAGGTTTTTGTTAGAGATGGCAGAAGATCTTAATTTGCAGCTGCTTAGAACTTTTACTTTTTAACCATCTTTAAGCACTGAAGAAAATCATGCTGGGTGTATGGCTCTGGATGATTCTCTGGGAGAAACTTTCAGCAAAAGTAATTCTCCTGGCTCTGAAAATGAGGCTAAGGGAGGAAAAAGCATTGTTGTGCCCATGTGGGCCCAGAAGGGACTAGCTCAGATGGGGACTGAGAGGCTCAGCAATGCAAACTGCTCCAGCTGCCAGCCCTATAACTTTAAAGCCCCAGCATGTGTGAGCACACTGGATAAAGAAGTCCTTCCCATGACTCCAGCTGCTGACTGTATCACTTCTGACTAATGAGAGGCAGAAGCAGAAGAGGAAGAAGGCAAGTGGCAGGAGAAGGCAGCAAAGGTGCCATAGATAAATGGGGAGGAAGGATGAAAGGGGAGCGCTAGTCTGTAAGACACTTCCACCAGCACAGGACCTGAGACCTGATCCTCAACAGTCTGCTGTCAGCAAATACCTGGGAAACCACTGATGGAAACAGCATGGCAGTCCTCTCAGGAGATGGCTCAAAGAGCATGCTATTGCTGTCGGTTCCTTCAAGTCACCCACTACCAGAAACCTGGAGTTTTTATCCATCCTGAGATGGTCTGGACATTGACTTGGACATTTTCAGCTCTACATTATTTAAAAAGGGAAGAAATTAAATTGGACTACTATCAAAAGAACACCAGGATTGCAAAGTCAGGTGCTGAAGAGATGGGGAATGCCTGAGTCAGGTTATATGATGGACCTCCCTTTGCTCTCCTGCTACTCATGTGAGAGGACAGTGCTGCACAAGAAGTGACTACACGCTCATTTTTCTGTGGGCACGCTGATTCTTGCAGAGCAGAGGATGGCCATTGCTCAGACTGTGAAAGCTGGTGTGTGGATGAGGGATTGTGAAAGATTGCTTCATCCAGACATGGAAAATGTGTCCTGGGTCACACAAGGCACTACCAAAGAGTTTCAGTTTGTGGTTCTCATTTTGTTGTCATGAATCACAGAAGTTTTCCTTTGCAAACAAAATCACGAAGAGCTGCTTTTTATTTTCTGTTGTAATTTTATTGATCATATAAAACAGTCCCCAAGTTCTTAGAGGAGAGGTGATGTTTTCATGAGATCAAAGGAGAGAAGAGGCAAAAAACCTTCCAAATTTTCAGAAATGCAAGTACATGGGACCTGGAACAGCAGCAGCAAGTAAGTACATTTGTAGACCTTATGGGAAGAAAATAAGCATAACAATCATACTGTTAAAGACTGTCATGAGGAATATTTTCAAAGAGACCAGATTAAAGTCAAACCAAGTGAACTCTGGCATTGTTCTCTAGTGTCGAATCTTTAACCTTACAGGCAGGTAACTTAGAGATCTTCATGTTAAAGTTAGGTATGTGGAAAAACCAGATTCAAATACAGTACCCTATACCCTCCATTCAATTGCTTTTTTGAATTCATGTCAGATTACAATGACTGAAAGCCAATGAAACATTGATGATCTCCGTCCAGTGTTGGTAGATGTAGAGAAATCAGCTTCACCTGAAATTATATTTTACAGCTAAGAGGCAAAAAGCAGTCAGGGACTGCAGACTGCTTTTACCTAGCACTTGAAAGAAAGCTCTTTCTGTTGAAAATCAAAAAGCTTTGGTAAGGGAAGGAAAAAAAAGCATAGCTATTGGCTCAACTGTTTGGTAAAATAAAGCACGTTTTCCAATATTTTTCTTCCAGCATTGTGCGGAGGATAATTTAACAGGAGTTCAAGAATCAAAATGAAAACATTAGAGAAAAGGCAAAATAGATGAATGGAAATATCTTTCTTATAGATATCTCCGAAGTCTAGACCTACACAAAAGCTGGAGCTTACCAAGTCGGTAAACCATATTGCTAAATTTGGAGAGTCCTGGCATTTTGCAGCTTCCTTATTGCACAGTTATCAAAGGAGAGAGCTTAATCTCTTCCTAAGGCATGAATGTAACACCCACAGTACTGAGGAGTTTTACTCTAGAACCTATTCCTGTCTTTAGCACCTAGATCTAGAAAAACAGAACATAGAATGATGGGCAGGAGGGGAATAAAAAAATCCCCACAAACAAAAAAAAAAAAACCACAAAAAAACCCACAAACCCTCACCACTTACAAACCACATGCTGTATTTTTTTTTTTATTCTAAATATCCTTGTTTCTCTGATACAAATACTGTCAATATCCAGTCAGTATGTGCAGGGCTTCCATTCAAATAAAAGAACATTTAAAGGAAAGCATCCCTGGCTATTGCAGGTACTCTCCTTGCTACTGTTATTTCTACAACTGTAGAAGGTATCAATTTAGCAGTAAAGTTTTGTAGGCTTAGAATAATTTCATCAGTTCTCTAGAGCGTGACAAAGAAAAGGAGACATAAAATCAGAAACCGATCAATAACTCTTTTCTACCACTTTCACTAGAAAACACTAGAAAGGTATGCATTACATTTTTAACTGGAATTTTTTTGGAAGAAGACAAAACCAGAAAGAACAAAAATACACCCCCACTAAACCACTTAATATGCTTTGCCAGCAAACATATTAATTTGTATGTCTTGGATTCTATCTGCAGCTGATATTCCCTTTAATCAAAAATACTGAACAGAATCAAAGAAAAAATGCTGATTTATATTTTATTGCTCATGTTTTATCTTTCTCATTTGCATAAAAGACCTATTTTCTGCACTGTTAACAGATCTTAATTTAAATATGTTAACACAAACATTTGTGTGCCTATTTTACATACAAATACCTTGTATAAGTAAGTAACAATGCATACATACATATGTAGACATGTAAGTGTACAGATATACAAACTTCAATTATTTTTAAAAATACATCAAAGAAAGTCACTATTGTTATCCACCAGCTGTGACCAGAACTATCTCTTTAACACGCTGCATTTAATGAGACATTATGATAGCATTTCTCCCTCTCTCTATTTCCCTGAAAAAAAAAAAATCTATGTTAAAATCAGTAAGGGAATTATGTAAATAAAGTACCAACCCTGATGAAACAGCAATTATATATCTCAGCAGCTGTGTACGTCTGTTTATGATAGATGATTAACTAGCAAATTGTTTGCATACTTGTTTTATGGAGCATTTGGCAATTTAACTATCAGCTATGAAGGTTTAGCCAGAAGTCATTAAAATGCTTAGACTAGTATAGATCACAGGTGGTGCTGTTTTAAGAAACCTATAAAACTATTAAAATGCCAAAATGTAAGAGATACGTTAAAGCAAAGGACCATATCCACAGAGGGGTGTCCATGGGCTGTGAGTAGGGACCACGCTGGACATCTAATCCACCCACTTGGTGGTTAGTGGGGACTCAAAAGCACCGGGTTCTGGATTCTTCTCCTGTTTGAGGGTGATTTCAGCCCTAACACTGATGCCACAAAAGTTGCCTTGTCCTTTAGTCCTTTCGAAAATCTATGACAAGGGACACCTTTGCAACTGGCAAAATACGAGAATGTCTCTAGAACTTCACAGATAGATCTTGGCTGTTTGAGACTTGGATTCCAGCTCCACTTTCATGGATATTTAATGTAACTAGCACAGTCACAAGTGCTTCACTGTCACAGGGATTGTTACAACACAGAATTCTCCTCTCTCTTTTTTACTTAGTGAATGCGTAAATTTTAGAAGGAAGGACCATCCCCACCAAAAGCGTTGGAAATCTTTTGTAATGTGGGTTAAAATCTGCTCAGAAAGGAACCTGCATATTGTTTTCCTGCAGTTTGGGTAAGTGCACAGACACCTGAGCTGTGGGAAAGAGCAGACAGCCTCTTCCAGGTGTGACTGGGGTTGCCAAAGACACCTTACCACTGTCATCACCCAAAGATTATTTCTGCTGTCATTAAGCAAGTGGAATATAATTGTGGCTTGTTGCTTTTTGTGTTTAGTGTCAAATGAATAGAGAAAATCAGACTTAATACTAAAATAGATGAAGGCTTTTGTGTATTTTCATTCACCAGATGCTGTAGCAAGCAGCATCCACCAGTGACAGCTGCCTAAAAAGTACATGGGTTGCTCTGAAGGCAGGTATGTTCAGGTTCTGACTGAAGTGAGCATGGGTACACACTTTGGAGTTTAAGAGTTCTCTGAAAGTTTTTTTTCTTCTTTTGTTCAGAGGGACAGCGAATATTTCTGTTCTGCTATTGCGGTACTTCATTATTTTCATGAGAGCAGGTACAGTGTAAGAAGGGACAGTTTGGCCGTTTCTATTGAGACAGGCAGCACACAGCTGCATAACCCAAGGGAGAAGTCGCTGTGAGTAAGACAATTTGCATCAGTGCGTTCTGACTTGTTCACCCTGTGTTTGTCCTGTACTTTGCTGTAAGAGAAGAGCTGAGGCTTCTCCATTGACCATGCAAGTCTCTGCTCCCATCCCTGACTCCTTCCCACTGGCCCATGTTCACAAGCACTTTCTCCAAGCACTGCAGATGCAGCCCTCGTTTCCAGACACACAGAGCTCCGTGGCGTGCACAAGAAGATGTGCATGTGCCCAAAGAGTTGCCCTGTATCCATTGCCAAACCCAGCGCAGACACTGTCTGCTGGTGCTGATACCCAGAGTTCATACGGCTCTAGCTGTTAGTCACAGACACAAAGCTCACTTGCTGTTAATGGAGAACAAAAAGCATCAGCATAAGCTCACGTGTAGCTGCAGCTGCAGTGCTGTGGCTGTATACATGTACAAATCACAGCTGCACCCTGCCTGCTTCTCCCTGCCACCTCGGCATGCCTCTCCTTTACCTTCTGCCCTGCTCTTGCAGACCCCCACTCACCTCCTCCCATCAGAAAGGAGCCATCTGAGCTCAGACTGCAAGTAATAAATTTATAAACACAGTTTTGGAGGTTTGAGGCAAAACAGAAATGAGCTCATGATTCCAAAATCCTACTGGTTCACCAAGCTATCATCAGTATATGAGCCCATACCAGTTTAATTTTGCTGTGAAAGTTAGCAGAAAAGTTTAAGCAGCGAGTTGCACCTGGCCAAAAATGCACTGCTTTTATTTCTTCGAAATTCCAACCACAAAACACATTTTTCCTGTGTTCTCGTTAACTTGCCTCAGCAGAAACCTCACTAGCGTCAGAGTTAACCCAGAAGATTCATGAGGGATTAGAATAATACATTGTTTGCTCTATTTGTGAAACATGCTTTCCAGGAACAGTATTTCCTTCAGTTCCCTCCTCTCAAATTTCCCCACAGCCTGTTGCTATGCTGGTGCTGTGTGTACTCAGTTTACACCATGAGCTGCCTATGGCAAGGAGCTATTACTTGTGCTCCTCTATAATGTAGTTTTGTCACTATGGCCATAGCAGCCCACGCAGATGAACTTTGTTACACAATGCAGCAGCGTCGATGAGTCATTCATCAAGACGATCATTGACTCCCCGGTGAGGTGGGGGCTATGCTTTTGGGACCAGCTACAATTTATCCCAGCAAACTTGATGATACACGGCTATTGTTGAGGAAAAATGGAGAGAACCTGAGCACAACACACAGCCTGTGATGGGGTTTTAAATTTTTTCCTATAGGTGAAAAGAATAATTTCCCCTTTTAACTTGCTGTGGGGCTTTCTGTGAGAGTCATCAGGTGAGATGGCTGTCTTGCAGCAGTGCTGGGGGACTGGAATGCACTGTGGGATACCTTGTTATGACAGATTCATATAAAATATCAGATTAATCAAGTTCAGCCTTTCCCTCTTTCTCATTTTTCCTGATTCAGGGCCCAAGATGATGACGATTCCAGCAGGAGAAACAGAGGAGGAAAATCTGCTTGAAGTGTTGCCTTCCCAAATTAAGCAGGATAAAGAGGTGACCTGAATTTGTTTGCTTGTCTTTAAATAAAGAACTCATGAAATCTTAAAAAGCAGCTTTTGACTGTAAACAGTGACTTTGCCTATTTAAAATATCTTTAAAGACTTACACTGCCTCACTCCACCTCCAGATGACGGGGTGACTTCCCAGGGAATACATGCAGGAACATTGCCTTCCCCAGGCTCTGAGCTGGCAGTGGCTTAAATAACCAGATTCTAGCCAGTCTGGCTGAAAAAATAACCAAAACATAAAAGCATAAAAGTCTTTCTGATGCGTGGAGGTAGCGTGAAGTGTCTCAGGGCTCCCTTGCTGGCTCCCCAGCAGGCACTGCTGGCCCACAGCTCTCTCCATCTCTAATCCACGCCCATGGTGCAGCTTTGACAGATGCTACCTATCACTAGCACCAAAGATACTGTGAACTGATTGTCTAAATTCGAGAGCCTTAAAACCTTGTTGTTTCAAAATGGCTTATTTTGATGCTTTTTATTTGCCTTTGGGTTTGAGTTTTCAGAGTCATGCCAGCAACTGCAATCATGAAGCCTACATATTTTTTCCTAAAATGGGACTCCAGGCTGCCATTAACAGCTTTTTTACACAGATGAGGCTCTAAGAAAAAAAATCAAATGTTTTAAGACTGGTAATAAAATCTTGAGAATTGCCAACATTTTATGTCACTGGCTCCTTTGCTGTCCTCATCTCTTCCTGCCTCAAGAAACCAATTCCTCCATGCCAGATAAGAGAGCCAGGACACAGGATACCCATCCAAAATTGGAGTGCATAAACACAGTTTGCAGCTCAAGCCAATTTCTTCTCACCATCTTTAATAACAGCTCCATTTTAGAACATTTGGAGAGTAGAAAACTAAGAGTAAATAGTAATATTTTCTTCTAATTAAAAAATGCTCCAAATGTGCTTTTATTTTGAAAGAGCCTCCTTTAATGTACAGTGAAGCTTTAGAAATTAATACATGGCAGAGTGAACTGTAGTCCTACTGAGTGAAGTGTAAGATACTGAATAAATCATTCTGATTTGACTAGGAAAAGTAGTTGAGGTCTTTAACTACTGCTATAATAGAAATAACTACATTTTTTATGTGAAGAAGTCTTTTAAGTATTTCTGTTTGTGTATGTACATGTGCATGAATTGTTACTGTTTGCCAGTTTATTCATAAAATAACCAAAATAAAGTAACCCTTTACTTATTGCTATGATGGGAATACTGAAATTGAAAATTGCTATAATTGAAAGTCCCACTGTAGTGGTTGTCACAGGAAGAGAAAAGTCTCCAGGACACATACAAACATTGATACAAGTTAGAGAAGAGAGAAATGAGTCAGGGTGATGAGGTCACATTAAAAAAACAAAGTTTAAGAGAAAAACAAGAGTCAGCCTGCCACAAGAGCATTTTTCAGGATGACATAATTTTTATTAAGTGGCTTGAAATTATATTATTATCCAATACTTCACATACCCCAAAATATTGACATGTACGATATTCCATAATTTTCCCAATGAGAAGAAATATTCAAAAGTCATTATGTTACCTCAAAATACTGTGACTTCCAACAGTGGACCCAAGTGCTACAGTTTCCAAGATTTCAAACATTTGAAAGAACATTTGCAAACCTTTTTTTGAAATAGCTGTCCTTGAGTATAGAAGATAGTCCCCTCTTACAATTAGCTGAATATTGTATGTACATCACCATAAAACTTTGAAAGGATTGGGATCAACTTATTGTTTGACAAAGCTAAAGCAAGAATGGTAATCAATCCCTTGGCAATGGAAATTTTAAATTTAAAATAAGCTTTACAAAGCCTTTGAACCTTCAAACACTTTATCCTTAAGAAATTAATGGGTCCCTGAAGAAGTCTTATTTCCCTTTCTGTTTCAGTTATATATACTTCAATTACATTAATCAACAATGCAACAAAATAACTGGTAAAGACCAACCTCCCAGAAAAAAATTCTTCCCAATGCTTCTTTGCCACTTCTCCCATTTTTTCCCCTTTTTGGATTTTAAACTGCTCAGGGCTCTACAGAAAAATTGTACTTTTTGGTTTTTAAGCTCTATTTTTTCCAGCTTTGGTTTGCTGTCACAGTAACACCTCCCTCCACCCCTGACCTATTCCTCTCTCCAGCAATTTGTGTTGACTGCGGCAACACCTGCAGATGAAAGCAGCCCTATGTGAGAGGTTTCCTTCTGCTGAACCTGGAACAGCACCGAAGAGTCCTTCAAATGTTTCTGTCTTTTAAAGGCAATTGGAACTTTATGGAACATTTTCTTTTTCCTCTTAGGAACAATTACCGTTGTGGTCCCCAAGCTGCCATGCCAGCCTCTGCCTTTGGGCAAAAATGAATATATTTTTCAAGTTTCACTACATCAAAAACTCCTAGAAGTGACCTTCCTTGTTACAGGTATAGATTGTGGATGCCTTTATTGTGTCTACTCTTAAATCCCATCATAGTTATAGTTTCAGTCTATCTCAGCTTCTCCCAAACATGAAAAGCGAATCTGTGTGAACTGTTGACACTGTTTTCCCCTCTTGGTTCCTTTGCTCTCCTTAAAAACCAAGAGCTTAAAAATAAATGTCTCCTAGCTTCAGCCTTTGGCCTGGTACCTCCTTGCAGGGCTTTGTAAGGTTCTCATATCCACCATCAAGCATCATTTTGTTATTTCTGTGATACTTAGCTGATCTTTCTGCTAGCATTACCTGGAAGCACCACTGCATAGAAGCTGCATGCCTGTTAGTATTTGTATTATAAACAGCCTACTTAGGGGGTTTATATAACTCAGAGGTAAGAATTTGCTTTTGGCTGAAAGCTATCAGCTCTCAGCCAAAAAGCAGAATTTTGTTTAATTTGACGTAAATAAAACTGATCTGCTGTGACAGTTCTATTTATACCAAGGGACGGGCTTTTGTATTTAGATCAGTTTATCCAGATACCACGTGAGGATTGTGGTGCTGACAAAAAACCCGTGGTGTTGGGTCAAAATTCTCACAGCCTCTAGCACAGAAAAATGAGGGGGTAACTAATGCACAGAGAGACAGGCAGACACCATATCCCTCCCCTGTGCTCCTCCGTAAGATGCAAGAGGTCCCAACAGTGTCATGATGTGCCCAAGGCATTAATAAAAATTTGCTCTTTTCCTTGGCTGTCATATAGAATATGTCTTACTGATTTGGAATTGCAGATGAGTAGCAGACGAGGAGGACTGACCACTTAGAGCAAGGCTCTGCACAGCCACTGAACTTTAAACAGCACCCTCAGTCCTGAGTTTCCTGGGTACCACTGCCTTGAAGTCTTGGTGGGGTGGAGAGGAGAGAAAGAGAGAGGCATTCCTCTTGTACATTTGTTGACCATGTTGAAATGGCTCAACTTACCTGAATTTGATGCTTTCATATTCAGATTTCTTACGCTGCTACCTTTCTGCTTTCTGCCTTCCTCTGCATTAATCTCGCATAATTTGCTTTGTAAGTACATTCAAATGTCAATGTGTCTTTACTGAATTTGCCTTATATAATGCACCATGCACATACACTTGTTTTTTAAACCATGAAGAAGAGAACTATTGATAAAGGCCATTAAGTTAGTTCATTAACATCTCAAAAAGTAACATTAACAGACTGAAATGAAATATCTGGGGGGTTTTTCTCAAGGAAACTGCAGAAACAGTTTCGTGGTTGGAAATAGTTATGGATATGGGTGTGGTTTATACAATGTGAATATTTAGTCACTGCATTAAAGACAGTGACTGTTTTTTAAAGATCTATTATTTAGTGTAAACTTCTGCATGTCCAAAACTGGCTGCAGCTATCTTGAAAAACTGTAGGTAAGTGTAAGGCAAAGCCCTGAAATTCACACCACTTACAAACTGTAGCCATCCTGAGATGACTGCTGATGAAAAGTTCCTTTAAATTTCTGTACCATTGTAAAAATTAAAGTAAAATTCTTGGCTTCATTTTTCTGCCCCAGTATAAAATTTATGACATTTTAGTGAGGAGGCCTGTTTCATTTATAAGTGGAAATCAGTGGTTATCTGCTAAGGGCAACACATTTCTGGTTTCTGTACCCATTTCTGTCTGTAGAAAATAAGTTATGAAGTAAACATATAAGAGAGAACTGCACAAGCAGCATAAACCCTAATAACTGGAAGGTCAAGTGCTACAAAGACCTGGACTTGCCTGGTGACATTAAGTTACTTCCTGATGTTTTCCAGAAATCTACAGAAAGAGGTTGACAAAGCAGAAGAAAAAGCATTTGGTGAGCAGGACTTGCAGCACTTGTGGCACAGAAATATTCTGAAATTACAGCATCACCACAGACTGTACAAACATCAAGAAACAAGGTCTGTTTATAGCTCTGGGCATAACAGAAGGCAGAAACCTGAAGAAGGCAGCGTCAGAAGGTTCCACTGGTAATGAATCTGCCCAGTGTAGGACACACAAGGAAGGATGCACAGCACCCGTGTTAAGAGAGGGTTCTTGATCCAGTGTGGCCAGACTGCATGGAGGAAGCCTTGGAGCAGTAGATCTGCCAAAACATTCAACAGAAATTAGATGGCTTTGATAGCAAGAGCATGACTGAGAAATTGGGTCCCAAAACCCCTTGGGAAGACCTACCAGCAGGGAGAGCAGTGCAGGCTGTTCCTGTGCCTTGCAACAGAGAGAAGACAACACAGGGTAGAGGAGAGATCTTTGAGCCTCTGGCCCTGTCTAGGCTTAAAAAAGAAATAGTATTAACCTGTCCAGGAGGTGAAATATAGACAATTCAAAGGCCCATAAAGCATTCACTCATCTTGGGCATTACAGGGTGATTTGTGAGACCTCACCACAGACTTGAGACTAGACTTTGACTGCTGAAGCTTCCTGGGACTTTGATGCAATAATTTACAGGACAGATTTACAGGGCAGCCACAAGAGCAATTTAACATCTTTTCTTTTCCTTCTGCTGCCTGACTGGCATTGCATGCAGCTCCCCCGCTTCACCAGTTCATCTGAGACCCAATCCATCACTGATTTATGTGTATATAAATCAAGAATAAGATCAGAGACAGACCTTTTGTATAAAAGAAAAATCTGTTTTTAGAGCTTGAGCAGTAACAGTAATTATTAATAGGCTTAACCCAAAACCTGATGTTCAGAGCACAAGAATATTGTGAAATACAGATTCAGGATCTAAATTTTGTGGGTGATAAAATCAAACTTATCAGAGAAATAATAGCCTTAAAAGAAAGGACAATTGTGGTTTAAGCTACTTTGGCAATTCTTCTACCCCAGTACAAAGCACTGGAATTGGTCAAAAAAATGGAATTTGACCTTCTGCTTTCATCTCTGTAAATTTTTTTTTTAAAAAAAGAACAAACTCTTTTCTTACTCCCCCACCAAATCATCTGACTTTTCTGATACTGACATGCTAGTGTGCATTTTCATTTTCTCCCATTTTTTCCCCTAGACTACCTAGAAGCTTTTCAACACGGATTCAGGTATGTCACAAAGAGAAAAATTAAGAACTGTAACTGCTTCGCAAAACTTGTAGTTTTAAAAAAATAATTCTTAACCTGTGCATCAACCAGCTCTGAATGATATAGCATTGGAACTAAGAAATTACCTAGGAAAAAAGCATGAAGGGGAAAAAATCAGGAGTGCCTGGAGAAGGTGGGCTATATGATATTAGGCTACATAATATACAATACATTTGTACATTTGCTTACTACTCCTGTGTAGCTTACCCTGCCCTTCCCTTGGTGTTTCTCACCTCATTTTCATTCAAATCAATGAAAACAGAGTTCGAGCATGTGGACCAAGCAGCACTAAGTCACCAGGTCTTGGACTCAGCTGCTTGACCCTCTTCCATTTCATTTACTAGTACAGATATACTCAAAATATTAATAGCAGAGGACTATCATATGGAGAAAAAAAAGACATCCTTTTTATCAGTGGTATTACTATGGGAGAGTTCTAGGTCCTGTAACTTTATCATTGATTGTGCATCATTTATCTCTTCTTTGCATTTTTGGGTTTTTTTGTTTTTTTTTTTTTTAACATAGATGCAAGTTTAAAATTAAGTAATGAGATACTGCTCAGCAGATAATATCCTGCATTTAGCCATGTTTGTGCTCATTCTGCAGCCCAGTAACAAAATGATTCAAGCCACCAAGGGCACATGGGTTGCTCATCTGCCACCCTTCAGGTCACCAGCATTTGCTCATGGGATCTCAGAGGGTCTTGACAACTTTCAACTCTCTCTCCTGTTTCAAATTTCACCCTAGGCAGAGTCTGTAGGTTGGTTGTCAGCATGTGCAATACATCTGGTATAGCAAAACCACTGAAAAGACCTGGGGCTTGTGGCTCCCAGACTCTCAGCTGGTACTGGGACAGCTGTGAAAAGGGGCACAGGGAGCATGGCACCTGCTCTGAACTGAAGGTTCAGTCTCTGAATACTGTTGAATTCCAAATAAACTAATTAATTAATCCAAATGCAATATAGACATTACTGAGTGACCAAATAACCATGAAGGTGACTAAAGGAACTCCACGACTTTACTTGATGGATTCTGGGGGGGGAGAAAAAGCACAGCTCACCTGGTCTGCTTTCTGAGCAGAAAATCCATACTGCTGCAAAATATTTCTACCACTCGTTTAAAATGTTCCAGGACTGTTCTGGAAGGGCACACGTTATATAATTTTGCACAGCAGAAGCAGAGCTAAGTCAGCTTTAAATAGTAACCATTTCAAATAACGTCTTCACAGACCATTTTCAGAGTTTTATTTTCACAGCAATAATGTCTGCATTCATAATTACAGTAGCAAGTTCAAGACTTCTGGAAAATGAGGGTGCAAAGATAGAATAAAAGATTGCATATGGGGAAATGAGATTGAGAGAGTTACTCAAGCACTGAAGTAATATATTCTTGTATTAAGCTGAATAATTTCCTAGTTCCTATCTTAATATGTAGAATAGGGAATTCTGTGTCCCTAATGTACTGATTTGGTCAGAAAAATCACCCACGCTGTCTTATACAAAACACTGAAGCAGACAGAACTAATTTCCATTAGCACTCACATTTTTCCCCCAAAGCATCTACTTACCATTAATGTAACAGCTCTACATTGTCCTCTTATTGTCCTGGATATGAATAAATCATTAGCCTTATTTTATTAATGAGGCCTGGCTAACAATATTCCCAAACTGGCTGTGCTCTCATATCTTGCAGTATTACAGATAGGTGCATTCCATACTTTTATTTTTGTACCAGGAAAATCTGGAAGCTGCAGTGAGGTGATTATGTAGTGTTCCTTGACAAATGAGACCTATTCCAGGCAAAGCTGGAAGGAAAGTCAAGTTCGGTTTCTGATTTATTTTTTCTTAAGCGCTGGAAATGTTGCTGATTTCACAGCTTAGACTTTGCATTTACAGTAGATAGCACCCTTTATCTTAGGTACTGTAATGAAAAGCCTTAAGCATCCTTGAGCACTGATAGGTATTGTTGGTCCCTGTTACAGAGGAGCAGTACTGAGAGCTGTTGTAACTTGACACGTGGGGATCAGCAGCAGTAGAAAAAACTCTGTGCCAATGCTGGGAGTGCCAGTGGTTTCACAAGGATGAAGGAAGAATGGCAGGGTCTTCCCATGCCCTCACTACCTCTTTTCCCATGTCAGGCATTCAAGCTTCTTTTGGGATGCACAGGGGCAGGCAGATGTGCAAAACCTCCTCCTGTCTGCAGAGCTGGGCGATGGTGAACTTGCTCTGGACCAGAAACTGCACGAATATACGTTTGTATAATGAGGGCTCAGTGCTGGACTCCTTTAACTTTATGAATCTGGAGCCAATGCTTTTTCTGGGCCACAGGCAGAGTAGCTTGCCTCTGCCCATTCTCACCCACAGAGACAGATCAAGTGTGCCTAATAAAAGGGTCAAATTTATTCTCTTTCAGATTGGTCATAGTAATAAGACGTAAGCAGAGGGAATACAGCTCCTGGATTTGTCCTTTAAAATGATATTATTTCCTTCTCATGTTAACCACCATCCCTGGCTGATCAAGCTACGGGATAGTCCTAGCAAGCAGGACATCAGTGTGCATGGCTCCTCAGCTGCCCAGTTCCCACTCAGTCCCAGCATCTGGGACACAGCTATAGCACAAAAGCTGTGCTGATAACACACAAAAGGAGTTAAATCACCTTCCTTGGCCATGCTGCCCTTCAGGGCTAACAGAGCAAAGGCCAGGGACTTAGTGGCTTTCTGTTGCTCAGTCATCAATATAACAACAAGTGCACCAAGGAAGCATGCTGAGCAGAACTGCAGGCCTACTACAGTGCTTTTGCAGCCAGACCTGTGCTTTATGGCATTTTTCTTCATTTTTGTCATCTGTTTATTTAAGGGATCTCTTATTGTGCAGGCTGTGAGGGGAGACAGAAGAAAACAATTAGAAGAGATTAGAATGTGTGAGAAAACAATCCGAAGAAGTGTAAGGGCAGTGAGGGAAGGAGAGATATAGAAAAGATGAGAACTGTGGTGGGTAGAAGGTTGAAACTGATGCAAAGAACACGTTAGTGGGAAAGCTGCTGCACAGACCACAAAACCCAAGTAGGCAATATAAAACTAGTATTTGAGTTAGACTTTAAGATGAAATAGAAAGCCAGGAGACTTGTATTAACAGCTGTGCTGCTGTGCTTGTCTCTGAAGGTTATCTACTTGAACTCAGTAACAGGCATATCCTGAGATACTTAATTGTGGCTTTTGGCCTCCAAATTGATTTACCACAATATCTGCCCCACCTGACTGGGGATAAAGAGATTATCTTAACAAACAAGACACACCATCACAGTTGCATGGATGAATTTCTCTCCAGCTATTACTCCCAGCTCTTTGCATATTTTTGTGTCACTTTTTGACCTGAGAACAAAGAGCTTTCAGTATATATCTATTTCTGCCTATTCGCTATGTTTTAGAAAATGATCATTGCTGCTATTTACTTGAGCTATGGTTATACACACTCATGGGGGATTACTTACCTTATTCCCATAACAAGCAAATGGTCCCTCTTGCCTTACTCACTCCACAAATCCAGATACTCTCGAGAATGGTGCTATATAAATACCTAGATAGATAAATCAGAAAGATTTTTTTTCTCCATACTCTGATAGGAAGGAATTTGGGGAGTGTGCATTCTTCAGTAGTGTCTCTTTGTTTTTATAATAAAGTATCTTTTCTACCACTCCAGCAAGAGAAGATGAGAAATATCTGGTGCCAATGAACTCTTGTACTTGCTTAGAATGCTACAGAGCTATTGTTTTTAATATTTAAAGCTGCAATGTTGCCATGTAACTGGGGAAATAGCTTTTTGTGTTTAAATATTTCATGGCTTGTTGGAGTCCAAGTACATGAAGAATTTCTTTAGTATGTTAGAGGCCTATCCTGACTTGAAAAGTTTTTTGTTAACCCTTGAACGTGTAAAAATTTCTCTGTACTGTAGGAATTTAATAAGCATAATTTAATTCATTCAGGGATCATGAAGACCTGGAAAGTAATGTTTTTGTCTTTTTACTTTTGTATAAACCTATGTTAATCTTCTTAATATGCTTTCCTATGTTGGAGAAAACCTTCATTTAAAATTGAAACTCTAGTTTAGTATTTCACAATGATGGCTTCTAAAAATATGTATTTCCTTAGAAACCATTTCCTCATTGCACACTTCCAAAACTAGTCAGTATCAAAAACAAAAGCTTCATTTGTGGGTATTGGCTACTCGCTGCTGCTTTAGAGCTGCACATATTGTTCTGAAGAAGGCTGGCAGTCTTGGAGAAGACCTGCAGACACTTACCTTCTGTGAAGTATTTTCAGGGTGCCTTTAGCTCCAAATACAGAAATTTAATTGACTATTTAATTTCCATTTCTTTTTTTGGTGCTTAAGTATACATTTGGTTCACTTTCTAGAACAGGATTGTGTATGTGATTCCCTAGGCAAAATTAACTTCAGAACTGCCAACATGCAGAAGTTTCTTCTGATTTCAACTGATAATAGCTGAAACCTGTTATATCCCGGAACTGTGTGTTTGTACACTGATGGTTCTGATGGTGAGATCAGAATAAGACAGACGTTGGAAAAATCCATTCCTGGTGATGAAACAAACTGATTTGAGTCAGATCCTAAATTATGGCAATTTTCTGCATGTCCTCCTGGCCTCTCAATGGTTTTTATTTCAAATACAGTAAACAGTGTCCTCATCTGGGAGATGAAAATTGCCATCTGCTTTGCACAGAGATCCTGAATGGTAGGCTTATTGTGAAACTGAGGAAGAGAGTGGTATAGAGTAACACCTTGGGAACATTTGGGAATGGTGACAGTGCAGCAGGGTGCATATAAATATTTAGGTGTAATAAACACAAGCCCTTCAAATGCTTGGAAAAGAATCAAACTGTCCTCATGAGATCCTCCAAGTTACAGAAATATTTGCTTAGAATGCTAACATTAATGAGTATTTTAGAGTAAACCATAATTAACATGTTTAGAGATGGAAAAAATGTATAGAGGATAATCACCCTGCTCACAAACACATTTGTTTGCTCTTTACATTAAAAGTTAATGATGTGTGCTGGCAAGCAGAATGAAGCACAGATAATGGTTTGAAAGCACCCATGCCAGATGTTCGCTCAATATTTGGCCTAGTTTTATTTCCACACTCCATTATTCCCATATCGCTCCCAAATGTTGTCTGCAAGGCTGGCCTTAGGGCTACTGTTGCAGGATGTATTCTTCCCTGGTGCTCATCTCCTGCTCCAGCAGCAGCAGTAGCAGAGAGGCACCCACCCTCCACTGGTTGCCCATTTCAAGCCGGAGCTTTGGCTTTCTCAGCCCACAGTTTTAGGTAACCTCAAAATTCACAAGTGAAAAAGAGATTCTGTACTTGCTCACCCAACCCAAGTCATGAGAGCATCCCAGAGGGGACCGGGATGCTACAAGACTTTTGAATGTAATGTTAACACCTCCCTGGCACTGGGACTTGCAGTCCTGAACTGAGTGCATTCACTGTCTCAATGACGTGGGGATGCTGACAGCCATCTCACAATGCAATTAATGCAAGACAATATTACAAGTGGAAACCCATGGTCCAAAAACCAGAGAGGCAAAACCTATGTACTTCCAGCATTACTCTTGCCAGTTTCTAGGCATATAATTTATTCTTTCCTTAAACATGATGAGGATATCTGCTTTCAGTTCACAGCCACAGATTTAGCACACTGACCTAGAATGTGAGAAATTGTGTTCAATTTCCTTTTCTGCTCTAGGGGATGTGAATCAAGATCTGCACAAAGACTTGGCCACCGTGTTAGTCTGGGATAAATGTATGGAAAATTGCTCTTGCTGCTTGACCATGCACGGATAAATTAAAAATTATTTTGATTAGAAAGGAAGTGACTCTCACAATGACTTTATATTCCCGTGCTTACAGTAGAGAGGAAAATCTGGAGTCGGCAGTGTTCCAACAAATACTTGTGACATAGTTAAAATGCATTTAAATATGCATTTGAAGATGGAGAAGTGAAATTCCTGTCTTTTTTGTCCCAGATGAATGCCCCAGTTGATAGACTTCAAAGTCAAGCTTTACTGTCTTTAACCACTGGGCATCACTGGGCTAATACAGCAACAATCCAGAGGGATTTACAAGGGGCAGTTGTGTCTGAGCAGCCCACCCAGCAAACACAGGCCCTTGTGCACTAACTGGTGTGGCAGGAAAAGCGGTGTTTAGCCCAAACAGAAATCCCTGCAGCCCCTGTCAGATGGATGTGCTGGATATGGGAACTGGGCCTGAGGGCAGCTGTCATGGCACAGGTCCCCTGCACTGAATGGCAGGACCAGGAGGACTCATTCAGTGCCCAGGACAGAGCCTGGGGAGCTCAGACACCCCAGTGCCTGGCACCGCCAGGATTGCACTGTGGGACTTGATTAAAATAAGTGAAGTTGTCAGATTAAAAGATGGGAAGTGAGAGGGTGTGGAAGGTGCAAAAACGAGGGGGGACCTGCTTTGGCAGAAGCTGAGAGAAGCTAGCATGAGGGATTGTGAACCTGAGGCAGTTCCAAGAAACTCAATACCCCAGAAAGATCCATTCCTTTCTTCTGCCTGTTTCCTGCCTCTTTGGGAGCTCCATGGGAACCCAGGGGTACCACTGGCACAAGGCTGTGCCCTGAGACAGCACCCCGGGGATATTGCTGCCCAGTGGAGCAGCAGCTCCTCATTTCCACCAGGTTACAAGGTATCCATTGCAAAAGGCTGTGCCTCAAATTTCATATGATCCCAGAAAAAGTATGAGCCAAACATATACATCTGAGAGTAATATTTGGCCTGTTGTGCTTTGATCCTTCAGTGAATATTGAATTTTAACTATTAAAAATACATGAAAAGTATTCAACAGCAATCAAACGTCACCTTCACCACAAAAAATAAACCTTCCCCAGTTTTGTTGCTTTCTTGAAGTCATAAGTATATCAGACTATGAGCTGAATTCCTCCCTGTAAAAGAGCTGAAATTTTGCATTTTACTAATAATCCTCTTCACTGTAGGAACTACAGAAATTAATATACTTCCAGAGGTTATCTCAAAGTCCAAGTCTGAAGGCATTAGTCATACTACAGAAATGGCAAGCACCATTAGCCTTTAGTTAAATATATCAAGTAAAATGACACTTTACAAAACAAGGGAGTAATGGCCTGTGGTTAAAACTGACACGGAGTAGCAAGTTACATACAAGGAAAAACTTCGTGAAGCAACAGTGACTGAGTAAAAAGTGACAGCGCACAGAGCAGATTTTCATTCCTGATCAAATTATTTTGGTGATGGTACACGTCTGCATGTGCCAACATTATTTTTGATTAATCCAGTTGCCACATGTGGAGTTCTCCCCGAGGAAACCCTGAAACAGGTCACTTATGCAGGATGCAGAGAGTCCTGGGAAATTCAGATTCATATATCTTCTCCTCTTGTTTAAGTTCTTTTGAAGGACCCAGCTGTGCTCTTGCCCATCCAAAAAAAATATATAGTAGGACCACCATGGCTGCTCCGTGGGAGAAGTTAAGCTGGAAATTTGAAGAGCTCAGGTGGAAAGGATGAATAGAAGATATAGGACAAAAATTTGTAACTGTCTTTAATTATTCATAGATAATTCATTGGAGGAATAACATTTCCTGATTTGAAAGTATGGATTCATTTTAGCAGTCTCTGAGTAGCAGAAAATTACTACATTAGAAACAAGAAAAAATAGCCTGTGGCACTTTTCCAGAGGAGAGTTTGTCAAAATCTGAACAATTTCACAGGAAAATTGAAGTCCATTTCTGATATCTTGATGACCTAAATGCAACCCAAATTAAACCAATTTGTTCATAGTTTTAAATATTACTTCCCAAAATGAAACAAACTTGGAACTGGGATTGTACTGGGGACAGAAGTTTCATTTTTCAAACAAACATGCTAGAAATTATAAACTAAAGTGAAATTAGACAGTCTGCTTTTATTGGGACACCCCCTAAGTAACACAATCCAAATAGACTCAGTGGTAGAGCTGGTCTAGAATGATTTGATGAAATGTTTTTGATCTGAAAGTAACAGCTCCAACGAAGCTGAAGAGTTCTATGTAAAGAAGTCATCTGAGCAGAATTTGCAGTAAAATGAAGTCCAAGGTGCATCAGAAAACTGCCAGGCTTCATAATAAATTGTCTCATGGTTTGCCTGAAGGACAAACTTCAGTGTGTGGCTTGGCTGCTTCATCATGAGAAATCCCTCTTCCCAGTACTCCTGGGCTTTCAGGGTTCTACTCCTACCACAGTCCCACCGTAACACTGCTCATGAGACACGATGTCCCCAAAAACTGCATCTCCTGGTCAAGCCCATCATTACTTTGCTTTGTATCAATGAGGATTCCCATGGCAAGTAGGAAAAGAGTGGCTGCTTCTCCTCTGAGCCCTCATGAGATGATAGTTTCTCCTAAGCTGAGGGTCTAAAACACCTGCTTCGTTTCTCACTCTCTGGCTAACCCCAGAGAGGGTCATTTGGTGTTTGGGATTTACAACAAAATAGAAATCCTGAGTTTAAAATGGCTTTTCTTCGTGGTCTCAGGGAAGAAATAAAATCCCACAGAAGGATGCCACACCCAGAGGAGTTGCTACTTATCTCAGAGTCTTCTAATCCAGGAATTTCCATCTTTCCAGAGTCAGAAACTGAGATTTTTCTTCTTCGAACTGAGAACTATAACCATCAGCTATTGCTAGCAGCCTAACAGAGAACAAAAATAGATCACTCCCTACATATCTCTTCATGTCTGTGTTAATTATCTTGCAGATTTATCAAAGCCTTATGGTGTTACATGCATAGAATCAAAGTTCATTACAAAGATCACCAAACACTGTACGAGTTACTTCGCCAAAGTGACTCATCTTTATTTCATGATGTCGACATTTAATTTTTCTTTGCCATTACAGTAACAAACATTGCTGGATCATGATAACAGCAAGTTCAGGGGCTCTAGGACTGGACACATATGTGCTTGTGGTGGGGAACCTGCGTTATCTGCAACTCTACTTTAAACAGATTAATCTTGCAATTGGTTTGAACCTGATTTTGAATTAGATTTCCTTTCTCATAATTATTGAGTAAACTAAAATGACTGTGTGCTTGTGCAAAAATATCCATTAAAGCTGAAATAAACCAAGCGGTATTTGTGGGATCAGTCATAATTGTACAGCAGGTGTTTTTGTTCTCTAACAACAAAATTTTTCTATTCCCCTCCCTATGCATATCTCTATGGCTCCATTTGTAATTGACCATTGTTGCTGTTTGCTACCCATGGGAATAAAGTATTTGCTATAGATAACTTTACTTAGCCTAGGCCTGGACAAAATAAGATTTCCTGATAAATACATATAGATGTGAAAAAATACACTGGCAAAAAAAGACTGTGACAGATGTTCAAGCAAAAGCTTTTAGATTTACTTACAATTAAATCTGAAATTTGCATGTGGGTGGTAATTTATTTGCAGGTCAAAGACCGAAGCAGGTCTCTTACCAAACACCTGCTAGGAATATGTAGCCTAAAATTCACAGTTTTCCATCTGGAGGGAATAAAAAGGGGTGGGAAGCAGGCAGCAGGCCTAGATAGCCCACACAGACAGATTTCAGAGAGACCAAATGGTATTGGCTGAAAAACCTGGAGCTGGGACTCTGTGGAGGTCCAAGACTGCTGTTGGTGATCTTTGGGAGCAGAGGAGTAGGGAGGAGCTGAGGTCTTTCAGCAGATGTACTGGCATGCTCACCATAGCACTGCAGAATCGTATTGAGGGAAAATTATTTATCTCTGGCTCTCTGTTAGAGTTTTCAGTACTGGAACTTTCTGCTTGTGAAATATTTCCTTGGTGGACAAATTGCCCACTTGTGCTGCTCTTCTGATCGTCCACATGCTTTGCCCAGTACTGTCTGAGAGACTGCACAAAAGTCCCATAAAATCAGATGTGTGGTGCCAGACAATGACTTGCCAAACCTCATTTATATGAAAACTATCTCAATATGGTTACTGCTGTGGCAGTCCAAAGCAGAAAGCAATCTATTCATGAATACCTGTATTCATCTGCTACACTTGTCTTTGATGGCTAGCTACCAATAATTTAGCAAATGCCATGTTCTGACATTCACTCCAGAAGTTCAGACTGTCTCAATGGTATGGCAGCACCGGTAATATAAAGTACACTGACTTTCTCTCTAGAGCAACATTATTTATGCATGACATGGAATAATGCCTAACAGGAGCAATGAAAGGAAGAAAAGTGCAATGAGCTAGTGTGTATATGATATGACCTTGTTAACATTTCACCGCAGCATAATCTTTTTGTACTTTCAAGCATGATAAGTTAATGCATGCCACTGTGAGACGCATTGGAACTGACAGATAGACATGCATTTTAAAAACCCGGCTCAGCAATTGTCACTTCACCATTACGCAAAACATATAAGGGACTGAAGAACGATGAGGAGAAACCTTACGGGTAGCAATAAAAATCCTCGCTTGTATTGCTCAGAATATGTGCAAATACCCTGCAGCTTCCATCTGCAAATTTTGATGAGAATAACCTAAACGAGAATTGTATATTGTGACAAACAACTGAAAGTTTAATTGGAATTATGAATATTGGCATGAAAGGCTGCCAATTGCTTGTGAATCTGAGGACTTGCTACCTACATAGAAAGCACCCAGACAGGGCTGCAGAAGCTGGTCTTGGAAAAGGTTATATAGCTCAAGCTGGGTGTATGTGTAATGCAGGATCTCTCTTCGGAATAAACCTGAAAAGAGTGAATGGCATGTGAATAGCACGCATACTTTTAAACTCTATCACTGTATAAGCTTGTTTAGGTTGGGGATTTGGAAACTAGCAAAGCATTTTCTTCTCAAACACCGCTTATGTGACAAAGCAACTTGACTAAGTGGGAGATTGTGAGCTGTCAAGTGGATGTTGCATGACATAACACAAATGCCTGGTATTAGTTGCTTGATCCATAATATAACACTGTCAGTTCAGGATAGAAAACTGAAAAAGACATATAAATCTTTCACATCAAATATTATAGTGACAGGCAGCAACCCTGCTGCATACATTTGGGGTAATTCTGATGCCTGAGAATCTTTGGGAAAACCTCCTGACCTTTATGTAGCAGAATGAAGATCTAGACTTTTTTTTTTTGGGAGGAGAAAAATACTATCCCATGGAACAACTGGCGCAGTCCTGAATGTTCTCTTTCCCCGCAGTAGCACCGTTTTCTTTCTGTCTAATTTACTAATTGAAAAGTAATAAAGGATTTTTGTAAAATTCAAATTATACCTCAATTGTGTAGACTGCATTTGCCAGTGAAGACTTCTTCCATAAAGACTACCCAGCTTTGAGGTAAGTTTTAAATGTTTGAAAATCTGTTCATTGTCTTGCTTCTGCTCAACAGCAACTCCATTGCCACAAGGCCCAGCCGTTCTGTCGATACGTTGTATAAGTCCTCTATGTGACCCTTCTTCCAGTCCTTTACTTGAGTTTCTCATTCTGTAACATAAAAAAATACAGTTCTTCCTCTTGGAATCATTAGAATGTTCTCGCTTGATCACATATAATATATTTGGTCTTAACTGAAGTTCTGGTGTAGAGCTAGAGTTTTTTCCTAAATTTTATAGCATTTGAGTAATGGGGAAAGAAATTGGTTGTAACATGGTATTTAACGATAGCTGTAAGACTCCTGAAAGATGAACATCTATCTTTCTAAATAAACTACTGTGGCTCTGAGGGAGACCTGGAGTTCTTATATGTGCTAGGAATATGAAATTCTCATTTAAAAAAAAAAAAAAAAAAATCTTCATGCTTTTTTTGAAAATAGAAAATTCGAGGAGTAATTTAAGTATATGTAGTTAAAAAAAACCCAACTCTTTTTTGCTTTAATGATGAGGAATACATCAATTACTTCTACATGTGTGTAGAAAATACAAAAATATACTTAAAAAAATAAAATGAGAAAGAGGAGAGTGCTGTAAAAGAGGTTTTCTACCCACAAAAGAAAAAGTCATTTTCCCTGACAGTTCCTCTATGAAATAGAGTGGGGAAAAAATAAACTGGGGAGCATTGCCATATTGTCTTGTAAACTAAAGGAAATGTTAACCATACAGGTCTGAAACAGTTGCTATCTTGAGCTCTAATACAAAACCCTCATATTTCTAAATGAAAAGCTCGAAAACGTACATGACATCCCCATGCATGCATTCATGGTAATGTAATACATGCAGTGAAGTATTATATGCTAACAATAAATTTGGCCCAAAACATATTGGAATTATAGTTGCCGTAACATTGGAAAGTTTAGTTAGAGAATAAATGCACTGGAAATACCTAATCATTTCACTGGGAGTACTGTTCATTGTTGAATGTGGTTTAAACCACTGAAATGAAACAGTAAATGCAGCAATAAAGTAAATCAGTAATAACATCTTTTTAGACATTATTCCATCCTTTTCTCTATTTTTATTCTAAAAGAAACAATTTCCTGTAATTTTTCTTATTTTTTTCTCTAGGGTCTAGTTTTTCCATCCCAAACCTTCCAAAAGGATTGAAGGAAGGACTAAGGAGGATGTGTTTCGGAAAGTCTTCAAACTCCTTTCCACGACCATAAATCATGGAAGAAAATTTGTTAAGGAATCTGGTGACATAGACAGTTTTCACAGCAGGAGTCATATCTCTTCCAGCCAGGCTTGGATTGAAAGAAAATAAGAGGGAAAGGAAAAAAAGAGGGAGAAGGCATAGCACTGGCTCCAGATCATCTATGAAGTGCACTTGCCATGGTTGTCCCTCTATCAGAACTCTGGAAATGAGGCAAATGTAAACTTCAGCTATGGATCTGGAACTTTTCTGTCTCTTTGGTATTCATGTCAGTGTTCGCTCGTAGTTGCATTACACAGAGATGAATCTGCTGTAAAATAGAGATCCCAAATGGAAAATTCCCAAACTCCAGGGTGATGTCCTTCTGCGTTTGGCTTCCAACTGCAAACCTGAATCCACATTTGACCTTTAAAAGAATTTGGGATTGTCTTTAATTTGTTGTTTGGTTTTTTTTTTTGTCTTTGGAGGGTGTGTCCCTCCCCATTACAATCACAGCTGCAACCAGAGCACTTCATATGATTGGCTTTTATACAGTGAAATGCATCTTTCATGAAACCATGATGGACATACTTCATAATAACAAGAGGAAGGCTGGCTTCTTTTTCAAGTATTCCTCAAATAATCCCCAATCATAATACAACATAAAGATCTTTTCTATCTCATTAGCTGTAATAATCCCAAGACCATTAACAAAGTTAAAAAAAGGCCTTTAAGAAAGGATTTTCACAAAAATGATGCCTTCCAAAAATGGCAGAGATACACTGAAGGCCTTAGTAAAAAGAAAAAAGTATTTGGCATCCATAAATCTTTTGAAGTTTGTCGTCACCATCATTATTATTATTAGCTCAGTGAAGTCAGTATACTAAAGCAGTGATAAATGTTAATGATTGTTTCCCATCAAGTGTTTTGTTTTAAGACTGTATATTACCAGTCATGGATAAAGCTCTAGAGGTTTGGACATGAGGTTGTTCATACAAGCAACTTGTAGTTCATCTCTCTATCTGTTTTTCCCTGAGATTGGAACCAGACTAAAGAGGAAAGTTACCTCCCTGGGGAGACTGAGAGGTGTCTGTGCTTTCAGAATAGAGCAGCTTGGTTAAAAAATGACACCGATATCTGAATAATCTCTGGGAGTCGTTTCTGCAAAATTAAAAGCAGCATTCATTTTCCATATTTTCATTTTAGAGCAATTCTGTGCCAAACCTGCCTTAATCACTTAGGCTGAGCAATGTTTTGATGGCATATGAGAACCATCATGAAACATAAGTTCTTTCCACTTTATTCATCCCCTCTCAGTTCTCCAAGTCCTTCTCTGCATCCAGTTGCCTTGAAAACAATCCCTGTCTTCAGTAGCATCTTTCAACTCCAGCACTACCCCTCTTGCCATCCTGGGTGTCTACTGCCATTTCATTTTTCCCTCTTCTCAATGACTTCCCTGCCATATGATGCTGAGCTCTACCCAAAACTCAGGGGAGTTGGACTTAGTTTTAGACAGAGGCCAGGGTGGTTAATTTTAAATTCAGATCCAAATCTGTAGTTTCCTGTGTCTTTGGCCTTTTTTGATACAGCTTTCCAGCTTTGGCACTCCCATGCTTATTTCATACACACATTCCCCAGTGTGTGGGAGTGCTGTTGTTTGGGTCAGAGAACTGGAATTCCGGAATCAGGAACTCATATTCTCCTAAATTACTCCCTTCATGGCCTTTATGACTAGTGGTTAACTTGTTTATTTCAATGACACCGACACAGGGTGTTTCTCTTTTTTAATGCCAACTTGACACATAGTTGACATAATTTTTGGAAGCTCTGTTTATCTAATTTAGAAAGCAGTATCACTTTGAAGCTATGAAAATTGGCACAGTTTCTTAGTTCGGCCTCTGTGAAACTGAAGCATATTAATTCAAGAGCAACTTTCGAAAATTAGGTGCTAATGCATCCAAATTATCCATCATCTACCTAAACAAAAGACATATTTACTAACCTCACAGAATGGGGTTTGGTTGCTTTTTCTTGCAGACCCAGCTGCCTTCCCAACCTTCTTATCTTCCTGACATCCAGATGCTCTATTCTTCCAATCACCAGGAGGGTTGTCAAAGGTCACAGCCTGCCGATCACTGAATTAGATTAGCTTTGCAAATTACCATAGCCCTAAACCCTCTCATCCTAGATAACGGCAAAATGGTCCTAACTTAGTTAATGACTTTTTTTTACCAGATTATTACCATCTGCAAAAGTGCAGTTTTCACTTCTTTTAGTGCTCTTACCATGTCCTCCAAATTTTGCAAAGCATTGCGTGCTATTTTACAGTAGCTCAGGAGCAAGCATGCATTAGACACAGCATGTTCTCCACTTGTTTTATTTAAGTAAAGACCTTCATCACAATTATTTTCCTTGCTTATAAGATGAACTATTGATTCAAATCATCACTGTAGAGAAATACTAACATTCTCTCAGACAGTGCTGGAATTTGGCAATCAAAATGTACTGGAAAGGCAGAGATAAAATTTATATTCAAGGCAATCTCTGTGCTACGCATTAAGCCAAGAATCTGAGTTTTCCTTTCTGAAGCTCCCAGAGGTGTTATTGCCAAATCTCATTGTTAAACCAGGAGACATGATTTTTGGGTTTTAATTTTGTTTCTCTTATGGGTCTGCATTTTTTTCCCAGATCTAATTTACGTTTTATTCAACATCTGCCTTCTTAAGAGATTGAAGTGTTCATATGCTGTACAAATTCAGGTTTCCACACCCATTCCTATTTTTCAGTTTTAGGAGGCACATTATAACATGTGAAATCAGTTTTTCACAGAGCCAATAGTAACAGAGGCACATATTTCTGCAGATTAATAATTCTCTTTACTGTAGATCTCATGAATTCTTCTCCTCCCTTTTCCTTCTTCCCTCATGATTTTAAAGTCCACCCAATGATTTCAGTGATCAAGTCACATTTATACAATTATATGCTTCAAAGACATTTTTAAGAAGAAAATTAAACAAACAAACAAAAAGATGAATTGGCAACATAAACAATTTCCTCTTTAATAATTACCATAGCCATTAAAAAACCCACACAACTTTCTAATTTAAAGTGGAAAACATATTTTCTAACTTGGTGGTATCCACCATCACTATTATCACCACCACAAAAAACAAGAGTAGGAACCAGAAGTGGTGCATGATCAGTCAGCTCCAAAAAAAGAGTGTTCTTTTGGGAGCACAGTTGGTTTAGGTTTCCTGTCCCTAACTTTAGCTTTCAGAATGTTATGCGTTTGCTCTGAATTAGCCACGTAGGATTTCTCAGCAGGCAACCTCTCATGTTGAATAGCTGAGTATAGATCACCCTCTGGAACTGGCTGTGTCTCCCCACAGGTCTCAGAGGGACCTACATGACTGGCTTAGAATAGCTGTCTCCATGTTTCCCTAACGATGGAGCTATGTTATTACCATGTAATGCACATCTATTTGTGCGTGAGGTTTGCTGTACATATACATACACATACACTTATAAATACATACAAATAAATATATATCTTTTTATATATTATAAACAAATTCCACACTCTAGATATATGAAAGTTGGGGTAATGAAATACAAACACATCGTTTAGAATGCTTTTCTGCAACCAAACTTTAAATTCATCTAAATTGCTGTGTCTCTTAAATTGAAAACAAACATGCATTTGTTTGTTCCTTGCAATTCAACCCAACCTGGCCCAGTCAGAATGATTTACTACCAAAGGTCACCATGCCCATGCAACAATACAAACATGCCCAGGTAGCAATTTAACTACAGCAGAACAAAGCTAAAGCAGTGCTGCGGCCAGGGAGAAGCAGCACATATCCTGCAAGCCAACCCAGGAAGCAGGAATCAAAAATGTTCAACACAGTGATAGTATCTGAAACCTTACATACAATTACTGAAGAAGTTCACAGCTTTTATCAGCATTTTGCTTTGTAAACAAAAAAACCTTGAGTCAAAACAGTGAAGCGCTTCTCCCCCTAATCCTTTAAAGGAATCTAAGCAGAGAAACCCATAAACTATTACAAAAATCTACAAATATTTCTAAAACTCCCCTGAATTCCCTTAAAGTTATTGATTCAAAAAAATGATGGAGGAAATTTTTGGGTAAGTGTATTAGTAATTTATTGTACCATGAAACAATACCCTTATTGTGATGTATTATATAGCAGCTATGGAGTGGACAATGTGATCTGATATATATATATGATACCATGTGGTGTGATTATTGACCTCTCCATGTGAAATATGGGTGGTGCAAAAATTCAGAGCTGGTACAGCTAAGGTTTGGAGCCTAAGCAGAGCTGATAGGACAGTGTGGCATGTATTTTTTTTCCTGGCACCTGAACACAGATGGTAGCTCTTTTTACAGGCTACCAGCCTCAGGAATTTCTCCTTCAAGCTGTTTTTATTTTGGTGTGTTTTCAAAGGATATATTTTTTCTTTGGTACCATAAGGACAAGAAAACAACAGTCTGAGGCTGCTGTTATTACGGTTTCTAAACAACAAGCAAAATAACATATATAGGTGAAAAGGCTATTCCATTTTATTTTTCAAACACTTGGAAATGCAGATAATGACCTTGCTTGGCTTTTGTTAGTGCAACAGCCATTTCATTGCAGCAAGCACTGTAATTCCACAGAGGTTGAATCTCCTCTTATGAATGAAACACATTGATATGCAGAGTTGTATATGTATCACATCACCATACTCTTGTTTTATTTTCATTTTTATGGAGTTCTAGTAGTGCTTGGTGCTAGTAAATGAGTGTGCAGTTATCCCTACATTTTTCAGGTCCTGCTTTTCCGGCATTCCTGCAGGCTCTTCAGTGAGAGGCACAGTGAGCAAGGTGGGCAATGCACACCTTCCCATGGTAATGCCAATCAGTGCTCAGCTGCACCAAAAATCATCAATGTGGATGATGCACAATTCCTTCATTTTAGCAGATTTTTGTTTGAATTATTACACTTCGTCTATTTTCAGATAAAAAATACAGTACAAAAAATGGCTGGTTTTTTCTCTTTTGTATTTCAACACTGTATAGGATAAGGATCACCAAAGATTAATGTTATAAACAAAAAAATCAGAAAGTCATAATAACTATCTAGAAAAATAAGCATCAATGTTCCTCTTACAGAGCTGGTCATCCACATTAACTAATAAAACACTGTCAGAAACTCCTATGTCCCAGGGACAGCATCCTTTCTGAATCATTATTGCCATGTACTACTTTTAATTTCTTTAAAAGGTGGGGAGCTGGAATAGAAGAGAAATCCTGGCAGAAGCACAAGGATTTCTTAGATGGAGTCCACCCACTGAGATGTTTGTGGAAGCAGCTGTAGGCAGAAAAATTATTCAAGTGGGATCTGAAAATGATCCTCAGGAGTGAAACAACATAAACAGTCAGCTCATTTCCACCTTTGCACTGTATTTAAAAGAAAAGAAGAAATGCTGCACTATCACCAGACAGAAAGTGTGTTGACAAACTCTCAGTATTCCTCATCAATCTATTTTGGAAGACATTTTTGGTATTAGGAACACTGATAAAGTGATTAAAGAAGGCACTTTCTTTTCTCATCAAAGTCATTTACCTGCTACTGTAGACAACCGTATCGTTACACTTCATGAATACAGTTATCAAAAAGTCTCTTCAAACTGTGGTTTTAGGCCCCAGTAACTTCCTAGAAGTCCAGCTGAGACTCTGGCTCCTTTCATTGCCAGACCTTTTTGTGTCCAATGTGAACATATTCACACAGTTTATATCCTTGTGTCGTAGTGCCCTTCAGAAGAAAGGTCCTTTTCCTCCTGGAGAAATGCTTCGAGAAATAAACGGTGCCTTCTCTAAGGCTTTCCTTTGCAACATGAAACTAGCAAAGTCCTTTTTAATTCTGTCATGTGATGGGGTTTCTGTTCTCTGAGTATTGTCCTAGTCTTTGCTTTTCCCTATTCCCGTCTGAGTTCACCTTTCCGTGGTGGATCTAATTGAGACTGCTCTAACTGTGCCCCATGTAATCAATAGCTCTTTAAACCACAAAAAATACCATAAATCCGTGTTAATACTTTAAAAAAGTAACCCAAAAATGGCCCAGGAGAAGCACAAGGACATGCAATATTCCTATTTGGTTGAAATTCAGATTCATGGGTCACTAAACATTTAAACCTTATTTAACGACGAAGTAACTTGCTCATTTTTCAGCCAAAGGACATGACTGATCTCAGCATGCAGCTAAGCATATCAGTTTCTTAATGGTATTAAAGAGAAGAAAATTTGATAGGGATGGGACTTGTGCGAGTGATTATTCCAGGCTGAGAAACTGCATATTAGCTTTAATAATACTGTGATAAATCCATAATAAAAGAACACATTATTATTTGTATTTTTTGCAGTCTCAAGTCCCTGAAGCCTTTAGACAAAGAAAGAAATCTGTGTCCCTGTCCATCCTGTCCTCCACAGACACAGGAGGAGTCCAGGATCCCTGCCAGTCCTGTCCTCCTCTTCCTTTCTGGTTTTACAAAACACTTGATGTTCATTTATGTACATAAATTTTTGCCTAACCTTTTGTATTATGCTATATATTTTTTTTTTTTTAAATGTAAAAATTACCGACCCTGGAGTTGGAAGAGAAAGCTGTGAGACGGTTCAATATTTATGCCCGTTCAAATGTGACTGTCTGTTCTGGAGGATGCCAGGTGCTTCAAACGCTGCCAAACATATGGCAGGGCTGCGGCGCAGCCGCCTTCGACGGGGAGCTGAGCTAATGGCCCCACATGCATTTCATTTAAAAATATGGACAACTATTCAATCAAAATGAATTTTGTCATCTTGGTCAGAACCGCATTCAGTCTGTGTTGAGAGACTTGAAAGGACGCTCCGCTGCCCATATTTTATAACAATGACTCATTCAGCTGCTATAATCCCAGCCAGATACAGTACAATGCTATTCCTTGCCTGTTTCTTTTCTTTCAGCTGTAACTTTTCCTCTGCTATGCACAAAACTCAGTGGTTGTCAAGAAGGTCTTGTTAGCACCTGCTTTAGGGGCTACTTATATCCAAGGCTTTGCACTTTCATACTCTTTTTCCCCTCTAACTCTGAACCTTTTTCTCTGAGTATGAAAATGTATCTCATCTTTACCTTGCAGCTACAGGACAGGAAAGCAGCTACGGTTACAGATCTGTATGATACAACCTTTTCCCTGATTTTTCTGATGAAAAATGTATAACCAAGTAGAAAACATTATTATCCCAAAGCAATTTGTATACAAAAGCATAACAACCCTACCAACCCCAGCAGAGGCAGCAGATAATTCAGCTGTTATATTTTTTGTTTAAAAGGGATTTACCTTCTATCATGGTTGCCTAGACTGGTTCCAATGCTCATTAAAAGAATTGGTTCAAAAAAAGCCTTATGAAATCCTGCACCAAGCAAACAGTGAACCTCCTCCCTAAAAAACCCAGAAAGAGTAATAATTGGCAAAAATAAGCATATAAATTAATCTGTGGGGCTCATTAGAAAGATATGCTCCATTTCAGGAACAAGACTAGCTTAGATATTAAAGGCATGAAGCGATTTTAGAGGTAATGATCAAATTAAATGAAAATAATTTTTTGTAAAATAAAAAAATCATAATTAAATAATCGAACATCCAGTGTCAGGCTGCATTCATATCAGGATATGAAATTCCCCCTAATTCAGCAGGAAGAAAAAAAAAGGGGAGGAAATAATAATTTTGTGTTGCCCACAAAGAAATAAACATATATATATATATATATATATAAATGTTACCTCCCTCTATTACTCCCTCTCCTCCCGCCCATAGTGGGTGGGTGAGCTCCAGACATGCTGGGCTCTGAGTGGGATCACCCCCCTGAGCACTGGGGACCCACCTCTCCCCACCCAGCAAAAACCATCACTTTGCTGGTGACACTTCCCCTAACCCTTGGCCCCCATGGCTCTGAACACGCTGTGACAGCCACCCTCACCACAGCCAGCCCAAACCTGCAGAGCAAAGCTGTGGGGAGGCTCTGCCTCGGGGTCACAGGGGTGCCCAGAAGCTGGGTCTGGATTTCTTTAAATGGCCCTCCATTTGGTTCTTGTTGGGGTGGAGAGGGCTGAAGGAGGAGCTAAGGGTAGATTATTCCAGCTAAATAATCAGCAGACTGAAGTAAGTGGCTAGACCACAGGTATTTGGAGACTGTAAACTTGGTGTGTGCACTGACTGACTAAAATAGCTTCTCAACAGCTGTGAGTTATTATATAGACACTGGGCTCTTACATCCTTTATTAACAGCAACTGAAAAAACTGCTCAAATTTGGTTTTGTCTTATGCACAGCATTATGAAAAAATAATGAAAAAATATTCCTCTATAGATACAGCATTTCTAAAGACATGACATTATAAAAATGCAAGCTAATGACACTGGGCTGGAGGCTGTTAAAAGTGGTATTTTTTCAACACTATGAACTATTTTAGGGAGGCCCAAAAGCAGGAAATATTTGTGTCTACCTACATATGCATAGTTCTTGCAATCAAAGTGAAACATTTGAATTATCATTACTATGCTTATGGCCAGTGAATGTGACTATTTCTCAACTTGTGTTTTCAGGGAAGATATCCTCCTGATTAGGGACCAAAGGTCACTTGTGGAAAGGTCAGCAAACATCTTGCTCTGCTTCAAAGAGGTGGAGAGACAAGCTCCTGAGCATCACATCCGACTGTGTTCATTGTGTGTGAGAATGGGGACAGCTGGATATTGTTTAACAATCATCCTTACGGGCACAGGCTACGTCTCAGCAGCTAAGCAGCCTCTAAGGTCCTCCAGTGTGAATATGTCTGCATTTATAGAAGCAGATCACTAAATGAAACAGGTGACAGTCTTTTTTCATGCAATTAAACCAGCCAGGTATGTCCTCCCACTCGGGAACATAACATGTTTTGAAAAAAAAAAATGATGAAGGAAAGAAAATTCTGCTAAAGGCATGAAAGTTGTACAGTGTCTGTTCTGTATAATGAGTGAAAGAAATAATTTCTTCTGCTTAAGATGATAACAAATAAAATGCGAAGCAGACTCATAGGTTATGGGAACATATTTTCAAACTGATGAGCAGAGACAAGTTGAACTCCTGACCGGCCAAGAGATGCAAAAATCCTCATCAGCTGTGAAATGGAGTCTTTCAGCTTTTTGAATGGGTCTGAGTGGTAGGCTAAGGAGGAGATCCTAGTGTCAGAAGTTTAAACTTGTGATGAGTCCTTTTGTCCTTTGTCTTCAAAAGAAAGAGGCATTTGTTCATTTTGTTCATTTGCACCCCAGCTACGTAATCTCACACCTCACATTTTTCTTGGCCTTTATAAAGACCTTTTATTTCCTTTCTTCCCACCAACTTCACTGCTGTGATTTTTTTGGCTCCCATGTGAAGTATCAGAGATAGATCTCAACCAGAGACAGGACAGGATACATTGGTGATTCTACTGAAATATAAACATCTCGAGTGCCTTTGAGATATACCCAGAAGGGTATACCTGCCACCTGACAGATCTGGGGAGGCGAAGAAATTTCCTCAAAGTCAGATTGGTGGGGGTGATAGAGTGTTATCTATCTTTAACCGTATGATAATGTGGTAGAATTGTTAGGATCACCTGAGAAATAACTAACATCATAACTGCTAATGAAAACTGAAATCAGCAGCAAAACCCTCGATCCCCTCAGCTGTCTCTGCGATGTATAACTGTGTTCAGACCTTTTGCTATAGATCTGCAAGTTGTCATAAGGAGCTGGCAAGATTTTTGTGGCTCCTTTGTGGCTGAACATCTATTAAATGGTCAGTAACAAGTATGCAGTAACAAATGCAGTAACAAGTAGCTGGGCTGAGTGATCTAAACAGTTCTTTTCAGGTCACATTCACATAGTAATTTTACTATTTGCATAGACTAGGCAGTTATGCAAAAGAGAGAAAGGTAAATGATGTCCTGTGGTAAGGGCATTGTGAAGTGGCAGATTTTCAGCATCAGTTTCCAGATGAATGGCCTGGTGGTCTTCACTGGAATCTGAGGTCATGAGCGTGTGTGTAACACTACTAGGACAGATCTGCTGAATTACCAATAACAATGTGTTCTCTTGATCTGATGCTGTAAAATTCCGATGTGTTTGTTTCACAAAAGCTTCTATTTCAATATGTCTTAAATATCTTACTAAAAGAACTATTCTTCTATTATCATTTAATCCAATGTGTTATAAATATGACATTTGACAGCCTATGGCTTAAAATTCCAGCTGCCTTTCTGGATTAAGAGAATAAAGTTTTACAGATGTATGTGGCAAGCCACTAGGGTCAGCAAAAAAGGAGCCTGAAATTTCTATGCAGATCAGTAAAGCTGCTGATGAATTGTTATTCTTCCCCTTAGTGGGTGTCCCAAGAGACCGGATGATCTGAATTATCTTCTCATCACTAGTGGACCTGTCTCTCAGGGGAAAGGTCAAAAATAAGACAGGGCAAGGAGTACAGAAACAGGGTTGAGCATGCTTTGAAGTCTTCAGCCCAGCGTGGCAACACAAAATGCAGGCGTGAGGGGCTGGTTGAAGGGCTATCCTGATTCCCACTCCAGAGAGTTCCTCATGTAAATCTTCTCCCCACAGGAAGACATTTTGTTAAGTGGTCAGGATGAAACAGCTTAAGGATGGTGCTTGGCAGCAGGCGACGGCTTCTTTGGAAATCAGTAAGGAGAAAGCAGACAGACAAGTGACAAGGCAACCACTGGCCACTGCCCAGAGGTTGCTGCCCTCCACACAAACATCTTCTACCACCGAGGTCATGACACAGCAGCGTACTCAAAGCTTATCTGTGATAAGCCAGGAAAAAAACAAGAATGAGAAAGCCAAGGAAGGAGTATCTTACCCAGGCGGGAGAGCAGATTCACAACACTAACATTTGCTAGTGATAGCTCTGGCTTCAAAGTCCCCTAGATATGGTGCAGGACTTCATTTAGCTGTGTAAACTCCAAAGAAAGAAACAGTTGCTATCCCAAAGTTTTCCTGAGTAGTAATTTAATCTGAGTAACTTCCTCCAAGCAATGTAAACTTTAATGTCAATAAATCAGACTAGTAAAATAAGAATAATACAGAAGGCAGAGAGGTAATTTCATTTATTTATCTTGAAATGGTGCCAGAGGATCTTTTTAGGACTTTGGGCATCTTACAATCAGGTGTGGATGTCACAAAATGAGGACCTGGATCAATTTCTCTTGATTTTGCTCTCTATACATGTTATTCTACTAGTTGTCCATGGAATGTATTAAACACAGTTTAAATAGTTACAGTACTCTAGAACTGAGTTAGAAAAATGACAGTTTGTGATGAGGACTGAAAAATATCAGATCAGGAAATGTGACTCTTCCTCTAAACACTCAAACAGATTTCTTTTTCTGAAAAGCTGCCAGTAAAGCCATCCTAAGCGGTTTTAAAATGATATTGAGAAACTTCTGACTCCATCAGAAGTCGGATGCGGTCCTTCTGACCCCATCATGTGCAATCAGCTGTAGAGCTCAGGCTGGAGTGCAGGCTGCAGGCAGACATGAGTCCACATTTTGAACAGCAAGATAAACCCAACCACTCGAAGTTTCCTGTTTTCCTTCTCTTTCAACTTGCATTCCGTCTTTGTAAACATTTCTATAAATGTAAATTACTTTTTTCTGAGCAAGTCTATGCAACTGCTTTATTTCTGAGCAGGATAGTGCTTGTGCAACCATCATCATCCCTGCTAACAAAAGCAGAGAGGAAGAGGGGAGGAAGAACATGATTTGCATTAGAGTAGCTCCTCAAGGCCTCCATGAGGTGGGCATCCCACTGTGCTCAGCTCAGGATGGGAGGCAGATGTGTCTTCTGCTGCCTGGAGCACTCAGGATGTGCCAGCAGAAATGGACAAAGATGGGTAGCACTGGTGGTGAGGAAGGTGAAGGGGATTTAATAGCCTCACCTGATAACAGGAGATTAATATTGCTGCACAGTCTTAGTTTAGAAATAACCTGCGTAATTTTTATTTCAATAACAGATGGACCAAGGCTGAGCCCTCCCATTGGAGTCTCTTTTCTTACCTGGCAGGTCAATGGCACAACTGGGTATAAAACCCAGAGGTACAGCTTGAACCTCTCCTTCAGCCTTTTTCTGGTGAATAAAAAGTCTTGCCAGGCAGGAGGCACAGGGACATACACCAGCCCCAGAGTATTGCCTGAAATTCTCCAGCTCTGGAACTGTGAAGAAACCTGGTGGTGGGACACTGTGTGGGCACAGGAGTGCACAGAGTTGCTGAGGGCAATCCATCAAGGACACAATAAATCATACTGACCTGAAGATGCCTGGAGGTGTCTACAAACCCAGAGAAGGAAAGGGTGTTTAAGCCACTTCACCCTACCCTGACTTCTGGGCTGAGTCTAAGGCAGCATGATTCAAGTATTTCCTAGGGGTGTGTGTGTGTACGTCAGTCCTGAGCATCTGACTTCTGGTATCATTTTCTTCTGAAACTGCTCTTCCCAGCTGGGGAAGTAGGTATTAAGCTGGAATGTGCCAGCCCTGGGCTGCTGAGGATGCCAAGGGCCAGGCAGTGTCCAAACACTAACCTTCACCTTGTCCAAGAGGCTCCCTGAAGCCTTCTCATCTCACACTGAAAAATCCTCACTCAGAGCACCTGCAACTGGGGATTTATTTACAGAATAGCTTTCATTAAATTTTGATAAAAATTCAGTGTTGGCAGGAACCACTTTTCTCACTACCAAGACTTCCTTTTCTGTTTCATAAAGTACGTCAATGGCACACAGTTAATTACAGCAGGTGCTCTAAGGCTAAGGTGTCCCTAATGCTAGGGATGAAGTGAGGAACACAGAAGTAGCCTTGGGAATTCAGAGGAGCAATATTAATTGAACTATCCCAATTATAACCACAGAAGGGACAAGGAGAGGTCCAGCTCCCAGCTCCAAAGCCAGGCTGCTGATGCTAACCCCACTGTGGCAGATGTTTGTCTGAGCAGTCCTTAGGTGGCTTGGTTACGGAGATCCCGCAGTCTGCTTCCACAGCCTTGCTCCTGAGTTTATCTGTCTGATGGTGAGAAACAGGCACTTCAGTGCTGGCACTGAATGTACTCCAGAGTTTAACATCTTCCTTTTGATAAACTGAAAGTTATAAACAACTAAACAATCTCCTCCCTAATAAGGTGTGTTTAAAGGAAGATGAGATTCACATCCTTTTAGCTGTTCCTCATTTTTTTTCCTTCTGTCACTCTCCTCTAATAAAGCAGGAGGTGTGATATGAACAGCAAACCAAAAGCAAACAGCAAGCAGAGCCTCTGACCGGATGCTTTCTCTGACCAATGGTTTTAAACCTCTGCTTTCCCAGGAAGTGCAATTTTACTAAGCACCTTGTAAATCAAAGAATATGAACCCCTCAGCAGTGAAGCAGTTGATTTGTCAGGGAGATAACAGTGGGATTGTAATTTCTATCAGTAAGGCTGATTCAACGTTTTCTATTCATGAAGATTTTGATGGATTATGTGAGATCAAGTAAAGCAAATGTACACACCATTACATTAATGCAGTAAGATGTTCTTTGGCAGCTTATCCCTAAGTACATCCACAGGACTACTAGGGTGCTAGCAATGTTGTCCCAATCTACAAAAATTGTGATGACAGTAAAATGGAGACATCTGAATCTGTTGAAGAAGTGTTGCTTGAGTGGAGCACACTGCTGTCCAGGGACATGGCTGCTTTATATTTACCCTGATACTACTACTGAGAGGAAATTAGATAGTCAATATTTTGCTGAAAGATCCTGCATTTGCTGCTTAAGGAAAATGCATCTCCCTTCTAGAAAGGGATGCATAGCTACATTCACTGATCTTGCATCAGATGCAGAGGTGTAAGGAAATGACCAAGGGAGATCTGACCAAGGGAGAGCTTGTTACTCTCCAAACAAAACAAAATCAAACAAGAGAGGTTTCTGCCTTCTGCAGCCAGAAAGGAGCCTGCAGAAATTATAAAAAGGCATTGCTGTGACTCATTGCATCAATAACCATTTCCCATGATATCTGAGCTACTTGCTGGATATATCCATTTTCTCTTGTCTTATATTTAGTCTATGAGAAGTCTGGGAGTGAAACCATCTTCTCTATTTGAACAGGAGATAACAAGTTCTGAGTGGGCTAATTGCTACTTTAATATAAAATAACAGACAATAACAATCACCATATAATGACTGAATATCGGGAATGGCAGGGCATACTGTTCCCTCTGGTAGCAACTGATGTTATAGCAAAACTAGGTAATCATCATCTACTGCTGAAAGGAGCAGAAAAGGTTATGTCCTGTATTTATACCAGTTGGGGTGCTCTCCAGTTTATCTGTGAAGTCAGGCTTGCAGGCGCTTGAAATACAATTTGGGAGATAACTGGATCAGTTCTTCCCAGCGGATGTAAAGCAATGAAGGCTCTGATGAGAGACAAAGGGAGAAGGATTTGTTCACTGAAGAACGTAAGTTCCAAATTAAACACAAGAAAATATAAAGCTCAAAGAAGGGCTTGAGGAAGGAAGGGGGTAGAAAAGCAAAGATAAAGGAAAATAAAGGGATATTGTAGAGGAAGCATAGCTGTGTGTTGGAGTGCATGTTGTTGGGCATGGAAATGAGAGATGTCGTCATTCTGCTTTCTGTGCACTGAATCTTTAAATGTAGATGAATGTCTTTCCTTGCTGTGGAGGCAGCTCCAAGGCAGCTGCTGTCTTGTGTTTCAGTGCAGATGCAGAATAGTACCAGGGCAAGAAGGTTTCCTCCTCTTTGCTGACCAGCAACTTCTTTTTAAATTATTTGATTTTCACTTTCTGTTTGTTTGTTTCTTTTTTTTCCCGAAGTTCCCTTTCTACAAGAAATGAAAGCAATCTGTTTGGGAAGATAAAAGCCATATATTCTGTAAATAGAAAAATTCAGTCTTGTGGAAATTGCTGATAATATGGCAGTGCTGGGTGCCTACTGCCAACCAGTTAAACCATCCATGCTGTCAGATGGTACCGGGGTTGTTTTCCCCCACCAGGAACACAGGATCACATGACATGTGGTGTCAATGACATGTACACCCATGCTGCAGTAGCTTCAGCTTTCTCCTGCCCCTATTTGGATTATTTCCATAACTACCCAACCTCAAAATCCTCAGAATTAAAACACACCATTAGCTGTCAGTTCAGCACATCATGCCCCGAAGCGCAGTCTCCTTCATGAGAAGGATGACTCATAGTGCAGCTTTTCTTGTCCAGCTCTTGTATTGAGAGCCATAAATCAGTGGGGTCACAGTCTCAGCTTTTGCCTTGTGGACCCCATAATATTTCTGCCTGCACATCACATGCCTTAATGCACTGTACACATACATGCCCCACGTCTTTCTGAAACTCTCTGCACTTTGAATAATTACATGCAAATAGGGTCACTGTACCACAGACCTTTAACTAGCATTAAACCCCTTAAATATCACTTGCAGTAGAAGAGCCTAAGGTTTATTCTCATTTCTCTGTGAATTTATCCCATAGCTAAAACTCATGCATTTTTTTTCTAAATATTCAATAATAGCCAAAGTGCACACTTTTGTCTATTAACCTTATATTGGTGGAGACAGGACAAAGCTCACACGGCTAAATTCCAGCCTGAGTTAACCTGTTCCATTCCGTGCAGGTGAATGTACAGAGCTGGGCACTAACTTTGACTAAAGCATGAGAAATAGGAAGGATGTGTAAAAAATACCTGTGATTATGCATGAATTACACATACGAAAAATTACGGTAGTGCAAGTCTGTCCATCAAGAAAATAGCCTATGGAAACTGTAGCTTGCAGCCCTCTTCTTCCCCATCAGTGACACGAACTGTTTTGTAAACATTGTCTGACAACTCACTAGGCTGCCTGCCTATAGAGATTCTCTTTCAGATTCATGGTCCCATGAATCAGATTAAATGGCCTAAAAAATTTGTGAAGGCAAGGAATGTACTTGACTACTGAATTACTTTGGCATGAAGGATCTCTCTGTAACAAGGAATAATGTCTTTTACGCAAAACAGAGAGTTTTCCAGGAAGCAGAGTCAATGCTGAGGACATCATTTGAACAACTCTGTGTATTTGACAAGCTCCCTAATCCACTTCCATTAGTAAAAAGAAAAAATCAAAAAATAAAATAAAGTATAGAGTCTCTAACTTTCCAGAAATGTCCACGTACAGGAAGAGAAAGGAAAACTGGAAATAACATGTGAGTCTTGTTCCCTTCTGTCCCCTCAGAAAAATTCTATTGAAAGCATTCAGCTACAGTGGTGTGTAGCATATAAGAGCTTGAATAGAATTTAAAAGACTATCTATTAGTGAATGGCATACAAAATAAAAGAAAATGTATGGCCTTTCAGCCTCTAGGTCACCAGGTCAAGTCCAGCTCACACAAGCAGTGATGGAGGTCATTGTCATTTGAGGGCTTCATGGTCAATATGACATTGGCTTCTGAGCCATGAGCTGCAACATTAGAACTCTTGTTCCTCACCAGGAGATGAAGACATGACATTGCTTCTGAAATCCTTTGCTCATTTAAATTCAAATCACATTAATATTTGAGGATAATAATTATCCTGGTAAATGCATGTACATCTTGAATGCTGCACTACCTTCCATATTATGAGCATTACTGCTAAACAAGGGCCCAGTAAAAATGTCTATCACTTAAAAATTTCTTTTCATTGCTGCAAACAGTCATGCAGGATACAAACTAGTGGAAAATCAGACCATGCCTGTAATAAAAATTCTCAATCAATTGAAAGAATTCTGGTACATTTACTTTTAATAAAAAACTTGCCTGCCCTCTTTCTGCATTATCAAGAAAATTCTTCTTCAAAAGAACTAGAAGGGTAGGGGCATATAATGCTCCCTTTTGAGAGGAACAATCTTAAAATACTTACTCATTTTTGCTAGGTATTTTCTCCTACTCAAGGAATTTTATACCATGGAGTATTTTAACAAGGATTATGAACGTATGTGAGAATTTTTTTTTCACAAGTGAGAGACCAAGTGAACAAAGGCTATACTGTTCTTTCTAAAATTAAACTGTCCTCAACTACCTGCAATCAGGAATACTATTGCAATACTGGGATGAATCAATCTATCTTCCCTCTGACAATGACCTTTTTAATAGTGTTTAATGCTGCAAAATTTTAGCAGCGCTCACTTTGCCTTACAACAGTTTTCTTGGCACTGATTTCCATCCTCCTACCCCCAAATTTTGAAATGCGTTTAGCAATTTATTCTTGAATCCATCTGTGTCAATGCTTAAATATGGATTTTAGTTGCGAGTAAAAAGCATTTTGGTCACAGTCAACTTTAAATTTTCCCAGTGCAACTACATTTTTTCTACGGGAGGATAGGTGTGTGTGGGGGAAATGGAGGTAGATAATTTTTACTTAAAGAAAGCTTCATTTTGCAAATAACAGAATTCACACAATCTAAAATGAAGGCTTGAAAGCTGCGATATACAGGCTTGAAGACTGAACCCAAATCCTCTTGCAGAATCCATCAGGTACCTCAGCACACCCATCAGTTTTACCACTAGACAGTTTGGACATTTACAGACTCCTAAACTACACTGCAGTGATGGTGATCAGGAACAGCAAAGAGGAGTCAGAAGTCTGGCCCCATGAGGAGGTTTGAAGATATGCTGCCTACTTTCTGTGGTAGACAAAGCATCAAAGTGCCTTGCAAGAAACTCTGCATCCTTTCAGCCACCCTGGAGGTGATATTATTAAGCTCCAGTGGGATAAATCCAATAAGAATCTGCTCAGCAACATGTGTAAGGGCTCCTCAATTCTGCTCTATATTTTTGTTTCTGGAAGCCATTTTTTAAAATCTGTTTGTAGATGAGGAAATTAAATGCTAAATTTCACATCCTCCCCCACTCAGATTGCAAGGCTCATCTAATGCACATTTATGTAGAGTCTGATTCCCCTGCTAAGTGTTTCTATTCTCCATCCAATTTGGCAGCTAGTGAACAATGCACAAAATAAATTTAATTGATTTGTACAGGTATTAAAACAGATTATCATCTACACAGTTTTGGAAAGCAGACACTGTGTGTTAGCAGACACTGTGTGTTAGCCAAATAGATGATGCAAACTATAATGATTTACAAAGGGTTTCAGAGAGCTGGGTATTAGCAGACAGTAGATCACATTAGACAGCAAAACAATTTCACATTTATCCATCAAATGACAAAGAAGATCCAAACTTAATCATGAGATGATTTATATATCCAGGAATGATTGATTTAAAACATCAGTGTGGATATTAGGAATCAAATTTTCATACAAAGGCTCTTGATTCACCTATTCCTGCAAACCACATGCATGATGAAATGCACCCATTTCTAGTGCAGGCCAGAACTTTCCATCCAGGCACTGACTGCAAATAAACACCTCACCCAGAACACAGAACTGAGCATATACGTGCAGCACCAGCTAGATATCTCTGCTGAAAACCCATGGCTGCCCACCCTCTGGAGGAAAATATTGACATACTGACATATGGCTGACAAATATGGAATGCAAATATCACCAAACTGCTGCTTCCAGCATGCAATTAATAAAGGAGAACTCTAGGAGGGCACATTAGCAGTCATTCCCTCTCTTGGAAACATTGTTGTCTGGAATATTTGGGAATACTGTTACCTGCTTTGGTGCCCGGCTCTGCTGCCTCTGCACGTGGTCTGGTGTGACATGGGGATGTCAGGATGCCTGTCAGCTTGTGCCACCACTGACTCAACTGCAGCAATGAGCAGTGGTGGATGCCCAGGGATGAGCATAAAACCATGACATGAATACAGCAATCTCGATGCAGTATCCACAGTGACTGTTGTTATTTTACAATAAATAAATTGTGGAATGAAAATGAAAACCCCTGCCTGAGGAAAATGGAAGCAAGCTGTGGAGTTGTCATGTAAAAAGACACCCTTTTGTGCAAGTAAGGAGAGGTTGTTTTTCCAAGGGCACAGGATGCTTTTACACAATCAGGGCTATAGAACTTGCAAAAGAAATGGTATAGCAGGTTCTTTAATCAAACATCTATGACAGCTGAATTAAAACATTAGTTAATGGAATTAGGTCTGAGATTTGAAATTTTTTTCCCTTTGTTGTACAACCCAGGAGACCACTCTTTTTTTAATGCCTCCCCAATGTATGAAATCACTGTAGTGTCCTTTACACTGCTTCAGGAATTACGAAGGCTGGAAAAATACTTTTCTTGGGTAATAAACTTGTAGCTGGCCTGAATTTTTCCCCTTCTGCACTAAAAAGAGAGTCAGACTGCTCTTCTTATCTAGCAATAACCAGTGCACAGCTCTGACCAAAACCCTGTTGTTTCAGCTGATTTTGAAAGATGTCTTTTAAGAACAAGGTAAACTCAGAGGAAACGCTCTCCTCTGAGTCTGATGTGATTGCACAGTTACAGACATTGTAGCCTCTAGGCTCTGATCCAGAAAAATACTTAAGTGTCTGACTTCAAGGGGGATTTTCATACACTTAATGTTAGCTGCTTACACACTTTGTTGCACAGAAGTCTGAGCACAATGTGTTAGCAATAATTATTGTTCTCTGAAAACATGCAAAAAGCATTCAGGAAACATTGAGTTTAGTGTTCAAGTGTTGAATAATCTAAAAGGTTATGCTATCATATAATAAAATCAGAAAGAAAAAAAAAAAGCAAACACTTCCTGGCAACACTCTGAAATATATTAATCAATTCTAGAAAGGTACCAGAATTTATTTCATAGTTATAGAATGGATTTTATAGCTACACAGAATTTTCCATCACCAAAAACCTCAAAGGACTTCATAAACCAGGACTGAATTTTATCTCCTGGTTATAGGATACATACAGCTGCTGTCTTCAAAACTCTGATCCAATTTCTTACAAGCATCTCTTTGGAACAAAAGTCAGTCACTGCTTTTGCAAAGTATCATCTGAAGTACCATGTGCAGGTCCAGTGAGGTCCCCTCCCATCCTCTGGCCTAATCTTCCTACTTGCATATTACTTTCTACATGCTTCCTTCTTAGCCAGTGAAATAAAGGAAACCTGATCAAATTTCAAAGGATGAAATACTAAATGTATGAATAAAAAGAATAAAACTAAGATTGATTGCAATAGACTCAGACTTTATCCAGAGAGGTTAGTGGTATTAGTTTTAAAAATCAGTGAAGTAATAATGATTAAAAAATCTTGTCAAATAAAACCTTACAGTGAAATGAAACATTTCCACTTAAATTGGAAAACAACATATTCATATACAGCACCTCAATTCTGAAAACAGTATCACATAACCTTCAGTGGCTCCAGTTTTAAAGGTGACCCATTCTTATGTTACTATAATTTTTTTAGGCAACAGTTATTTCCACAGCAGCCCTGCCTCTGTGGGCAGAGAGGTTTGTACTTTTATAATGGCTAAAGTGCAAGTATAGCTTTGTTGGGACAATGTAATTACATCAAACACAGACCTGATCCAGCCTAATGATGATAAAACTACACAACTGAAATGCACGTTCCTTTCCTCCTGGGAAATCTAAAACCCACTGAGGTGCTGCTGCAGGTAAATATGTCTTACAGGCTTTTCTGTTTCATTGTTCACCTACCCATTTGCCATTACCGAAGAACAATGTCATGAGAGAGAATTTAAAGTATTTTTTGGACACTGGGCAACACAGACTGGTCTGATTTTATTTTTCTGAAGTTACTTGGCACTGTGAAACTCGAAATAAATATAAAGTCATTCACAATCAAACAGGCAAGAAAGAAATGACAAGTGTTTTGACAGTGCTCAAAATACTTTGAGGTATTTTTTAGCATATTTCTGAGTTGTATTAGCTTAACCTGTAATAGAATATAAATGAGCCCATATGGCAGAGATGTAATTATGTTCCATGTGAGAAATCCCTGTGGTAGGTTTGGGGGAAAAAAACTCACTACATGTGCCTTCTGGAGGGCACGATTTACACATGATTACCTACTCATTTGCATTGAGAAGAATATGAAGTAACACAATGCTAACAACACGGTAATGAAAAGGGCAAGCAAAGACTCCAGATCCCTGGGGGTGCTGATCCCTCTGACTGACATCCAGTTAGGAGCGGGGAATTCGTCCCTTTAGGGAGTACATTTTATGAAGCGATCTTTGATTATGTGGGCACAGTAATCACGAGTCTTAATTATTATTACTGTGAGAGAATGGGCTACAAATCTCCGGGGAATGTCTCTGTCACAGATACTTTGCCGGCGAATGCTGAAAATTAGTGTTTTCCCAAGGATCATTTTCATTCCAACCTGATATTTAGCTGAAGTTTCTTTGACTACTAGTCATGAAACATTAAATATAGATTAGAGGCAGAGAGATGTTGAAAGTTAAAATTCACCGGAGGTGCACACCCGTGCACTTGAGAGGCAGCCCCAAATGTTGTCCAGATGTTGTAGCAACAAGGCTGAGGGTTCCCAAGCTGCAGCACAGCCACAACAGAGGAGAAAGTGGATGTTTAGCATTCCACTGGCCTTCTGTTTAGTTTACTTGTAGTGTATTAATTTAGCAGAAAGTCCTAACAGCCTGTTAGCAGTAGATGTTACCAAGTGTACACTATCCTGAAAGAATGAAGAAATTCTTTTATAGCAATAAAGGGAGCAATTCAAAGCATGTAATTGATTTTCCACATTTTCAAACTGTGATAAGACTAAGCTTTAGCAGCAGAAACATATGTTTGCAGTTTTGTCAATGTTCTTCAATGAATTGAAAAAAAATAGGAACTTATAACTTATTGGTTAGATCGTTAACATGCACTGGGCATTTCGGTGGCTATTGAAGCATTTGCCAAGAGCATGTCATCTTCTAAACAGACTCAGAGGTAGTAGGGATTGCTTTTTGCCACAAGACATGTTTTTGTGATTATCTAAAATCATTCTTTCCCATTAGGAACACCACAGAAGAACATCAAGGCTTTTTTAACTAGCTATTGTCACGTTTGTGTGCTGTCCTTCCTTACATCCTTTTCAATCCAGAGGGGCAGAGCGGCAGCAGGGCTCATTTCTGCTCACCTCTGCAGCATTCCCAACTACTGCACACTGCGGCTTTTGACAGCCAGGCTGCTTCCCAGAGTCTGCGCACCAGTAGTTAGGGTGCTCTCTGGGCCTCCCCATGAACATCCCTGATGACGCCCACCAGAGGAACTCAGAGCAGAACCATCCAAACAAGTTTTCAGAAAGGTTTTTGGGTTCTCTTGACACCAGGCAGCACAGAGTGCAAGAACCAACCTAAAAGAGGTCACCCACTAAGGTCTGGAAAATAGGTCACCTACCTGTCCTCAGAAACTTTTCGATTTCAGACTTCTTCCCATCTTGCATTATGAGAAACCTCAGGTGCTTAGCAGTTTCTTTGTGAAAAGAGAGGATACATCCTCAGAATAACTTATTTATCAGGATATATAAGGGAGATACAGAAAATTTGAGTCCTATTCTTACTCTGTCGGCCTTAGAGCAGATATGTGGACCCAAAACTTAAGTGCACTTGGCATGCCAAGCCTGAACTGCAGGCAGATTCCCACTGCATTTCAATGAATACTTGTGGAGAGTGATACAGGCTGAGATGGTGACACTCATCAGCACCCACCGGAGAACAGCAAAGTTTCCAGTAACTGAGGTAGTTGTGGTGGAGAAAAGAACAGAGGTTCATGTCCCCACATGTCATTTGCCTGAATTCTTGTGTTGGAAGACTTGCCAAAGTGAGAAGGAAACAGCTTGGAGGGATGCCTGCCCACAGCCAGGAGGGAAGAGGGTGTTTGAAGCATGGGGGTAAGGAAACCATCTTCTGGCATCGTGAGGAGTTGGCAAGGCTGACTGAGAATCAAACAGGGCAACAGTTGGGCAGGGGGGAAAAAAGCCCTCAAAGACTAGAAGCAAGCTCATTCATGTTTGCTCCCTCAGGACAGCACAGAGCATCCCCCACAGAGGATGACTTCATAACTTTGAAACTAGGTAAGCAAGCTTCAGAGAATGAGAAACGGGGACACAAGACCCTTTAAACTGACGTCTAAAGGTTTGAATTTGGGAGACAATGGGAGTAACTATCAGAGTTTGTCACCATCTCATTACCATTGGGTTTCAGGTAGCAGCAGATGATGATCTTGTATGGCTTTTTCATGGGCAAACATGGGCAGCAGAGACCAGCATCTGAACTGAGGCAGATGCTGTGGTTATGGCCTGGAGATGGAGGAAAGGGGACAGTAGAGGCAAAGAGTCTCTCTGGGCCTCCACAGGAGGGATGGTTCTTCTAGACCGGGGCACCCACTGCTGTACACCACTGTGGGTGATGCATTTGGAGTGCCACGCCCTTCTACCACAATGAGGGTTTTTAGAACACCTGAAGTGTGTTGGATGGCTGAGTGACACGCTTGCTGCTTCCTCTGCCAAAGGAACCAGCATATTTGTAGAGCCACAAGGCTTTTCTTCTACAAAGCAATAAAAGCATAAGAGCAAAATACAGGTGAACTCATTCTCTTATTTCATATGACATGGAAGAAACAGAAAACCAAAATCCCCAATGGTTGCTCTATCCCATCCCTCCTCCATATGTGTCTCCTCCTTTTCAAAAGCTGTTCACAGGGAAAAGAAGAAGGAACCTGGTTACCTTCCCGGGGGCTTAGTGGAGCTGTTTGCAGTGACCTCCACGGGCACTGCTGTTTACATGGATACATTATCAGTGGCTGCACACACCAGCTCTGCTCCAGATCTTTGCAAATACTTGTGCAAGGTGCGAGTAGAAATACCATGAGCCATGCAAGGCTCCCATTATGGAGATGACGGGAGTTGAGGGTACTTAGCTACAAATATAACCAAACCCTTCTCAGCTATTTCTGGTTTCTACTCTCAATTTGCACTTAAGAACTCCAAACAAACAGAGCTCTCAAGCAACAACAGGGCTCAACAGACAGCAGCTTTATTTTGACTGCTTCCTAGCCTACTTTTTTTGTTTTGTTTTGTTGTAGTTTGGAATATAATTTTTTTAAAAGAGAAAGAAAAAAGGGAAAAGGTACAGGAACCATGTGTGCTTCCCTGCAAATGCTGCTCATGTAATTCTCTTTGAAGTGTGCAGCAAAACTCCTTTGTAGGTTAATGAGAACAGGATCAGGCCCTCCACAGTGAACTTGTGCTGAGAGCAGATAAGATCTTGAATCACTCAGAGCCAAGCATGTTATTTGTGCAACATGGGCAGGCTGAGTCAATCTCTGAATATTTTTAATGGGTGTCAACGTGAAGTGTTAATTCCACAAGTTATGTTGTTTTGCAGTTTGCCTGTGCCTGCTCTCCAGGCTGCCTTCACAAATGGTACACAACCCCTTGCTGGCTGAGACAGAAAAGCTATTTCCAGAACTGCTGCAGGAAAACAACACTTCTGAGAAAGCATAAAACGGGACTTTTACAAAGAAATTGAAAACCAAATGATAGTAGAAATACCTGCTAGACATTCAGATTGTCAGCACACATAGAAGTAAAAGGAGCCCTATTTCAAACAAAGATTCTTACCTTTTATTTTTTTAAGGACCCTAAAATCAAAACAAGTATTTTGTAACTAATCATTTTTGAGAAACCAATCTCTTTTTATTACAAAATAGAGGACTGAGGTACTGACGTCTCAGATGCTTAGATAATGTCTGCCCCTGGATAGTACCTATAGAACCTTACTAAATAGGATCAGAAAAACACTGAAAACATTTTGAATTCTGATGAAACTAACTAAGCACTATGAACAACTTTTGGATGAGAAATCTTTATTTTTTACTTTCCCTTTTTCTGTTCCCAGGATCTCCATGCACTTCCTAATGCATCTTGAAGCCAAGATGAAATTACAGCCCTCATGAGGCCAACGGGAGGCTCACAATTGCCTGTTGCCTTCAGCAGAGCTGGGATTTTACTCTTACTGTAAAGATATCTTAAGAAACACTGGGCCCAGCTGCCCACTTCTATGGAAAGAGTCAGCTGGAAACATAGCAAAGCCTACCACACAATTTCCTTTCCATTTTCCCCTGTAGTGAGATTTTTAATCTTGGAGTGGAAAACAGGATCCAGGGAAACCTGTGGAAGCCTTGTGGTTGCCATCTAGAGGGAACTGGCTCTGGTTGGGCTCCTTGCCTTGCCCTGCTCCCCATCCCACCATCACCTCAGTCCCAGGTTTGCAGCCCACCCTGCTTGTGCCTCTTCCATGATGCAACAAAGAGGGTTCATCTTGTTGGGCTTCCGAAACACCCAGACAAGCTGTTTCCCTGCCTCCATCTTCCGTGACTCTGGGGCATGTTCTGGAGGATCTGCCCATGGCTTCTGCATGCTCTGGAAAGCCACCCCCTTCCCACATCTGAGTTATGGTGGTCTTCAGCTACCCTTGGCAAGAGAGGCACAAATCCTGCACTGCCACAAGTTCCCAGTTCATCATCTCAAACCCGGCCTGTGCAGACAACCATCTCCTACTGCCTTCCCCCTTTGCAGTCCCTCCTCCTCCTCCTCCTGCCTCTCCGACCTTTCCTTGTCTGCACATCACAGCTCGCTCTCTACCCAGGCCCTGATTTCCATTACTCTCTTCCATGTCCTCACACCTGGGGACAGCAGCCCCAACACAACACCAAGGACTCCAGGCTTAGCAGTGCTCAGCACAGCACTCCCCATTTGCTGTCATATGTGGACTGAGAGCTGGTATGCTTCACCACTACAGAACTGCAAATCTTTGTGTCAGGAAGCAGAGATTGTGCTCAGACATCAAGTTAAGTCACGCCAGTTGCAACTCCTTACTGGAATTGGTCAGAATCTATTTTCTTACAGCTGAGCACCATTTGCTTCTATTAGTTTTGTTAACAGTGAAGTGCCCAATCCTACAAAATGCTAAACCTTTGAGCAGGTTGCAAAATTTTCTTTCACTTCCCTCAGAATTAGCGTAACTATTTTCTTAATTAAGAAGTAAATAAATAAACTACTTGCAGTCTTTCAAGAGACAGCTTCATGCTAAGAAGAGGCTAATTACCCTCCCCCTTCACAGAAAATAAAAGTGAAGCTTTCACAATTATAGAAAAATAAGTACTGAGAAGTTAACAAGAGCCATAGCAAAATCTGACTTTGTGATGAGCTGTTTTCCTGCAATTTTTTCATTTATATAAGTATTTTGAGAAACCCACCTTGAGGTTTTGTGTTGGGTTTTTTACTATTATTTCCTCTTTAGATGCAGTTGTAGATGAGTAGGCTATAAATGAAACACTCATTTTTCCGAAGGCAATCATAACAGTGTGTTGCAGCCTTTTCTTCTCAATTTCACATAGAGCGAATTTACCACAATGCACAGTAATATTTTAATTTGAACAACTGCAAAATTCTTACCTGCCCACTCTGTACTATTAGTATTAACTCAAGATCAGCTCCTTTGGGATAGTCCTTGTGCTTGTATTTAACAGTGACATGTCATGAATAAAGAGGCTGTCAAACACCTTGAGAGTAAGTCTCTTCTCTGTCTGGACAGCAATGATTTTGTGATGAACATGATGAACACTACACAGTCAGTTCTCAGCAATAAATGGAGATCCGACCAAGTTATATTCTGACAATGGCTGGAGCAAGGAAACTTCCAGAGGAGTACCTGAGAGTAACAGGCAAGAGAGCAGTAGGACAGGAGCCACAGTAGGCTGGCTTGTTGGGATGTTGTAATGCCACATACTGCCTATAACTTCCTCCATCGAATGCAGGGATTAAGAGCAGCCAGGATAGTCTCCACCCTAGGTAGGTGGGAGGAAAACAAAAGAGCCAGCACACTGCTTGGGCAGCCAGGAAAATGAGCCAATTCAGCACAGCCTCAGCAGTGCTGCTGCCAGTAGGACATCCAGATATGGAGTTTGCAGGAAAAGGCCAACACTACCTCTGAGTGAGAGTGACAGACCAGTGCCCAGTGGAGCTACAGGCATTGACCCAGGGGTGGGCAAGGTGCCAGGTGGGGGCTAGCATGTTCTCAAATGGACTGCACAGTCCTGTGGCCGGCAGTCCTACCTTTACCTGCTGTAGTGTTCTGAGCCTGGTAGTGGAGCTCAAACAAGATACCAGTAACAAAACAATAGTACTGAATCTGAACAAGACACAAGACAAGTAATAGAGCACCATTGAGCCGTATTTCTAGCCTCAGGTAAACACAGCCAACTGAGACTAGCACTGAGTCACGGGATATAAAACAGTTAAATGGGATCTGAATTATACAAACAAGTATGCAACAAAACAGTATTAAGACATCCCACCTCAGGGATAAAGGACATTTTCATTTTTCTTGTGGTCTTTGTCATTAAGCTACCCCATAAATATTTCTAAATATGTGGTGCAGCCAGTAATTAATATTAGCCATGACATACTAGAACTAGACAAAAACACCCTTCCCTCTCACCCAAGGGGATCCTGGTGATACCATAAGGACGACAAATTCCACCTACTGTGCTGCACTTTTGACATAGGGTAGCATTCTATGTTAGCCTGGGATAACCCCTTATTAAGTGCTGATGACATTTATAATGTATAATAATGCAACCATCCAAATGACACCTAATTGCAAATAAAAGCCTATCACTTCAGCACTTCTGAAGTTATTTCTAAGACAATCCATCAAAAATACTTTACATGGTGGCTGACAGAAGCCTCCCAATGCAGCATGTTTACACCAGTTTAATGGTTAATGTGAAGTTTTCACCTTAGTGAAGCTCAAGTCATGCCCAATACTTTTCACACATTGCAACAAAGCCTTAGGATACAGGTAAAAGGCAAGGCTTGTGGGGGTCTCACTTCATAAGAGGTCAGTAGCTGAATGTGGGTCTGGGTCTTCATTAAGCATTGTCTGAGTAGAGTTTATTTACTCAACCTCAAGATAAGCAACTTAATGCTGCTGATTTGAATGCAAACAAGGGCAAGACCTCATGCCTAGAAGACTCTCTGATGTGGTTACACTGGAAGTTTAGAATAAACACAAGTTGGGATCTGAAACACAGTTGTCATAGCCTACAAATCCAGCATATTTTAAAGTACTTAAATTTTTTAAAAGCATTGTCTACAACTGAACTATCAAAGTGGTATTGCTTTAATCTGGAAGATGACACCTGAAATTACGTATTGTTTATTAAGGTCTATTTTGCTAATTCACTGAAATCTCTCCCATATGACAGAAATTACATTTGCTTCTCTATTTAGTGACCTCAAATGACAAAAGGTGCAGAATGAATTTAAGTTGGCATGTAAATGCAATTATGCCTTTCCTTTTTTCTTACAGGGCTTATCTAGTCTGCTTTAACAGCATCACTGGGTGGTGATGGTGTTTAACACCATTCACAAATGAATATGTGGCTCATAATGCTTGCAAAGTGTCCAGGATCTAATCCTGGCATGCTTCGTTTGTCCTTAAGAAGCTATTTCACATCTTAAAATGCTTGTAGAGTTCTAAAAACTAAACTGTGAAAACCAAGGCCTCAGCTGTAATACAAGTCTTGCTTCCTAAACCTGCTAACCCATTTTTCAAGTATAGTACTGCCATTCCTAAATTGATCAGGAGCTTCAGAACAATGCATTTCTCTTTCATGCTGTAAACACAGAAACAGCAAAGGGGTCAGTCCAAAGCAAGAAAAACAAAGTTCTCCTCCAAATGAGCATGAATCATTGCCTAAGCCTCACAGCTCAACTGATGAACAATAGAGGCAAGAGATTTACAAATATGAAAAACTCTCACAGCTATGGACGTAAGACCAACCCTCTCTTTTAAGGGGACCAAGCAGATTACAGACCTGCATTTCTGAATCAACATTTGAATTCAGAATCCATACGATTCATCGACTCCAAGTTTGCACAACATGCAGAGCGCAGTGATCCTCTGGGTCCAGCAATGCAAACAGCAACCAATAAAATCTAGAATTAAAAGGGGGGTGAGGCTGATATTCAGAACTGATTTTGCACAGCATTGCCAGTTGTGTAGTGCTGTCATTGGAAACATCTATCGAATAAAATGCAATTCCTGTGCCTGAGCACTAGAGGGTAAATTCATGATAAAAACAGAGCTGTGCCTCAGTTTCCTTATTTTTATAGGTAAGCATTTAAATGCTTGACTAAGCACCTCTTCATCTGTCTTGAGTTTTGCTAGCTGCAGCTCTTTCCGAGGCCATACAGCACTGGGGTGGAAGAGTCACGTCACACAAATGCAAACTTTTTGCAAGAGTACTCTCAATAATTTTGAAGTATGTGTCATGCCAAACCCATGATTACTTTCTCTGGTCAGCTTCAGGGTGCACACCTTTTCAAAAGGACTACAGTGTCAGTCTGGAAGTTGTCTCTTGTGACTGGCATTGGCAAGAGACTAATGAGATACCTGCCCATAGCCTATTTTGAAAAACACTCATCCTGTAAATAAACTGCAGTCTCTTCTCATGCCTAATTATCATCCCTTTGAATAATAATTTGTTCTAAAAGTGTAAACAGATGGCAGCAGAAGGGTGGGCATCATCCAGAGGACAGAATTGAGCCCCACTAGATTTCAGTCTTGCCCCTCTATTGAAAAAAAACCAAAACCAAACACAACAAAAACACACACAAATACGTGCATATACCAGAAATTTTGGGCATTACTATATGAACAAATCAGAAATCCTTCTCCTTCCCAATAGGATTTGTTATGGAAACAGCATATAATTTCATTCCAATACCACAAATTTGCCACTACATTAAAGAGCATTACTGTTACTGAAGGATGAACAGTAAATCAACATCCCCAGCTCTTTAGGCTACAGCCCTGTTCAGGGAAATGGTGATTCAGAGTGTCCCTTCATTTTAGGGTATAAATATATCCCACGAGAGAAAGCAAAGCTGGTGACAATGGAATGCCTTAACAAGAACTTCAGCCCAACAAACTTTGTTATACCAGTTTTGTTCTTGTATTAACCTTGTCGGGGACAAGAGAAGTGGGCAAAACTGCTTCTTTGTATTCTGATACTTTCTACTTACTGTATATTGATACTTTCTCTGGTAACCATGGCACATCAATTACTCAGACTATGTTGTAAAAACCCCCATCTAAACCCCCTGGAGCAACAGACAGATTTCTTTTGAACAGTAAACCATTACTGATGCCCCACGCAAAAGACATCTTTGTATCATACTAATAAAGCATCTGAAATACCATTATGTGTTGAGAAATAAAATGTAAAAAGGTGGATGAGCCACACAGCACCACAGCATTCAGTGATGACTGTGACCTTTGCAAATTACTGCCCTGTGAAGGGTCACAAAAATTAGCAAACAAAATAGCAGGGGGTGCTCCTTCAACAGATTTATGAACATATTGTGCTCTCTAGTATATTTATTAAAATAACCAAAACTGAATATGGAGCTTTAGCTCTGAAAAAAAAAAAAATCCAGAAAACTGAAGGGGATCCATATCTGCTTGCAAATCATGAACTGTAAATACTGACATTTTACTTCTTGTAGAAAAAATTCCATTATTCATTTCTGATAAGTGTTTTTAAAAACTGGTTTTCCCATCCCTACCATGAATACATCATCTCTGTTACAAATAAATGTGTTCTCCCATGCATAAATAAATCACATACATTGTTGCAAGAAAACAAATCAGCCAAAACGGCTGAAATGTAATTATACAGTGACCAAAGAAGAATTCCATTGCAACTGAAAGTGAATGGCTCGTACTTCAGGTTATTAGCAGAGTGCTGACCAGCACAATTTTAAATGCTAAAATATCCCCCCAAAAAGGAGGAAAAAAAAACCTGAGGAAAAAAAAAAAACCTGAGGAAAACGTCCAAATATCCGAGAAAGCAGGAACTATGTTTATGTAGAATAAATTTTAAAATAATGAGAAAACCCTGCCCCCTTGCCTCACCTTAGAGAAATTCTGTTAAGCTTCCCTTACTTCTCTATGGCTGTTTATGCATCATGATTTGAAAAAAGTAAACAAGCCAAAAATCATTTGTATCTGCCTCCAGATCTGCAGAATGAAATGCTTTACTAGCTTATAACACTAAAAATCAAAAATAAAGTTTGATAATTAACCAGTCTTTCCTAATAAACCCACACTTAACGAATGGCACTTCAAACAATGAATTACAGAAAAAAAAAAGAAAAAAAATGTATTGTGTTAAAAGGTTAACGAAACTGTGTACTTTGCATAAAGCTGAAATGCTTCCATGAATATTTAACTCTGGATTAACCAAACATTCCAAATTCAGGAAAATAAAACTATTTTACTCATTAAAACATTCAGACAATATATATTGCAACATAGTTTGAGTGTCATTTTAAGCACTGAGAATTTTTTTTTATTTTAATAGCAATAGGAGAAGAAAGGCTTAAGTTGAGAGAATCCTTTTATGCAAGCAAAAAAAAAAAAAAAAAAACCCAAACCCAAAAAACCCCACAAACAAAAAAACCCAAAAAACCACCAAACCCACCAAAAAAGAACTGGTGAGCTTCTTTCTTCTCCTGCCATGTAGCAGATCTCTTCTTGGATTTCACACCACCGACCATACCCTGTCAGAGATCTTGAACAGTTTACATTACTTCTTTTGAAGGATTAATCTAGACTGGCCCAGAGATAAAAACCAAAATGCACAATGAATTCCTACACTGAATTCCAGCTTGTTACTGTGAGCTCAACATAAGAAAAGAAAAAAGGAATCCCACACATCTTGTAATATATACACTGCTTTCACACAGTATGAGTTAGAGGAATACGTAAAGGGACAAGATAGTTTTGTACAAAACCTCAATTTATTTTAGAGAAATTAAAAATATGGTATTTAATATATATAAATTTCTATTCCTCTATAAATATAGATGATCTTGTGATAATGAACAGAAATAAATGCATACCAAATTAAAATAATTGTGCATTTCAGGGTATGGTAGCCATAGATAATGTTTATGAACCTAAATACAGGCATTTGTAATATAAAAAAAAGTTTAAAACAATACAATCGGGAGAGAAGCATTCTGCTGTTTTTCATACAGAGGTCTACATATTCAAATGCATCTGTCGAAAGTTACAATTTCGTCTTTAACTTTTTTAATGTATTAGAAGCACAATCCCACACACCCAGGAACATACAAGGTAGTAGATACACTGCACACATGGTATCTTATCCTTGCAGTATGCAATGTTATTTCTGTACTGAAAAAAGGGGGGAAAAAAGACAGCAGAGGTTCTTTCAGGTCTCACATCTCACCAGAGTACTTAAGCATTCTGGTTTTCTGTTTTCCTTTCCATTGTTTTTACTACTGGCAAAAATCATCACACCCTCATAATGTGTAATGAATTAAATCTCAATGAATTAAAATTCAGAGAAATGGCACTGGCTCCACTGTTTCCCATATGAAGAGCCGGTGTATGAATATAACTAGGGGGCAGGGGGGAAACAAACAAAAGGCCCAAACTGAATGCTGCGTTTTATTCCGATTAAGCTCTTTTCACAGAGCCCGTATTTCCTGATCCTGCTGACCCCAGCCGGCAGCAGCCCGGCGGGGAGGGACCGGGGCAGGCGGCGGTAGGAGCACCCGCGGGGCGCCCCCGGACTGGAAAGCGGGCTTAGGAAAAAACCACAGCAGCAGGAGGGAATTTCGGTGTATCTCTGCCGCCATCCACCTCCCGAGCTATCGGAGGTGCTACAGGTACAGGCGGTGCTGAACCCCAACTCCGACACCGAACCGGGCCAACTCCTCCCGAGCCGTGCGCGGCATGGCCAGACCCTGTAACCCCGGCCGCGGGCGGGCGGCGGCCGCCCCAGCCCCGGGC